>JANCRA010000179.1:374382-516882 GCA_024362935.1 Setophaga petechia
GAAGGAATTGGAGATGGGATTTCCGATTTTTTTTGATGATGTGGTTTATCTGTCTTATCTCCTACACAGGCAGGAAGGGTGAGTTCAGCTCACATTGTTACAGCTTGGTTCAGAAGGTCCCAAGACCCTCAGTTACAAAACCTTTTAAGGATTTATTACCAATAAAACACTGCCAACAAGGATATTTATGTTTTTGACCAATCCTTAAATATTTTGTTTTGTGGACCCATGTTACAGTGTGAGGTTTCTTAGCCAATCATGTTCTGACACACAAACCTGCAGTGCTGCATTCTGAACTCCTTGTTTACCTTGATGCCTCAGGTTTGAGCTTTTCTATTTTTCCCATTCTGTGCTGCTTCAGTGTGTGGGTCTGAGCTTCACATTCTGGGATGGTGAGCTCTGTGCACAGAGCAGGGAGACAAAACAATTCCTGCTCCAGCTGGGCACCAAGGACAAATGATCCAAATCTCAGCCCAGGAGCACAAACCCCGTGGGCTGCAGAGAGAAAAACAAGCAGGGTGGGACTGCCTGGGCTCAAGCTGGGATGGGACAATGAACTGCAAGATGCAAATGGAGCAGAACTGATCCCAGGGACAGACCCCGTGCCCGGGCCGTGCATTTTGGGGCCATTTTGGTTCATCTTGGGACCATTTTGGGGCCATTTGGGTTCATCTTGGGTTCATTTTGGGGCCATTTGGGTTCATCTTGGGTTCATTTTGGTTCAGTTTTGGTTCATCTTGGGTTCATTTTGGGGCCATTTTGGTTCATCTTGGGTGCAGCCCTGGCTGGGCTCTGGTGCTGCCCAAGGTGCATCCATGGAGGAGATGAATCAATCCCTGCTTTATTCTTTAGCTCTGTCCAGCCTCTGCTCTGGGGCAGGTTCACAAGGCATCAACCTCTGTAACTACTTTTATTTTTATATCTTAAACTCTAAAACTCTGAACTTCCTTTCCTTAGCTTAACCTGTCTCTGCTTTAACCCACAAATCCCCATTCTCCCTCCCAGGCACCTCAGTTTGGGGCCTTTCCCAAGGTCTCAGATCAAATCCTGGGTTTCATTCTAAGCTTTGGCTTCCAGGCCCAGAGTTCTGAGAGTTCCCTGCATTTCAGATTCCAACATTAGTGACCAACCTGGACTCTGTAAAATAAGAAAAATGCCATTTTTTTCTCGTATTCTTCCCTTTTCCTTCCATCCTCCTCCCCAAAACTGGACTAAAACTCTGCAGGGTCAGTGGCTTCTCTGCTCCTTTTGCTCTCTGGTCTCTGGTGAGTCAATCAGCACTAAGAGTGAAATGTTTTACAGCTCCTCTTGCAGACACTCCAAAAAGGCATTTCTGTACCTCTTCTTGGCTACTCCTATTTCTGTATAAAACACAAGGGAAAAAAACCCATAAATTGCTATTTCTGCAACCCATAGCTGAGAAAAAGGTTTTTTGCTAGTATAAAACAAGCCAAGATTTGAGTTTCTAATTAAAATGAGATTGATTTCTTCTAATTTATTGGTTTTTATCTATCAGGAAGCCATTATCAAGATTATTTCAACCAGAAAATATTTGTTTTTTGTGGAAAGATTTAAGTTCTGCAATTCCTTGTTTTACTAATTCATACTAATTATGAAAGGCTGTAGCAACAAGAGGTTATATTTATCCATCTCAAACATGAAATCAAACAAATAACAACCCCAAATAACTAAAAATAACAAGAAGAAAGGAAAAAAAAATTACTGATAGCAGGAAAAATTGGAAATGTGTGAGGAAAATACTGGGGAATAGAAATAAATATAATGCAAATAGAATATGCCTTTTTTATTATCCCCAAAAAGCTAACTTGCAAACTTTTCAAACTTTAATAAGCAAACTTTGTCTAGAATAGAAATTAAAAATCAAATTTGTCCCATCCCTGGCAGTGCCCAAGGCCAGGCTGGAGCAGCCTGGGGGCAGTGGGAGGTGTCCCTGCCATGGCAGGGGTGGGCACTGGGTGAGTTTCATGGTCCCTTCTAACCCAAAACCCATTCTGTAATTTAATAATTCTGTAATTTTATGATTCACAGTCTAAACTGAGCTTCAGCACAATGCTGACATAAAAACAGAAATATTAAGATAAAAACAAGCCAGGCAAACCAGCAGCAGAACCAGCACTGCCCCTGAATTTCCAACAACCATCACCCTCAAAGCTCTCTGGTGTTTCTCTCCCACAAGAAAAGCCCAAATATCCACTCACAGGCTGCTCCTCCAAGCCTTGGCAGGAGGTGATGGTTCTGTTTTTCATTATCCCCGAAAAGCTAATTTTCAAACTTTTCAAACTTCAATTTTCAAACTTTTGTCTAGAATAGAAATTAAAAATCAAATTTGTCCCATCCCTGGCAGTGCCCAAGGCCAGGCTGGAGCAGCCTGGGGCAGTGGGAGGTGTGTCCCTGCCATGGCAGGGGTGACACTGGATGGGTTTTAAGGTCCCTTCTAACCCCAACCATTCTGTAATTTAATAATTCTGTAATTTCATGATTTTAAGTCGAAACTGAGTTCCAGCACAATGCTGATATAAAAACAGAAATATTAAGATAAAAACAAGCCAGGCAAACCAGCAGCAGAACCAGCACTGCCCTGAATTTCCAACCCTTCACCCTCAAAGCTCTCTGGCGCTTCTCTCCCACAAGAAAACCCCAAATATCCACTCACAGCTGCTCCTCCAAGCCTTGGCAGGAGGGGATGGTGGTGTTTTTCCAGCAGATGGGTTCTCCAGCATCCCACAGGCATCCCTCCCTCCCTGCTGAGCTGCCCTGCTCTGCTGGCTCTGAGTGGATCCATGCCCTCCCCATGGCATCACCACCAGGGCAGGGCTGCAATGAGCACCAGGGCAGGTGGCCACCAGCAGTTCCTCTCATCTCCCACATCTGGCACCACTCTCCATGCAGAGTTTATGCACTACCTGTTGCTAATAAATCATAAAGTCACAGAATCATGGAATGGTTTGGGTTGGAAGGGGCCTTCAAGATCATCTGAGCTCTGAAGTTTTTCCACTGACACTTAACAGATGCAATATAGGGAGTATTTTGTTTTTAATCCAAAAAGTGCAAGGTAATATGTTGTAAACTGCATTTTTAAAAGCAGGCAATATAAGTAATCTGTGGGATTCAGATTAGGTATTTAAATGTTATTATAACTGTAGGAAAGACTGAAAGGATGATAAAAAATAAACCAGCAGAGCAGGACATCAGCATTGGCAGATTCAGTTATGACCACAAGCAAAGTTATTATTTAGTGTCAACAAAATAAAGGTGCTTCCCTTCCCTCTCACTCCCCAATTCCCAATTAAAACAAAACAATTAGGACTGGGACCACCACGTGCTTAACTGGAATTCCTATCAGTCTTTAACTTCAGAAAAATCAGAAAAACCCAACCTCAACACTGAGCTAATCAGATTTCAGTTGACAATCTGCCAATGGAACAGGGCAATCTTGGGCTTGTGATCATTAATTGTTTGTTTAGTGCTTTAACATTGATTGTTCTCCAATTAATGCTGCAATCTCCCTACATCCCATTTATTTTACATTAAGCTTGGAGTATTTGCTTAAGAATAACCAGTAAAAATTTGTTTCCCTTAAATTTTTATTTCCTTCCTCCAGTGTTTCAGCTCATCTCCCTCCTTTTCTTCCTTATCCACTTTTCCCTCTTCATCTTCTTCAGCCTGATGATCCATTTGAATAAAAATCCAATTAAAAATGTCCATGGGATGCTTCACAGCTGCATCCCACAACTCCTTAATGCAACGAGCCACGAGAGCTTTGTGTTTGCAAAAAATCCTGTAAAACCCTTAAGAGTTTTTTCATTATTTTGATGTAAGATAATATCATCAGTAAAAAAAAAGTGTAAAAATAGTGTCAGTTCAAGTTTACAAAAAAAAACTCTGACGTTCATCTACTTTTAAGAGTTCAGCAAAAAGAACAATGCCAGTAAATTTCTGGAGAGCAACATGAGGTACAGGATTTTATGGCAATCCTGGGGATCACAAAGCTGCAGTGGGGGAACCTCACTTTTTTTTACACACCATTCTCTAGGCTGTGACATTTCAGGCTCAATGATATGAGGTGTGATAAATGCAGGACCTCGTTTGAATACAAACAGATTCTTAGAATATTTTAACTAGGACTATAAGTGAAAATAAATTAGGCCAGTGGGATTTAGGGCAAGAATTCAGATTCTGTGGGATTTTCTATGTTTATGGCTTAAGTTAGAAATTACACAAGGTTTCAAAGCTTTTGGCTCTAGAAATAAGCACTTGAAATTAATTCTGAAATTAAATCACTCTCTTCTGACTGGCAACAAAAGAATAAACAAAAATCAGTATTTATTCTTAGCCATAGCAGAACAGGTGCTCTGTGAACTTCCCCAAGCAGCCGTGCTTTGCTTCCCAGCTCCTACTTTGCTTCCATAGGAAATCCAACTTCTTTTTCTTCCTTTTTCTTATTTCCCTTACAAAAGGGAAGAGATGGAGATGTGCAAAATGGAAAACTGTGATCTAACTTTGAGTTTCTAATAAATCTACCCCTGCTCTTTTCACTGAAATCTCCAGGGAATCATTCTGCCTTTGTAGCTGCAGTTCAGCCTTTGGATCTTTCATAGAATCCCAGAATGGTTTGGGGCAGAAGGGACCTCAAAGCTCACCCAGTGCCACCCCTGCCATGGCAGGGACACCTCCCACTGTCTCCAGTGCCCAGCCTGGCCTTGGGCACTGCCAGGGATGAAATTCCATCCCAGCCCTGCCCACCCTGCCAGGGAACAATTCCTCACTCCCAATATCCCATCCAGCCCTGCCCTCTGTCAGCTGAAGGCCATTCCCCCTTGTCCTGCCACTCCATCCCTTGTGAAAGGTCCCTGTCCATCATGTGGGCAGCAATCTGTCAATCAAACCCATTATCAAATCACTTTTATTCTGTTTTATCTGAATGCAACATTGGTAATACATTCCTTTATTAGTCTGATGATCAGAATTCTAATGAAGAGCTTTGGGACAAAAATGCAAATCCAGGATTTCTCCAAGGTTCAAGCTGTTGCATGAGGTTAATTAGGGAGTGGGGAAATTGATTCCTCTGATCACATTATCAGTGGGCAGGCCCTGGCACAGGGTGCCCAGAGCAGCTGGGGCTGCCCCTGGATCCCTGGCAGTGCCCAAGGCCAGGGTGGACACTGGGGCTGGAGCAGCCTGGGACAGTGGGAGGTGTCCCTGCCATGGCAGGGGTGGCACTGGGTGGGCTTTAAGATCCCTTTCCAACCCAAACCATCCATGATTCTGTGATTAATAACTTACCTAGTTTTTCTATGCCATACACTCAGCTTTTTAAGTCCATACACACTGTCCTGGACTGATTTATGACTGGGTTTGAGGTTTTAAAGTTATTTTTAGAAGCACATGACTTCATTTAACACTATATTCTGATCTGAGCTCATGTGAAAAGGCAAAGTTGGCTATTTGATGGACACAATGGTATCTTTCTCAATGAAATACAAATATTAACCCTGAGTACTTCTGGGCAGTTTAAGCTTAGGCAGCATTTCCTCTTCCAAAAGAAAAGTTACAATTCAAGAGCAAAATTGACAGCCATGGAATTTGGAAACCAACAGCAATAATATACACATAATATGTTGCATTTAATATTACTAATAACAAGCTATCATATGCATTATGGCATATTGTATTCTGTTACATGGATCACATGCTTCAAGCTAATCCTCCTCTTCAAAAAGCTGCAATGATTTGAAACTTCATTTTTTTCACTTTATTACCAAATTCCTGGTTTCAAATGCGGGCATGAAAACAGCACCGTGTAAAACAAACCAGCAAAATGTGACTGAAACCCTGCCATGACCATTCCTTCACTCTTGTTTTAGCTGTGCAGCCTGCCAGGGCTTCCCTCAGATTTAAGGAACAATTCCCCTCAGATTTAAGGAATTATTCCACTCAGACTTAATAAATTATTCCCCTCAGATTTAAAGAACAATTCCCCTCAGATTAAAGGAATGATTGCCCTCAAATTTAACAAAGGATTCTCCTCAAATTTAAGAAAGGATTCCCCTAAGATTTAAAGAAGAATTCCCCTTGAATTTAAAGAACGATTTCCCTCAGATTTAAAGAAGGATTCCCCTCAAGATTCAAGGAATGATTCCCCTTGAATTTAAAGAAAAATTCCCCTCAGATTTAAGAATGACTCCCCTCAGATTTAAGGAACGACTCCCCTCAGATTTAAAAACAATTCCCCTCAGATTTAAGGAACAATTTCTCTCAGTTTGAAAAAAATATTCCCTTCACATTTAAGGAATGATTCCACTCAGATTTAAGGAATCATTTCCCTTTGATTTAAGGAACGATTCCCCTCAAATTTAAGAAATTATTCCTCGCAGATCTGTAAAGAAAGATTCACCTCACATTTAAGGAACGATTCCCCTTAAATTTAATGAATGTTTCCCCTCAGATTTAAAGAATGATTCCCTAAAATTTAAAAAATTATTCCCCCCAGATTTAAAGAAAGATTCCCCACAGACTTAAGGAATCATTCCCATCAGATTTAAAGAAAGATTCCCCGTAAATTTAAGGAATGATTCCCCTCAGATTTAAAGAACAATTGCCCCTGGATTTAAAGAACAATTCCCCTCAGATTTAAAAGACAATTTCTCCCAGATTTAAAGAGCAATTCCCCCAGATTTAAAGAAAAATTTCCCTCAGATTTAAGGAATGACTCCCCTCAAATTTAAAGAACAATTCCCTTCAGATTTAAAGAGCAATTCCCCCAGATTCAAAGAATAATTTCCCTCAGAATTAAAGAACATTCCCACCCAGATTTAAAGAAAGATTCCCCTTAAATTTGAGCAACAATTCCCCTCAGACTCCAAGGAACGATTCCCCTCAGATTTAAGAACAATTCCCCCCAGATTTAAAGAACAATTCCCCCCAGATTTAAAGAACATTTCCCCCAGATTTCAAGAGCAATTCCCCCAGATTTCAAGAGCAATTCGCCCAAAATTTAAGGAACATTTCCCCTCAGATTTAAGGAACAATTCCCCCAGATTTAAGGAACATTTCCCCTCAGATTTAAAGAGCAATTTCCCCAGATTTAAAGAACATTTCCCCTCAGATTTAAAGAACAATTCCCTCAGATTTAAAGAACAATTCCCCCAGATTTAAAGAACAATTCCCCAGATTTAAAGAGCATTTCCCTCAGATTGCAGGCTGCTGGGGCTGTGTTGGTGTCCCTGTGATAATGGGCATTGTTCAGGAACTTCCAGCAGCAGGGAAACCCAATCTCCCAGCAGAGTTCAGCACGGGTTAATTGCTCTGCCAAACGGGAATCTTTATTTTATGACTCAATTCCCGCTGGGAATGCCAAACCTCCCTCTGCACTGCAAGCAGGGGGCCCATTCCTTTGACAGGAAGAAAATCCACTGATTTTACACAACAACAAAAAAGAAAGAAAGAAAGAAAGAAGGGCACACTTTGCCTTCAGTTCCATGGCAAATCAGGCACACAAGGTGCGTGACAGGAAAATAGGGACCTGATTGTTCGGTGCCCGCAGGAATGGGGCACGACAGGTGGAGAGAAAATCAGGGGAAAGTGACGCAAAGGAGACGCCAAATCCCAACAGAGAAATCCTTCAGCGAGCGTGTCCTGGAAAATGGTATGGCAGGGAACAGTCTGGGAATGGCACAGGACCAAACCAGTGCCAGAAACTTCCCAGTTCTTCCAGGGAAGGAACAGACTCTTGGCTGTGTCACAAAAATTCCAGAATTCCTGCGTGATCTTTTGTTATCAGGCTGAGCTTCCCCCAGCACTGGCTGGTCCAAAGAGCTGCCCAGAAATGAATGGCACAATAAAGTATGAAATATCATACATTTAAAACTAAATTAGCAAAAAACCCCTACTGTTGAACTTAATTTGATTTGATTTAAGGGAAACAAACTTTAGTCTGCTATATGAGCTGGTCTTTAGCACCAAAGAAAAGCACAAAACACTGCCTATAAAAAAAACACCCCTAAGGAAGAAAAGCACAGCAGCAGCTATTTAATGCACCAACATTTTGTTTTGAGGATAAAAATCCTTCAACCATGTAAATAAATTAAGAAATGGGAGCTTAAAGGTTAGTAATAAAAGTGATGAAGTGATGTTAATAATGAAACAATATGATATACGTACATACATACATATATGTATATATATATATATATATAGATATATATAGATATATGTATACTCCTATATCTAGGAATATAAAAAGTAGATCTATTGTTCTTAGTACCAAACTTTGGATTATAAGTAAGACATTAATCAAGCACAGCATTCCTATCCCATCCTACAGTTTCACAAAATCAAGGGATCTGAGTTTTTAAAGGCAACATGAACTATTGTGACCTCAATATCCAAACTGACAAAATATTTTTGCAGAAAAGATTGAGTGTAGAAGATACACAGTGTTAAAATGCATCTAACCTACTGAACAGCACATGGTTTTATAATTTCCTATTTAAATTTCCTGTTTCCTGAGAGAAAGGCACCTTTCCTGCAAGGAAGAATCCTCCCTGCACACCATGGTATTCTCCAACTTCCCACCCAAAATTCCTCAGGGATGAGGGTGGAGGGGGTTAATTTATAAAACTGTTAATGTTTGTGACAAAATACTCATTTTCAGCAGGCTAATAATGTACTGGGAGAATCTCAGCACGCTAAAATACAAAGATGATCATGGAACCATGGAATGGTTTGGGTGGGAAGGGGTCTTAAAGCTCATAACAGTCACTCAGTTTTTTAAAAATACAGTTTGAATGGAGAGTAAGGGGCATCACCAAGGTGCAAGGAGTAACTAAACACAGAGCAAAACATCACAAGGACTTGAAAACCAAATTAAAAATCCCCCAGTCCCTAAGACAGTTTGTCAGTCTCAGTGCCATTCCCATCTCCCTCAATTACACACTGGTTTTCCTTAACTCAGACCTGCATCAGCAGCATCCACATTTCAATCCAACTAAACCAAGTTTTCAAATAAAATGAGTCTTCATGCCCACTTCCCAAAATCAGAGCTGCAGTTCAGCTTTTCAAAATTCAGCAGTATGAATCCAGAAAAGTAAAAGGACACCACTGATAGAAAGGACTTTCTTCTGCAAAGCTTGTAGCTGTTTGGAGGTTGTTTATTCTAAACTGACATTTTATTTAAATATCCTATTCAGCAGTTATGAAAGGAACCTCAGCCCACATTTCACTTCCACTAAAATTCACCACTTTTGTGTCAAACTTTCCCTAACAATGGCACTTTGTGCTTCTTAAATATTGGAGAAAAGGGATCCACGATGGCATTTCATACAGAATATATCCCATGCTGGCTTAGTCATGTGTAAATCATATTTTCTGCCAACTAAAACATGGAAACAAGACCTAAGATAAAGAACAAAACTGAAATTTCTATCTCATTAATTTAATTTTAGTGAAATGCTCGTGAAACCATTCCAGCAAATTAGAGTGTATAGAAATATTAGAAATAGAAATATTTCTTTGTTAATCTCAACCCTTATGAGTGCAGTAAGTATATAATGTATACATACACTATATATACACACATTTTAAGTCTATAATGTAACACTTGTATCACTGCACCAGATGCAGCCTCAAAAGCAATGGTTTCATTTTGAACCCTGCACTCCCAGGGATGCTCTGAGGAGCCACAGAAGATAAAACTGTTTCTGGCAGGGTTAACCTGCTCAGGTGGCATTAGGGTAAACATCTGGGAAGAAAAGGTTTCTGAAACTCACAGAAAGAATTTCCATCTAGAGAAAAAAAAAACAGTGTTTGGGGAGGATTTGAAATTTCAGTTTGAGAAATAAAAGTTGCAGTGCTTTACAAAACAGCCTGAAAGGACTTTGAACATGAAATCACAGAATGAATATTGATCATTTCAAACAACATATGACATTCTTAGGGATTTTTATTTGACAGCTAGGCCAATGCCATTAAATTTGGGGTACCTACAGGTGAATTCCCACTTTGCTGTGACCTCAGGACACACAAACACAGGCCAGGGACAGCACAGTGAGCACCCAACTCCCCAACCACCATCTGGAGAGCTAATGAACAATCAAGGGATCCCAAATTAAACAACACAGCTTTCCCTTAGAACCTTTAGGACAACACTGTCAACTCCAATCTACTCCCTCAGCCTCCAGAATCAATTTTTCAAACTTTATGACAGGTCTAATAGCTCCCACCTGTTCCTCCTGCCTGACTTTTGACTGGCACGTTCCCAGCCAGGGTGGAAATGCAGACAAAGGCCCCCGTTGGGCTCCGGCTGTTCCTCACTGTGAGCTTGCTCAGCCATTAAATTAATTCCAGCCCCCTTTTCCCCCTTCCACATCTTCATTTTTTTGGGGGGTTATGGAAATTTGGGGAGGTGGAAAAGGGAGATGAAAGTTTGGCATCCAGTTGGTGGGAGAGGTATGAGAAAATGCGAGGCGACAGAAGTTAAATGCTGAATGTTTTGGGTAATTTACAAATTAAATAGTTTACAACAAATGCCATTCATTAAGTTCTTGAGGTGTCTGTGTATTTTTAACCAACAAAACTTGGTAAAATTTGAGATAAATTTGGAAAAGGGAAATAAAAGTTTGGCATCCAGTCGGTGGGAGAGGTATGAGAAAATGCGAAGCGACAGAAGTTAAATGCTGAATTTTTTTGATAATTTACTAATTAAAAAATTTATAACAAATCTCATTCATTAAGTTCTTGAGGTGTCTATATTTTTAACCAACAAAACTTGGTAAAATTTGAGACAAATTTGGAAAAGGGAAATAAAAGTTTGGCATCCAGTCGGTGGGAGAGGTATGAGAAAATAGAAAGCAGCAGAAGTTAAATGCTGAATTTTTTGGATCATTTACTAATTAAATAGTTTACAACAAATGCCATTCATTAAGTTCTTGAGGTGTCTGTGTATTTTTAACCATCAAAACTTGGTAAAATTTGAGATAAATTTGGAAAAAGGAAATAAAAGTTTGGCATCCAGTTGGTGGGAGAGGTATGAGAAAATGTGAAGTGGCAGAAGTTAATGCTGAATTTTTTTGATAATTTACTAATTAAACAATTTATAACAAATCTCATTCATTAAGTTCTTGAGGTGTCTGTATATTTTTAACCATCAAAACTTGGTAAAATTTGAGACAAATTTGGAAAAGGGAGATGAAAGTTTGGCATCCAGTTGGTGGGAGAGGTATGAGAAAATAGAAAGCAGCAGAAGCTAAATGCTGAATTTTTTGGATCATTTACTAATTAAATAGTTTACAACAAATGCCATTCATTAAGTTCTTGAGATGTCTGTGTATTTTTAACCATCAAAATTGGTAAAATTTGAGAAATCCTGATTTGGAAAAGGGAGATGAAAGTTTGGCATCCAGTGGGATGAGGTGGGAGAGGAATGAGAAAATGTGAAGTGGCAGGAATTAAATGCTGAATTTTTTGGATAATCTGCTAATTAAATGATTTACAATAAATCCCATTCATTAAGTTCCTGAGGTGTCTGTATATTTTTAACCATCAAAACTTGGTAAAATTTGAGACAAATTTGGAAAAGGGAAATAAAAGTTTGGCATCCAGTTGGTGGGAGAGGTATGAGAAAATAGAAAGCAGCAGAAGTTAAATGCTGAATTTTTTGGATAATTTACTAATTAAATAGTTTACAACAAATGCCATTCATTAAGTTCTTGAGGTGTCTATATATTTTTAACCATCAAAACTTGGTAAAATCTGAGAGACCCTGATTTGGAAAAGGGAAATGAAGGTTTGGCATCCCGCGGGATGAGGTGGGAGAGGAATGAGAAAATGTGAAGTGGCAGGAATTAAATGCTGAATTTTTTGGATAATCTGCTAATTAAATGATTTACAATAAATCCCATTCATTAAGTTCCTGAGGTGTCTGTATATTTTTAACCATCAAAACTTGGTAAAATTTGAGAGAGCCAAATTTGGGAGATTCTAACAGAGTCCTTCACGCAATGCCTGATTACATAAATAAAGTGTTGCAACATTTTTCTGGAAATCCTTCAGGATTTCCATAAAAGTAACCATTTTTTCTTAAAGCAAAGAGAATTATTTTCCCTGAAATGTATTTTCATTTCATTCAGAACTGGCAATTAGACACAAGCACCACACACATATCCTAACAAATTCATATTGGTTCCTTTGGAAGCACCTTAAAAACCTGACAACTTTTTCCCTCAATAAAAATTACCTGATTTTTGCATCAATTTCTAGATGCAAAATTTGCATCAATTTCTAGATTATGAAATGCTATCATGAAAATCTCAGGGCTCTTCACTGAACTGCAAATCACAAGGATTACATTATTCCATTACCCATGACAACAGAGTATTTACAGCATCAACCATAATACTTAAGACAATTATTTTAACTTTACAGAAGTATTTTTGTAAGATAAATTTAAGATAGAATATTAATAAATTAATAATACAAAATATGATCTGCCTAGGACCATCTTCCTAGCATAAGATATGTAGATATGTAACTTGTAGTTTACAGCTTACCTGAAAATTCACTATTTAAGCCTCAGATATGTGGAGTCAGGGTTTGTGGTTCACAACTTACCTGAAAATTCACTATTTAAGCCTCACCATGATGGGGGAAATCTTGAAATCTACATCTGTGAGCACTTCATTGTATTTGGATTATTTAATATAAAAAACCAACTTTTAAACATTTCTGAAAAATCAAGACCACTTCTCTTATCTCCCTTGCCTTGATCATTAATCATTCATAAATTGGTCAGATTCTATTCAGCATGTTGCAAATCAAATCCCAAAACCCTGAATTAAACATTTCATTTTGCTGAGATGTTGGAGCAAAGTTACTGAGAACAAAACCAAGTGAGGGAAGAAACCTCTTGATTTATTCAATTATCACCAATTTCTTCACAGTCCTCCTTTCAACCCTGTGGGCTGAACATGCCTTGAGAACTAAAAATGAAGCAGCAAAATGCTACAAATAACTGAATTTCTATAAAATAACTCTCCATGGCCTCTTATCAAACTGGCAAAGTCTTTATCTCTGCAAAAGCCACTGCAAAATCAGCTG
Source organism: Setophaga petechia (assembly GCA_024362935.1). Classification (NCBI taxonomy): domain Eukaryota; kingdom Metazoa; phylum Chordata; class Aves; order Passeriformes; family Parulidae; genus Setophaga; species Setophaga petechia. Next base: position 387,496 of record JANCRA010000179.1, read on the forward strand.
CAGGATTAAATCAGGGTGAGAGGATTGGCAAAATCTGACAGCAACTTTGTGTTCATGTGTGGATGTTTGAACACACAGGGAATGGTCTGGAATTGAAATTTGCATTTGTCCATAAATTGCAATTGAGGCTCTCAGGTTGAGAACTGCAGCCATTGTTGTTGGTTTACTCATCAGTGACAACAACACCCAAGATAATTTAATCTAGATTAAAGAAAAAAAATCCCAAACAAAATTCCTGAGGTTGTTTTCACCAGTAAAATTCATCTGCAATTCCTGCAGGTAAATTAACCCTGACATTCAGAACCAGCTGCCACAAGAATTTACAGCTGCAGGCCTGGACTTTCTGTCCTGAAGAGCAACAACTTCCCCAAGACAGATTTGGTTTTTCCACCAAATTTCCACTAAACACAACAGCACAGCCTTTGTACACAGAGCCCAGGCTGAGATTTACTAACTGTGATTTTCCTATCACTTAATCCCATTTAAATTCTGATGAAGAACCTTCTCTAAGGTATCCCACAGCTCATTCACAAGGGTCATCTGTGTGATGGTGAAAGAACTCTAGCAGAGCCCTAATCCATGTTTTAAAAACACAAACCAAGCACTAAAGAGCATTTTAGGAAATATTCAGCAAAAAAAAGAGAGAAAACAGGAAGGTTAAAATTAGAGGCACAACCTGCTTGGCATCACTCTCAAGTATTACTTGGTATTGCCTCATTGCTACTACTCTAAAGTAAAAGGGAGATAATAATTTGCACTAGAGAATGTATTTAAAGTCCTAAATATGAATATTTATTAAATCAAGTTTTCTTCTGGTGATGTTTAGAGGAATAAAGATTAAACTCCACTACCAAGCAAAAAGTTGTCCCACTCTAATTTCCCCACCATTCATGGCTCAGTATTTTATATATTATCAATTAATACCCCATGAAGATAAAGTTCTTAACTTCATGTCCAGTTTCCAGCCTTCCCCACCCTTTATGGCTCAATATTTTATATATAATCAATTAATATTCTGTGAACATAAAGTTCTCAACTTTATGTCCATTTTCCAGCTTTGCCCACTATTTAGGTCTCATTATTTTATATATCATCAATTAATACCCTGTGAACATGAAGTTCTTTACTTCATGTCCAGTTTCCAGCTTTGCCCACCCTTTATGGCTCAATATTTTATATATTATCAATTAATAACCCATGTATATAAAGTTCTTTACTTCATGTCCAGTTTCCAGCTTTGCTCACCCTGTATGGCTCAATATTTTATATATTATCAATTAATACCCCATGAACATAAAGTTCTACATTTCATGTCCAGTTTCCAGCTTTCCCCACTATTTATGACTCAGTATTTTATATATTATCAATTCATCTCCTGTGAACATAAAGTTCTTTACTTCATGTCCAGTTTCCAGCTTTCCCCACCCTTTATGGCTCAATATTTTATATATTATCAATTAATACCCATGAACATGAAGTTCTCCACTTCATGCCCAGTTTCTCTCTGAGCATTGTGTATTAATTACCACAATTATGAATTCTAAAGTTCTTTACTTTGTGTCCAGTACCTCTCTGAGCATTGTGTATTACCACAATTATGAATTCCAAGGTTCTTTACTTCATGCCCAGTTTCTCTCTGAGCATTGGTATTACCACAATTATGAATTCTAAAGTTCTTTACTTCATGTCCAGTTTCTCTCTGAGCATTGCTATTACCCAATTATGAATTCTAAAGTTCTTTACTTCATGCCCAGTTTCTCTCTGAGCATTGTGTATTAATTACCACAATTATGAATTCTAAAGTTCTTTACTTCATGCCCAGTTTCTCTCTGAGCATTGCTATTACCACAATTATGAATTCCAAAGTTCTTTACCTTGTGTCCAGTACCTCTCTGACCATTGTGTATTAATTACCACAATTAGGAATTCTAAAGTTCTTTACTTCATGCCCAGTTTCTCTCTAAGCATTCTGTATAACCACAATTATGAATTCTTAAGTTCTTTACTTTGTGTCCAGTATCTCTCTAAGCATTGTGTGTTACCACAATTATGAATTCTAAAGTTTTTTACTTCATGCCCAGCTTCTCTCAGAGCATTGTGTGTCACCACAATTAAGAATTCCCAATCAGCAAATTAACTGAGGGTGCCCTGGGTGCCCATCTTACCCGTCCAGAAGATTCATGGTTGTCGTGGTCACCTCAGTGAAGAGCAGGATCTTCCCCAGCTTCTTGGTGTGGAGGTGCTGCTGGTAGGTCTGGAGGCTGAAGTGCTCAGAGGAGAAGCTGCCCATGTCCGTGACCACGGGCACCAGGGACGGGGTCACCTCCCCCTGGGCCTCCCAGGATGGGACAAACCTCAGGGACACCTTGCTGGATGGCCTCAGCCCCTCGGCGTCCACGCTCCCCTCCAGCCATTTCAGGAAGGCAAGATGGATTTCCTGTGGGCAAGGGCAGCAAGATTAGAAACACAGATCACCCCGTGTGAGGACACAGCAAAATTCTCCCAAAAACGTTTTTATTCAAGCAATCTTCTACTTCAAAACAGGGAAATTTTGCCTCCTCAAAAGCAAAGTTCTGCTGCACGTACTTAGTGCTGTCCTAGAGTTGAGACCATGCTCCTTTGAAGATTAATTAAGGTTAATTTTTCTCTGTAGCAGGGTTTGTAGTGCTCTTCCTACATCCTGGAGCATGGAGTGCACACATTCATCTGCATCCTGCAGGATTCTCACCGTGCTGAGATGCTCTGCTGGAGGAAATCCTTTAGTCCAGCACTAAGTGTTGGATTGAGCCTTTTCCTGACCCACAGATGGGGCAGCTGAGAGGTGTTTTAGAAACTTTTATTCCATTTTCAGTGTCATGTGAAGGGTGAGACAATACAGACGTTATAATTCACAATCAGAAGCTAATTATCTCCTAATTGCAATACACTGTAAATGTTTCTTGGCCTATCAGCTTTAGCCACACCATGCTGTAAATGCCTTAAAGCCAATTATCTAAAATTACCCCTCATGGGTCCCACTGCAATTCACCTTTCACAGTTCTGTTTCTCCAAACTATCCAGTCTTATTTACAAAACCATCCTTTGAAATTTGTTTGCAGCTTCATTTCTCTCTCAGCAATGTCTGTCCTGTTCCAGGGCATTTCTAAGTCATTTCTTGTCTGTCTGTCTCAGCAATGTCTGTCCTGTTCCAGGGCATTTCTCAGTCATTTCTTGTCTGTCTGTCTCAGCAATGTCTGTCCTGTTCCAGGGCATTTCTCAGTCAGCATTTCTCATCTCAAGGTTTGCACACTGTGTGAGCCTTCTGTCAGGCTTGGAGAACTCCCTGCAAATCCATTTCCCACCACTAAGACTCGATTTGAAGGCTAAACCAGCAGTTAAAAAAACCCATTTAGTGATTTCTCAGTGGAATATCTGCTCAAGCAGGTCACACCTTCAGCTCAGGGATGATTTACTACTGTGAGTGCCCCTGTGGTGACACCCTGCACCAACTGCTCCACACTCACCCTTTCTGGAGATAAATTCTGCTTTGAGAGGTTTGATATCACATGTTTGCCACAACTTTAGCAACAGCCACAAACACAGATTCTGGGACTTTCTGCTCAGTGTGCAGCTTAAATTTCAGACAGCTGAAGTTGTCTTTTATGTGATAAATGAAACCACAAAAAATTGTGGCTTTGATTGGACTGGAAATGAGGCACTAGTGATGCTTGCCCTCAAATTTCCAGGAGGAAGAGATCTGAATTTTCAACAGAGGTCCAAACCAAACCCACACCCCTCATTCCCAGCCCTGCTGTATCTGGGAACTGGAATAATTTCCTGTGTGGGTGCTGAAGGCAGGACTGAGCTCTCCTGCCCTTGGAGATGGGTCTGAGCTCCAGCCCAACTCCTCCAAACCCACAGACCACAAAGGGAGAGCAAACTCCCCGTGAGCAGCTATCTACCCAGGAATGACTCCTGCTTTCCACACCCCCTGCTCTACCTGGGCAAGGAATGACAGAAATGCTCCTGTTCCCAACACCTGGATTCCCAGCTGTGGACAGTTTTTTATTGAGACATAATTCATGGGAAAAGAGATGTGAGAAAATCCACCTGAGAAAGCAGCAGCTGCCTAATTCAAGGACACAGCTCCTTTGAGCAAGAAGCTGTTCAAGAAAATCTGTGATAACAGGAAGTAAAAAGAAGCCACAAACATCCTGAGAGAGGTGGGACTGACTTTTTATAGCTGACCAATGGTGAGCTCTATTTCTGCAATATGTGTGAGCCTTATGACTGTGATTATCAAAGTGTGCCTGTTAATCAATAAATCTGAGACTTGTCCATCATCAGAGGGTGAGCAGGGCTCCTGTCCCCCTCGTCAGAACAGCAGCTGCTTCTTCTCCCTCTGGATCTGCAGAGGAAGAGCCTGCACCTTTCTGCAGGATCCCTCCAGGGTTCTGAGTTGTTGGAATGGCTCCTGAGCTATCAAAGTCTCTTTTTTCCCAGCCCCACGACTGAAGAAGTTGAGATTGGTCAGTTCTGCTTTTCAGGGTTGTTTATTTTTCCTGATCTATTCCATTCTTTCTCTGACCTGCTGAGATCTGTCTGGCAGGTTGGGGGAGCCAAGCATTGGTACCTGGATAGAATCTGGAGATTCTGGAACAGCAGCACAGCTTCTGCACTGGATTCCCAGAGGAACAGTGTGGACAGTTTTTTATTGAGACATGGCTGATGGGAAAGGAAACGTGAGAAATACACCTGAGAAAGCAACAGCTGCCTAATTCAAGGACACAGTTTCCTTGAGCAAGAAGCTGTTTTATAAAATCTGTGATAACAGGAGGTGAAAAAGAAGCCACGAACATCCTGAGAGAGGTGGGACTGACTTTTTATAGCTGACCAATAATGAGCTCTACTTTTCAAATATGTATGAGCCTTATTACTGTGATTATAAAAGTGTGCCTGTTAATCAATAAATCTGAGACTTGTGGGTCAAGTCAGAGGGTGAGCATTTCTCCTGTCGATCCCGTCAGAAATCCATTTGGATTTAGGTGAAATGTGCCTCTTTGAGCATCCTGAGAAAGGTGGGACTGACTTTTTAGAGCTGACCAATGGTGAGCTCTATTTTTGCAATATGTGTGAGCCTCATTACTGTGATTATCAAAGTGTGCCTGTTAATCAATAAATCTGAGACTTGTCCATCATCATTGGGTGAGCAGGGCTCCCGTCCCCCTTGTCACCCAGCCCCAGCAGTGCCCTGCTCTCAAATTCCCCAGCCTGGGCTCTCAGCCCTGCAGCACAGCAGGACACAAAGAAAAGAATCATTTTCCCCAAATTCTGTCAAGCCCCAAGACTAAGAGACACTCAGCAGCTAAATTTTAATTACAGAGAAATTTCTCCTCGTATCTTGCTTTCCTAAAGCTCCCTCTGAATATTTTCTGTCCAAACTCTTGGATAAAATATCTTTAAATATTTCCTTTCCCCCCCTTTTGTTTATTTTTTGCTCTGCATCATAAATGATGATGTGATGCTGATTAAAGGTTTGGTGAGCATTTCTTTGACTTGCACCTTCACTCAGAGCTTTGACAGAATAAATAAATTCCTCACACATTCTCCTACTTGTTTTACAAACCCGCAGGAACTGATTGGCTGTAACTGATATTTAGAAAAATTACAGCTTTCATTTCTGTCAGGGAGAACATGGAAAAACTGTGCTTAATCACAGAGTGTTTCACCATTGCTTTCCAAACACAGAAATTCACTCAGCAGCACTGGATGTGCAAATCCAACGCACAGAAACAGCATTTTAACTCACCCAAAGTTAAAACTGGGTTTAACAAACCCAGAATTAACTCATTCAAGGTTGGGTTTACAGTCTGATAGAAATTAAGTCATTTAAGCTCCTAAAAATTAATTGAATCTCTCTAAAAATTACAGAATTTTACAGAAACAGGATTTTAACTTACCCAAGGTTAAATCTGGGTTTAACTCTCCCAGAATTAACTCACCTAAGGCTGGGTTTACAGTCTGACAGAAAGTAAGTCATTTAATCTCCTAAAAATTAATTCAATCTCTCTAAAAATTACAGAATTTTACAGAAACAGGATTTTAACTCATCCAAAGTTAAAACTGGGTTTAACTCTCCCAGAATTAACTCACCTAAGGCTGGGTTTACAGTCTGACAGAAATTAAGTCATTTAAGCTCCTAAAAATTAATTCAATCTCTCTAAAAATTACAGAATTTTACAGAAACAGGATTTTAACTCACCCAAAGTTAAAACTGGGTTTAATTCACCCAGAATTAACTCACCTGAGGCTGGGTTTACAGTCTGACAGAAATTGAGTCATTTAATCACCTAAAAATTAATTTAATCTCTCTAAAACTTACAGAATTTTAAGAAACAGCATTTTAACTCATCCAAAGTTAAAACTGGGTTTAACTCTCCCAGAATTAACTCACTTAAGGCTGGGTTTACAGGCTAACAGAAATAAAATCATTTAAGCTCCTAAAAATTAATTGAATCTCTCTAAAACTTACAGAATTTTAAGAAACAGCATTTTAACTCACCCAAAGTTAAAACTGGGTTTAACTCTCCAAGCATTAACTCACCTAAGGCTGGGTTTACAGTCTAACAGAAATAAAGTCATTTAAGCTCCTAAAAATTAATTGAATCTCTCTAAAAATTACAGAATTTTACAGAAACAGGATTTTAGCTCACCCAAAGTAAAAACTGGGTTTAATTCACCCAGAATTAACTCACCTAAGGCTGGGTTTACAGGCTAACAGAAATTAAGTTACAAACTGAAGGTGATTAAAATGTGATGACACTGTAAATAAAAAATAATTCTGATGTGTTTTTGCCACAGAATATTTTCTGGCAAGAACAAAGCAGCAGCTCTTTCTGTGTGCTGCTCCATTATTACAAATATGCTCCACATTTCCAACAATTTATTCTTCTGAGTGAATTATTTCAAGTGATTTTTCCCCATAGATTTTAGGCAAACTCCTTATTTTCACTGCTTCTACCACATCCTGAACAATTTCAGATTTGTTAAATGTGTGTAATTCTCAAGATAATTTCCCCCACAATGTCCATGTGCTTGCTGAGCTGACCAAAAATATAAACACAAAATCAAGGAGGGGGATTTTTACAAATTCCTAAGAAAATATGGAAACAAATTCCTAAGAAAATTCCAAACAAATTCTTAAGAAAATTCCTAAGAAAATTCCACACAAATTCTTAAGAAAATTCCTAACAAACTCCTAAGAAAATATGGGTTTAGGTGTTTAACAAAGTTTCAAGTACTGGTCACTGTTAAAAAAAATTAATTTTTACTGTAAGAATTTCCTTCACACAAAGTTCCAGGAACAGGGATGCTGAACATCCCACAATTATACTGGCACAGAAAAAATGCCATTATTGCATAATGAAATGAACTGAAATGCAAAAAAATGCCATTATTGCATAATGAAATGAACTGATATGCAAAAAAATGCCATTATTGCATAATGAAATGAACTGATATGCAAAAAAATGACATTATTGCATAATGAAATGAACTGAAATGCAAAGTCAGGGTTAATTTCTGCTCCAAGTGCAGTGATCAGGAGCACAATCCTGTCAGAAATGTGGGATTTCATCCCAAAATTCATCTGGAATTCCCAATTTCTCCTGGCCCAGCAGCATCTGCCGTTCTGCAGCAGCCTCTGGTGGCCACAGCCACGAGAGGAGCTGGGAAAAAAATGGGATTTGAAAGGATTCTAAAGGAAAATGTTTCTACCTGGATTTGAAATGGTAAAAAATATAATTTCAATGCACTATTAAAAAAAAAAGCAGAAAAGTAGAAAAGCAGAAACTACCCCAACACTTCTCATCTTTTAAAGGGAACCGAGGAGAAATTGGGAATTTCCCAACTGAATGAAGAGCTCTGACAAGAAGGGAGATGCAGAGAACAGAAATTCCCAAAATTCCCAAAATTCCCAGAAATTCAAAGTTCAGCCACTGCACCCTGCAGACCCTCAGCTTCTCATCAGCACAAACTGTGCTAATTGTAACATTATTATGTTAATAATAATTTATTAACATAAATATGAAACTCATCTACAGGTTTAATATTTATAGGAAGAAAATGTTTCTACCTGGATTTTAAATGGTAAAAAAAAATAATTTTAATGTAATTTAATGCAAATTTAATGTAATTTTAATGCATTCTAAAAGAAAAGTCACCAAAAGCAGAAAAGCACTGCACCAACAGAAACCACCCAACACCTCTCATTAATAAATTCTCCACACTCCAAACTCAACTGAAATCTTTTAAAGGGAACCAAGGAGAAATTGGGAATTTCCCAAATTGATTTGTCACCCTGAGAGTGGCACTGAATGAAGAGCTCTGAGCCAGAAGGGAGATGCAGAGGGCAGCAATCCCCAACATTCCCAAAAATCCCAGAAATTCAAAGTTCAGCCACTGCACCCTGCAGACCCTCAGCCCTCCCCTCAAATTGTGTTCATTGTAACACAAGGAAGGAGGAGCAAAAGTTGGGTTTTATTTCTATTTTCACATCTGATTTCTGTCATTTTAGGAGTTTGCCCAGGTGTGTGTAGAAATGCTCAGTAACACAAGTTTGCTTTTGCTGTCTGAAATTATTTTTAATTTTATCATCATTAAATTTCACTTTTCCCCAGTGCTCACTTAGAGGTTGAGATTGAACAACAAGGAGGGAAAAGGGAGACAAAACCCAAAAACCCAGCTGCATCTGGAGCCTCCTCTGCTGCAGTATAAAATAACACAAAATTGTATTATATTATATTATATTATATTATATTATATTATATTATATTATATTATATTATATTATATTATATTTTATATATATATATATAGTAATTATAAAATTACAGCTCCTGATGGAGAAGATATTATATTATATTATATTATATTATATTATATTATATTATATTATATATTGTAATTATAAAATTACAGCTCCTGATGGAGAATATATATTATATTATATTATATTATATTATATTATATTATATTATATTATATTATATTATGTTATGTTATGTTATGTTATATTATATTATATATATATATATTGTAATTATAAAATTACAGCTCCTGATGGAGAATATATATATATTATATTATATTATATTATATTATATTATATTATATTATATTATAGTATTATGTTATATATATAATTTGTAATTATAAAATTACAGCTCCTGATGGAGAAGATATTATATTATATTATATATTATATTATGTTATGTTATGTTATGTTATGTTATGTTATGTTATGTTATGTTATGTTATATTATATTATATTATATTATATATATATACATTGTAATTATAAAATTACAGCTCCTGATGAAGAAGATTTTATTTGCACCTGGGCTCTGTCAAACAATGACAGTTCTGCACTGAGCACACCCAGTTAAAATGGTTAAAAAGAAACCCAAATCCAAGAATTTATTCTATAATCTGTTTATATAGATAGGATTTGGATGTGGTTTTTTATTTTTATCTGCATGTTCTGTACACAGGTAAATAAATGAAATTTAGCTGGGCAGATTTGGGAGCTGCTCTTTCCTACCCTGGGCCCAAAACTCCCCAGCAATGGAATTCTTTGTTGAGAAAAAATTCACCCACAGCCCAAATTCATTTGGTTCCTGTTAAATTCCATTTTAATTTGGTTCCTGATAAAAGCAGGGAGGTGAAAGAAAAGGAAAGTTAAAACCACAATGTCATAAAATAAACATTTTCCATCAGCTCCCTCCTCTCCTGTGAGGGAAAAGGAGAGGATGTGAACCAGGATGTTCTACCTGAACACTCAATATTTGAGTTAAAATATTGTACCTGTACAATCAATACTGGGATTAAAATATTGTAACTGAATACTCAATATTCAGATTAAAATATTGTAACTGTACAATCAATACTGGAAATAAAATATTGTACCTGAACACTCAATATCTGGATAAAAATATTGTACCTGAACACTCAATATTGGATATAAAATATTGTACCTGAACACTCAATATTGAGATTAAAATATTGTAACTGTACAATCAATATTGGGGCTAAAATATTATACCTGAAAAATCAATATTGGGGCTAAAATATTGTACCTGAACACTCAATATTGGGATTAAAATATTGTACCTGTACAATAAATACTGGGGCTAAAATATTGTGCCTGAATACTCAATATTGAGATTAAAATATTGTACCTGTAAAAGCAATACTGGGATTAAAATATTGTACCTGAACAATCAATATTGGGGCTAAAATATTGTAGCTGTACAATCAATATTGAGATTAAAATATTGGGCCTGTACAATCAATACTGGGATTAAAATATTGTACCTGTACAATCAATACTGGGAATAAAATATTGTACCTGAACAATTAATATTGAGATTAAAATATTGTACCTGAAAAATCAATATTGGGGCTAAAATATTGTACCTGAAAACTCAATATTGGGATTAAAGTAGTGTACCTGAACACTCAATATTGGGGCTAAAATATTGTACCTGTACAATCAATACTGGATATAAAATATTGTACCTGTACAATCAATACTGGGACTAAAATATTGTGTCTGAATACTCAATATTGGCATTAAAATACTGTACCTGTAAAATCAATAATGGGATTAAAATATTGTACCTGAACACTCAATATTGGGGCTAAAATATTGTACCTGAAAAATCAATATAGGGATTAAAATACTGTACCTGTACAATCAATACTGGGATTAAAATATTGTACCTGAACACTCAATATTGGCATTAAAATATTGTACCTGTACAATCAATATTGGGGCTAAAATATTGTGCCTGAATACTCAATATTGAGATTAAAATATTCTAACTGTACAATCAATATTGGGGCTAAAATATTGTACCTGAAAAATCAATATTGGGGCTAAGATATTGTACCTGAACACTCAATATTGGGATTAAAATATTGTACCTGTACAATCAATACTGGGGCTAAAATATTGTACTTGTACACTCAATATTGAGAATAAAATATTGTACCTGAACACTCAATATCTGGATAAAAATATTGTACCTGAACACTCAATATAGGGATTAAAATATTGTAGCTGTACACTCAATACTGGGATTAAAATGTTGTACTGTACACTCAATATTTGGATTAAAATATTGCACACTCAATATTTGGATTAAAATATTGTGCCTGTACACTCAATATTGGGATTGAAATATTGCAACTGAACACTCAATATTGGGATTAAAATATTGTGCCTGTACACTCAATATTGGGATTAAAATAAATATTTTGGGGTTTGGAGGGATATTTAGCAGATCTGGAGTGCACAAAGCCCAGAAGAACATTCAGAGACATGGCAGGGTTGGTCACTTTTGGAATTCCCAACCATCCTGATTTTTTAGGATAAATCTCCAGAGATTATTTTGGGATATTTAGCAGATTTGGAGTGCACAAAGCCCAGAAGAACATTTCCCAACCATCCTGATTTTTTAGGATAAATCTCCAGACGTTATTTTGGGGTTTGCAGGGATATTTAGCAGATTTAGAGACATGGCAGGGTTGGTCACATTTGGAATTCCATCCTGATTTTTTAGGATAAATCTCCAGAGGTTATTTTGGGATATTTAGCAGATTTGGAGTGCACAAAACCCAAAAGAACATTTAGAGACATGGCAGGGATGGTTACTTTTGGAATTCCTGATTTTTTAGGCTAAATCTCCAGAGGTTATTTTGGGGTTTGGAGGGATATTTAGCAGATTTGGAGTGCAAAAATCCCAAAAGAACATTTCCCAACCATCCTGATTTTTTAGGATAAATCTCCAAAGGTTATTTTGGGGTTTGGAGGGATATTTAGCACAAAGCCCAAAAGAACATTTAGAGACATGGCAGGGTTGGTCACTTTTGGAATTCCATCCTGATTTTTTAGGATAAATCTCCAGAGGTTATTTTGGGATATTTAGCAGATCTGGAGTGCACAAAGCCCAGAAGAACATTTCCCAACCATCCTGATTTTTTAGGGTAAATCTCCAAAGGTTATTTTGGGGTTGGGAGGGATATTTAGCTGAAGAGAGGCAGAAAAAAGCTCCTCATTTCTGCAAGATCACTCCAGCCACTCAGTCAAGTGCCTTATTTTTGTCCCCACTCTTCAGAGTGTTTTTAAAAACAAGTATTGCATTACATAAACACAGTGGATCCATTTTCCCCACTGATATGTGGGATATTTCATCCAAAAAAGGGAAAGATTTTTAACAAAGTGCTGCAAGGTCTCCTTCTCCCCTTTATTGCAACCCCATCCCTTTGAACACGGAGCATCTTAGATTTCAGCCCATTCCTGGGCTACACATCCAGCAACTGCTCATAAATCCCTGCCTAAATCTCAATCCAAAATTAAATTTAGCTTCAAAAAGCACCGTGTGTAGGCTGAAAATTCATTTATGCAGCAGCTCATCCTGGGGAACAGGCAGCAGGGCCCAGGGCAGGACTCAGTGAGTGATGAAAAATAGGTCAGGATGTTACTTTTTGTAGGGAAAAATAATGAAAAATTGGAGTAAATAGGTTAAAAATAATGCATAAGGAAATTAATTATGGTCTTCACAGCAAGTTTGATTTATCTGCATCTCTCCTTGCTTTAGGAGAGTGCTCTGCTTGGGAATTGGGATGCCAGAAGGATGGGAATAGGTAAATAGGTTAAAAATAATAGATAAGGAAATTATTTATGGTCTTCACAGTGAGTTTGTTTTATCTGCACCTCCCCTACCTTCAGCAGAAAGTTCCACTTGGGAATTGGGATGCCAGAAGGATGGGAATAGGTAAACAGGTTAAAAATAATACATAAGGAAATTAATTATGGTTTTCACAACAAGTTTCTTTTATCTGCACCTCACCTGGCTTTAGCAGAATTCCACTTGGGAACTGGGATGGCAGGAGAAGGATGGGAATAGGTAAATATTTTAAAAATAAAGAAATTCATTATGGTCTTAAATTAATTATGGTCTTCACAGTGAGTTTGTTTTATCTGCACCTCCCCTACCTTCAGCAGAAAGTTCCACTTGGGAATTGGGATGCCAGAAGGATGGGAATAGGTAAATAGGTCAAAAATAATACATAAAGAAATTAATTATGGTCTTCACAACAATTTTGATTTATCTGCACCTCCCCTGCTTTCACCAGAGCATTCCCCTTGGGAAATGGGATGCCAGGAGAAGGATGGGAACAGGTAAATAGGATAAAAATAATATATAAGGAAATTATTTATGGTTTTCACAGTGAGTTTCTTTTATCTGCATCTCCCCTACCTTCAGCAGAAAGTTCCACTTGGGAATTGGGATGCCAGAAGGATGGGAATAGGTAAACAGGTTAAAAATAATAGATAAGGAAATTAATTATGGTTTTCACAACAAGTTTCTTTTATCTGCACCTCACCTGGTTTTAGCAGAATTCCACTTGGGAACTGGGATGGCAGGAGAAGGATGGGAATAGGTAAATATTTTAAAAATAAAGAAATTCATTATGGTCTTAAAGAAATTAATTATGGTCTTCACAGTGAGTTTGTTTTATCTGCATCTTCCCTGCCTTCAGCAGAGAGTTCCACTTGGGAATTGGGATGCCAGAAGGATGGGAATAGGTAAATAGGTCAAAAATAATACATAAAGAAATTAATTATGGTCTTCACAACAATTTTGATTTATCTGCACCTCACCTGGCTTTAGCAGAATTCCACTTGGGAACTGGGATGGCGGGAGAAGGATGGGAATAGGTAAAGAGGTTAAAAATAATAAATAAAGAAATTATTTATGGTTTTCACAGTGAGTTTGTTTTATCTGCATCTCCCCTGCCTTCAGCAGAAAGTTCCACTTGGGAATTAGGATGCCAAGAGAAGGATGGAAAGAGGTTACAAATAATAGATAAGGAAATTAATTATGGTTTTCACAGCAATTTTGATTTATCTGCATCTCCCCTGGCTTTAGCAGAGTGTTCCACCTGGGAACTGGGGTGCCAGGAGAAGGATGGGAATAGGTAAATAGGTTAAAAATAATAAATAAAGAAATTAATTATGGTCTTCACAGCAAGTTTGATTTATCTGCATCTCCCCTGCCTTCAGCAGAGAGTTCCACCTGGGAATTGGGGTGCCAGGAGAAGGATGGGAATAGCCAAATGAACTAAAAATAGTAGAAAAAGAAATTAATTATGGTTTCACAACGAGTTTGATTTGTCTGCACCTCTCCTGCCTTTAGCAGAGCGTTCCACCTGGGAATTGGGGTGCCAGGAGAGGGATGGGAATAGATAAATGAACTAAAAATAATAGAAAAAGAAATTAATTATGGTTTTCACAACGAGTTTGATTTCTCTGCACCTCTCCTGCCCTTATCAGAGAGCTCCATTTGGGAATGGGGGTGCCAGGAGAAGGATGGGAATACCCAAATGAACTAAAAATAATAGAAAAAGAAATTAATTATGTTTTTCACGAGTTTGATTTCTCTGCACCTCTCCTGCCCTTATCAGAGAGCTCCATTTGGGAATTGGGGTGCCAGGAGAGGGATGGGAATAGCCAAATGAACTAAAAATAATAGGAAAAGAAATTAATTATGGTTTTCACGACGAGTTTGATTTGTCTGCACCTCTCCTGCCCTTAGCAGAGAGCTCCATTTGGGAATGGGGTGCCAGGAGAGGGATGGGAAGAGGTGCTGGGGGTTTGCTCAGCACAAAGCAGCTCTGAGCAGCCTGGAAGGTGCATCCCAGATTCTGCTCCCTCTCCTCCCTCAGCTGCAGCAGAACAATCTGGAAGCAATCTTCCCAGCAGCTGCTCTCATCAACAAACTGTTTATTGTAAGAAAGTGCCTGGGTCAAAGGCCAAACGTCATCCAGAGCTGAAAGCGTAGCTGGAAAAAAAACCAAAAAAACCTAAAACAAATCCTGGGGCCGTCCATGCATGTGGGGAAAAAAAAAGCCCATGACATTGGGAAGGGAACATGTTCCATCTGAAAGGCCAACAGTCCTCTGAAACAAAAATTCCTCAATTTGATGGAGTTTAGGACACTGAGCTCGTTTCTCGTGGCTGATTTTGAGGCCTGCTCGAGGTTTCTGCTCAAAGCAGAATTTACAGCTCAGGCTGTGTCTCCTCATGGTGAAAAAGAGCAAAGGGGAGTTGTGTTAAAATATTCTAAAATGTTTTATTAGCGCTAAGTCAGCTCCACATACACAAACAATAAAAGAAGGATTTCTCTAATTTATCACAAATGCACCATCGACGTGTTACACAAAAATCCAAATTTAGGCTCAGTGTCAGTAAATGATCACATTTTATTTTAAAGCACAGGATACTAAAAATCACAGGGCAAAATTCCAAATTCTGAGATTCATTTTCCAGCAGCTCTGGATCTCAGAAATTAAAGAGTGCAGGAGCAGCTCTGAGAGGGGAGCTGGTCCCACAGCAGTAACTGGGCCTCGATTGCTGCCCCAGCCCATAAATCTGGTTTTGAGGGGAAAGGACCCAGAGGAACAAGGTCCACCTTTGACACAACATCACCACCAAACACTTCACCCAAAGGCTGATAAATCAGATTTCTGCCAGGTGCTGATTTATCCTACCAGAAGAAAGGTGTGAGAAATTACAGGGCGGGCGTTTAATTCTTCGTGACACCTACTTTGTAACAAAATTGTTATTTTTCTCGAGGAAAAGTCTACAGTAAATTAAACCTATGTGCAACTGGGCTAAAAATAAGCCTAGGCAGAAAGGAAAAGACATTCCACTTTTGCACAAAAATCTGAGCATGATGCATATTAAAGTGGGTTGATTTTTCTTTTTTTTAAATGATATAATCCAAGTCATGTTTGGAAGCATAAATTAAGATATAAATCTAACTCCAAATGCTGTACACATATATATTAAATTACTCTCAAAAGTATTCTGTATGGACTAAGGAAAAAAAGAAATACAGAAGAATTTTGTTCTCAGCTAATAGGGCAATAAATTAGATGCAATATATTCAGCAGCTAAAACTGGCTCTCTTCAACAGCTATCACATAATACTATTTTTATTTGGTACCAAACCTTTTTTATTTTTTTTTAAACTAACAACAAAATTGTTTGTTGAAAATCTTGGAATTAGCAGTAGAATGATTAAAGTAAATAAAACCTAAGCAAATATTTTTTCTTCTCCCTGATAATACCCAATTCTTAGCTGAGGGTTTTCCAGCAGGTTTATTTTGCCTTTCAGCAGGGTTACACACATCAAATGTGAATGAATTTAGTGTTCATGAATATGAAACAGCAGCACAGGAGCCAAAGATTCTCCTCTTAGCACTGTAAACACGTTTAAACTCCCACAAGCTTTCAGCTGGACCTCATTTTTGCCTTTTTTGAGGGGAAAAAAAAAAACCTCCCCACTGTGTGACTCTGGAGGGGTTTGGGAGCTGCAGAAATGTCTGGGAAATGTTAAGGTGAAACCACAACTCATTTACACATGGACCAGGCTTGGGAATTCCAGCACAGCCCCAAAACTGCACAGCTGATGCTCAACATGGACTGTGGATTTTATATTCCTTTCTGAAACAGTCAGGTTGGCAGAGAGGTGTCCCAAAAACATCTTGGAAAGGAAGAATTCCTTGGGAATTATACACGTTAATGGCAGGAATACACTTGGGCTGCTATCCTGCTCCAAAGACAAAACCTAGTAATAATCTACCACTGATTTTCATTTAAGATCTTTTCACTATTCAAAGATATTGTAAAAAACTGAACATGACAGCATGCAATTTTTTTTTTTCAAAAGTAGAAGAAAGTAAAAAAAAAATGTTTAAAAAGTACCACAACTCTGGGATTCCAGCACAGCCCCAAAACTGCACGGGAAATGTTTTCAGACTCGGCAATCTGTGACCCCACTGCAAAAGGCTTCAGCTTCTAAATGATCTAAACTCCAAATTTAACTTCTCACCACAGGCAAAAATGGAGCATCGATTTTATATTCCTTCCTAAAACACAGTCAGGTTGGCTGAGAGGTTTCCCAAAAACATCTTGGAAAGGAAGAATTCCTTGGGAATTTTACACTACGATGGCAAGAATACACTTGGTCTGTTATCCTGCTCCAAAGACAAAACCCAGTATTAAGCCACCACTAATTTTCATTTAAGATCTCTTCACTAATCAAAGATATTTCTAAAAAATGAACACGACAGCACGGGACTATTTTCTTTTAAGTAGAAAAAGTAAAAAAAAAAAAAAAAAGTTTCAAAAGTGCCACAACTCAGGGATTCCAGCACAGCCCCAAAACATGACGGGAAATGTTTTCAGACTCAGCAATGTGTGACTCCACTTCAAAAGACTTCCATATCTAAATGATCTAAACTCCAAATTTAACTTCTCATCACATGCAAAAATGGAGCATGGATTTCATATCCCTTTCTAAAACACAGTCAGGTTGGCAGAGAGGTTTCCAAATTCCAAAAGAAACTTCTTGGAAAGGAAGAATTTCTTGGGAATGATACACTATAACAGCAAGAATACGCTTGGTCCGTTATCCTGCTCCAAAGACAAAACCCAGTATTGAGCTACCACTAATTTTCATTTAAGATCTCTTCACTAATCAAAGATATTATAAAAAAATATGAACATGACAGCATGGGATTATTTTCTTTTAAGTAGAAGAAAGTAAAAAAAAAAAAAAAAAGCTTAAAAAGTGTCACAACTCTGGGATTCCAGCACAGCCCCAAAACATCACGGGAAATGTTTTCAGACTCAGCAATGTGTGACTCCACTTCAAAAGACTTCCATTTCTAAATGATCTAAACTCCAAATTTAACTTCTCATCACATGCAAAAATGGACCATGGATTTCATATCCCTTTCTAAAACACAGGTTGGCAGAGAGGTTTGCAAATTCCAAAAGGAACATCTTGGAAAGGAAGAATTTCTTGGGAATGATACACTATAACGGCACGAATACACTTGGTTTGTTATCAAGATTCAAAGACAAAACCCAGTATTAAGTTACCACTAATTTTCATTTAAACTCTCTTCACTAATCAAAGATTTTTTTTTTTTAAATGGACATGACAGCATGGGATTTTTTTTTTAAGTAGAAAGAATAACAAAGTGAAAAATAAACAGATAAAAGTACCATGGCTCGGGAATTCCAGCACAGCCCCAAAACTGCAGGGCTGATGCTCAACATGGACTGTGGATTTTATATTCCTTTCTAAAACAGTCAGGTTGGCAGAGGGGTGTCCCAAAAACATCTTGGAAAGGAAGAATTCCTTGGGAATGATACACTATAACAGCAACAGTACGCTTGGTGTGTTCTCCCGTTCCAAACACAAAACCCACCAGTATTGAGCCACCACTAATTTTCATTTAAGATCTCTTCACTAATCAAAGATATTTCTAAAAAATGAACATGACAGCATGGGATTATTTTTTTTTAAAGCAGAAGAAAGTAAAAAAAAAAGTTTCAAAAGTGCCACAACTCAGGGATTCCAGCACGGCCCCAAAACATCACGGGAAATGTTTTGAAACTCGGCAATCTGTGACCCCACTGCAAAAGGTTTCAGTTTCTAAATGATCTAAACTCCAAATTTAACTTCTCACCACATGCAAAAATGGACCATGGATTTTATATTCCTTCCTAAAACACAGTCAGGTTGGCTGAGAGGTTTCCCAAAAACATCTTGGAAAGGAAGAATTCCTTAGGAATTTTACGCTACGATGTCAAGAATACACTTTGTCTGTTGTCCTGCTATAAAGACAAAACCCAGTATTGAGCTACCACAAATTTTCATTTAAGATCTCTTTGCATTGAAATATATTTTTTAAAAATGGACATGACAGCATGGGATTATTTTTTTAAAGTAGAAAATAAAGAAAGTAAAAAAAATATTAATAAATTAGGACGACTCAGGGATTCCAGCACAGCCCCAAAGCTGCACGGCTGATGTTCAGCATGCACCATGGAGTTTATATTATATTTGGATTTTATATTTATATACTCCTAAAACACAGTCAGGTTTGCAGTCAGGTTTCCAAATTCCAAAAGCAACTTCTTGGAAAGGAAGAATTTCTTGGGAATTTGATGCTACAACGGCAAGAATATGTTTGGTGTGTTCTCCTGCTCCTAAGACAAAACCCAGTATTAAGCCACCACTAATTTTCATTTAAGATCTCTTCACTAATCAAAGATATTGTAAAAAAATATGAACATGACAGCATGGGATTATTTTCTTTAAAGTAGAAGAAAGGAAAAAATAACTTTTAAAAAGTGCCACAACTCAGGGATTCCAGCACGGCCCCAAAACATCACGGGAAATGTTTTGAAACTCGGCAATCTGTGACCCCACTGCAAAAGGCTTCAGCTTCTAAATGATCTAAACTCCAAATTTAACTTCTCATCACGTGCAAAAATGGACCATGGATTTTATATTCCTTCTTAAAACACAGTCAGGTCGGCTGAGAGGTTTCCCAAAAGCATCTTGCACAGGAAGAATTCCTTGGGAATCTTACGCTACGATGTCAAGAATACACTTGGTCTGTTGTCCTGCTCCAAAGACAAAACCCAGTATTAAGCTACCACAAATTTTCATTTAAGATCTCTTTGCAATGAAATATATTTTTTAAAAATGGACATGACAGCATGGGATTATTTTTTTAAAGCAGAAACTAAAGAAAGTAAAAAAAAACCATTAATAAAAGTACCACGGCTCGGGGATTCCAGCACAGCCCCAAAGCTGCAGGGCTGATGTTCAACATGCACCATGGAGTTTATATTATATTTGGATTTTATATTTATACACTCCTAAAACACAGTCAGGTTTGCAGTCAGGTTTCCAAATTCCAAAAGGAACTTCTTGGAAAGGAAGAATTCCTTGGGATTGATATGCTACAATGGCAAGAATACGCTTGGTTTGTTATCCTGCTCCAAAGACAAAACCCAGTATTAAGCCACCACAAATTTTCATATAAGATCTCTTCACTAATCAAAGATATTTCTAAAAAATGAACATGACAGCACGGGATTATTTTTTTTTTAAAGCAGAAGAAAGAAAAAAAAAAAGTTTCAAAAGTGCCACAACTCAGGGATTCCAGCACGACCCCAAAACATCACGGGAAATGTTTTCAGACTTGGCAATCTGTGACCCCACTGCAAAAGGTTTCAGCTTCTAAATGATCTAAACTCCAAATTTAACTTCTCACCACGTGCAAAAATGGACCATGGATTTTATACTCCTTCCTAAAACACAGTCAGGTTGGCTGAGAGGTTTCCCAAAAGCATCTTGGAAAGGAAGAATTCCTTGGGAATTTTACGCTACGATGTCAAGAATACACTTGGTCTGTTGTCCTGCTCCAAAGACAAAACCCAGTATTAAGCTACCACTAATTTTCATTTAAGATCTCTTTGCATTGAAATATATTTTTTAAAAATGGACATGACAGCGTGGGATTATTTTTTTAAAGTAGAAAATAAAGAAAGTAAAAAAAACATTAATAAAAGTACCACGGCTCGGGGATTCCAGCACAGCCCCAAAGCTGCACGGCTGATGTCCAACATGCACCATGGAGTTTATATTATATTTGGATTTTATATTTATATACTCCTAAAACACAGTCAGGTTTCTAAATTCCAAAAGGAACTTCTTGGAAAGGAAGAATTTCTTGGGAATATTACACTAAAATGGCAAGAATACACTTGGTGTGTTGTCCTGCTCCAAAACCCAGTATATTAAGCTACCAGTAACTAATTTTCATTTAAAATCTCTTTGCTAATCAAAGATATTTTTAAAAAATTAACTTGACAGCATGGGGTTATTTTTTTCAAAGTAAAGAAAACTGAAAGTAAAAAAAAATTAGAAAGTAAATCTGCTTTTTATTTAGCAGAGTGTCATTGAAGCTTCATGCTTCAAAAATACATTGTATACATACACAGCAATGCAAAACTGGACAGCAAATATTGAAAGAAGCCTCACTAATGCCCAGTTTATCAGGAATTAATAAATTTTTCTTACAAAACATGGTTGAAAATACAATTTTTAAACACTGTATTCACACAATGCTCAGTTGTGAGAATGGATGATATAAATTCCATTTACAGCTCTCCCAGCCACGTGGGTTTTAATTATTTTCTCCTTTTACAGATATAACACTTTCTCCTGCTGAGACTGAACTTTTTTCAGAACAAAAGGAAAAATATTTTTCCCCCAGAGGAAACCAGGAAAATAGAAACCCAATCCTGGGCTGCACCTTGGATTTAAGGATCCAAGATTGAGCTCCAAAACCTCCACGGGGAGCCAAAAGCATTTCAGGGAAAGAAACTCCTCAAATTTAATTCCTCCTTTAAAGCTGGACATAAAACTCATTTAAACCTTACAAAATAAAGTCAAATTGTATTGAACAAACCCAAAATTTGCCTCAAGTCCAACACACCACGAGCTCCTACTCCACAAAGTCACCTTTGCATCTGCAGGTCCCAAGGGAAAGCCCAGCACTGAAATTCAGGATTTTGGGGAAATTCACCCAAAGAATGAGACAAGGACAGACCCAAACTGAGACAGAGCTTGAGAATTGTGCTGCACACCCAAACACGGGCAGGGAGGAGCATTTCTTTAAAGTAGAAGAAAGGAAAAAATAACTTTTTTAACTTTATTCTGCAGATTTTGGATTTGGAGGATTATTTCTGCCAGGGCACATTCTTTATTCTGCAGATTTTGGATTTGGAGGATTATTTCTGCCAGGGCACATTCTTTATTCTGCAGGATTTTGGTTTTGGAGGATTATTTCTGCCAGGGCACATTCTTTATTCTGCAGGATTTTGGTTTTGGAGGATTACTTCTGACAGGGCACATTCTTTATTCTGCAGATTTTGCATTTGGAGGATTATTTCTGCCAGGGCACATTCTTTATTCTGCAGGTTTTGTTTTTGGAGGAGCATTTCTGACAGGGCACATTCTTTATTCTGCAGATTTTGGATTTGCAGGATTATTTCTGACAGGGCACATTCTTTATTCTGCAGATTTTGGATTTGCAGGAGCATTTCTGCCCAGGGCACATTCTTTATTCTGCAGATTTTGGATTTGCAGGAGCATTTCTGCCCAGGGCACATTCTTTATTCTGCAGGATTTTGGTTTTGGAGGATTATTTCTGCCAGGGCACATTCTTTATTCTGCAGGATTTTGGATTTGGAGGATTATTTCTAACAGGGCACATTCTTTATTCTACAGGTTTTGTTTTTGGAGGATTATTTCTGCCCAGGGCACATTCTTTATTCTGCAGATTTTGGATTTGGAGGATTATTTCTGACAGGGCACATTCTTTATTCTGCAGATTTTGGATTTCCAGGATTATTTCTGCCAGGGCACATTCTTTATTCTGCAGATTTTGGATTTCCAGGATTATTTCTGCCCAGGGCACATTCTTTATTCTGCAGATTTTGGATTTCCAGGATTATTTCTGCCCAGGGCACATTCTTTATTCTGCAGATTTTGGATTTGCGGGGCAATTTCTGCCAGGGCACATTCTTTATTCTGCAGGATTTTGGATTTGGAGGATTATTTCTGCCAGGGCACATTCTTTATTCTGCAGATTTTGGATTTCCAGGATTATTTCTGCCCAGGCACATTCTTTATTCTGCAGATTTTGGATTTGCAGGAGCATTTCTGCCCAGGGCACATTCTTTATTCTGCAGATTTTGGATTTCCAGGATTATTTCTGCCCAGGCACATTCTTTATTCTGCAGGATTTTGGATTTGGAGGATTATTTCTGCCCAGGGCACATTCTTTATTCTGCAGATTTTGGATTTCCAGGATTATTTCTGCCCAGGCACATTCTTTATTCTGCAGGATTTTGGATTTGGAGGATTATTTCTAACAGGGCACATTCTTTATTCTGCAGGATTTTGGATTTGGAGCATTTCTGACAGGGCACATTCTTTATTCTGCAGATTTTGGATTTGGAGGATTATTTCTGACAGGGCACATTCTTTATTCTGCAGATTTTGGATTTGCAGGAGCATTTCTGACAGGGCACATTCTTTATTCTGCAGATTTTGCATTTGGAGCAGCATTTCTGACAGGGCACATTCTTTATTTTGCAGGATTTTGGATTTGGAGGATTATTTCTGCCCAGGGCACATTCTTTATTCTGCAGATTTTGCATTTGGAGGAGCATTTCTGACAGGGCACATTCTTTATTCTGCAGATTTTGGATTTTTTGGGTTTTTTTCTGAGCAGAACCACCTGTCCCTGTGGATATTTGTGCTCCACACTGTGAGCAGGAGTTAATCCAAAGTGCAGCCCAGCCCAAAGAGAACTCAAAACTAAAATCAATTTGACTAATTTTGACTAAAATCAAACCACAGTGCCTGCAAACATCTCTCATTTCTGGTTTTTAGGACTCATCTGACTTGCACACCTGAAAAAGATGATTTTTCACCCTAAAATTTTGTATTAATTTGCTTCACTTCGTTCTGTCCAGGTTCTCCACCTCAGAGGGGTTTTTGTTTCAGTCCTTGCTTTTGTAGGACTGTCCTGACCTTGGTTTTTCTTTTTATTGTCACAAAAGGATCCAAAAATTTTAATTCTACCACAAATCCACTCCAAAAATAAACTTTGAACTGATTAAATATGAACCAACTTTATAGAAAATCATTATATTATAATAAATAGTCCCAAATTGAGGGGTAACTTCTAAAAATGAATTGTCTTCAAGGAAAAAATTTCAGGGATTATTTAATCAGTACTAAAATGCAAAAAAATGAGTTTAAAATGCACTTCCAGCATAGCTGCACACAACCAGACAAAATCGTTATCAATATGTGATATTTAGTGATTAATTTATTAATTAATTGACAAACCTGACAAAATCGATATCAATATGTGATATTTAGTGATTAATTAATTAATTTACAAACCTGACAAAATCGATATCAATATGTGATATTTAGTGATTAATTAATTAACTGACAAACCAGACAAAATCGATATCAATATGTGATATTTAGTGATTAATTTATTAATTAATTGACAAACCAGACAAAATCGATATCAATGTGATATTTAGTGATTAATTAATTAATTAATTGACAAACCCAACAAAATCTATATCAATATGTGATATTTAATGATTAATTAATTTATCCTTGGTTAAACAAGGAGAGTTTTTTGGTTTTTGAACAGAACTGCTGGGGAAACAGGAGACTGTGAGCAAAACAATGATTATTTAATTTTGAGTTTAAAGCTTGATATGTGCTTTCAGTTTGCCACACCAGTGAAAAAACCAAAAAATTAGGATTGTGACAGTGGCTGTGAAAGTTAAATTCTACCAGCAAAATGATCAAACACCAGCAAATCATCAAATGCTTGCAAGAGGAAAAAATGTCCTGGAACAGATGGAGAATTTTTTATTTGTGGAGCAATAATGGCAGCAATAATTATAATAATTATTTATATATAATAAAGTTTATTGCAGATCAAAAATGTCCAATCTGGTAATTAAACAGAATGGATTGTGCAGGGTGGAAAAAAGCTTGGAAATATTTGGAGAAAAATCCACTTCCACCTCCAAAATGCTGCAGAGACAGCAAAAGCAAACCCTTATTTTACTGGATATTCAGAAATATCACTGGACTGAAACACCCAATCCAACACCCTCCCATATGTGTTTTAATGTAAAAATTATTTATTATCAATATTTGTTAATATAAAAATGATTTATTATCAATATCTGGTAATATCAACATGATTTATTATCAATATCTGTTAATATAAAAATGATTTATTATCAATATCTGGTAATATCAACATGATTTATTAATTATCAATATCTGTTAATAGCAAAATGATTTATTATCAATATCTGGTAATATCAACATGATTTATTATCAGTATCTGTTAATATCAACATGATTTATTATCAATATCTGGTAATATCAGTATGTGTTATTAATAGCAATATGGCTAAAACAGGAAGATAAAGGAAAATAATCTAAAACAGGAAGAAAAAAATAATCTAAAACAGGGAAAAAAAAGGAAAAGAAGGAAAAATTTCCCAACTATGTTCATTTTAAATAATGACAGAAATATTCTAAAGGCAGAAGAACTGTTAAAAATGTGTCCAGGTATTTCTAACAAAAACCTTAATAATTCAAATATTGATTTTATTTTGCAGCTCACGCTGCTTATGGTAACTTTGGGAAAGTGCTCCTCTCTCCAAGGAAGGAAAAAATTAAGAATTATAATTTATTTTCAGCTATTTTATTTTCTTTTCCATTAGCAAATAATGAAAAAAAATAAATAAACCAACACCTAAAACACAGTTTAAAAATGGAAAAGCTAAAACAGGAAGATAAAGGAAAATAATCTAAAACAGGAAGAAAAAAGAGGATAAAACAGGAAAAAAAAGGAAAAACTTCCCATATTTACAAAAAACTCCCAACTATGTTCATTTTAAATAATGACAGAAATATTCTAAAGGCAGAAGGACTGTTAAAAATGTTTCCAAGTATTTCTAACAAAAACCTTGATAATTCAAATATTGATTTTATTTTGCAGCTCACGCTGCTTATGGTAACTTTGGAAAATTGCCCCACTCTCCAAGGAAGCAAAAAATTAAGAATTACCATTTGTTTTCAGCTATTTTATTTTCTTTTCCATCAGCAAATAATGGAAAAAAAAATAAACCAACACCTAAAACACAGTTTAAAAATGGAAAAGAAGCAGATAAAAGCTGCTGCCACTGGTGCACTCACCAGTCCTAAACCCAACAATTCCATCTTGGAAAGAAGAAATCTCCAGAGCAGAAAAATTCAGGGGGAATTGCTCATTTCATGTAACAAGTTCTAAAGTCAAAACATGCCAGATGCAATTTTTTATTTAAATGACAATTGTGCATCAAAACAGAATTATTGCTCCTTATCTCACAGAAGAATTTCAAAAATTCCTCCTGGAATTGATTTGCATCGATTCTGACTGCATGGAAATAAGTTTTTAACTTATTTCTAAATAAATGAATAAGTTTTTAAAACTCCTGAGGAGTTAAAGATGTTTTTTAATTCCTAAAATTTGAGTTTATTCCATAAGTAAAGGACACCAGGCACAGCTCTCCAATGAGACACTTTCTCCAGCTGAACTCTTCCTTCAAATTATTTTAATGATGAGGCCAATGTAACTTTTGCACTTCTATTATGACCTGTTCATCAGTTAAATGCTAAATTACAAAAGAAATTGGGATTTATTTCTTTGTTCCAAGTGTAACATAAAAAACAATCCCTAAAAAAAGAGCAAAGAGTGAATGGTTGAATAATCCAAATTAATATTCATATATATCCACAATCTCTCTTTCTTTCCTCTCAGCAAATGAAAACAGCTTTGTTTTTATTTATTTCTCTGTCTGATGTTGTTAAGGTTGTGAGTTCTGTAAGTAAATTTATATTCAAAGGAAAAATCTGACTAAAAATTTCCATGAGGGTTATTTGTCCAGCAAATGTTTTGAGACTCAGCAAACTGTGACCACACTTCAAAAATTTTGGTTTTTAAACGATCTAAACTCCAAATTTAAGTTCTCATCACATGCAAAAATCATGAATTTATTACAATTAATACTCTGAAACTGAAGAAAATATTATTTATCATGTTAAAATCTCCTCGATGCTGACCCTGCTATTGCCTGGCTTTTACTGTTATTTTAATTTATTTAATATTATTAAATTATAATAATTATAATATAATAATTATAATTATAATTATAATATATATAATACATTATATATATTATATAATATAATATATAATATATATTTGTATATAATTTATATATTATATAATATATATAATATAATTATAATTATAATATAATTATAATATATAATATATTATATATATTATATAATATAATATATATAATATATATTTGTATATAATTTATATATTATAATATATATAATATAATATATAATATATAATTATAATATAATATAATAATTATAATTATAATTATAATATAATAATAATGATAATATAATAATTATAATTATTATTATATTATAATATAATATTATTTAATATTATATTTATTTTATTTATTTTAATTTATTGGTTTCTTTTACAAATTAAGAAGCATATTTTGAAACATTTCCTGAAGCAATTCCTGAAACATTTCTCAGATAAACTCAGCAGCACAATTTAGCACAGGCTTGAGAAACAAAGGAGAAACACCCACACTGGAGCAGGACAGTGATTCTCAATAAAACAAATTGTAAAAATCCAACCTCACCCCTCACTTCAGCAAAACCATCAGTCCAGAGCAGCACCATTTTTAGAGCTAAAATCATGAGATGTGGCTATAAAATGCTGGAAAATGCAGGAATAATGCTGGAAAATGCAGCAATAAAGTTATTTTCTCCTGTTCAAGCCTCCCTCCTTACCTCTGCTCCTCAGCTGCTGCCCCATCCATTCCCTCTCTCTCCTCCTCCCACACAGCCTCTGCTTTCCTCTGCTATCAAACCACATCCAGCTCTTCCTCCTGCATTTTTTCTCTCCCAAAAGAAAAAAAAAAATAAAAAAATAAAGTTGTGCTGCTGCTCAGTCAAGGAGCATGCTCTGATTTCCACACTGCATGCTCAGCTCCCAGCCCAGCTTTGCTCAGGCCTGCAGCTCCCTGCTCCCCTCTGGGCCTCTGCCACCTGACTCACTGTTATTGGTATTTTATCATTATTTTATTATTTTATAGACCTAACTTTTGGTTAGGAAGGAATGGGTAAAGAAAGGAGATAATTTTTGAAACTTGAGGTGGGCAATGTGATTAATACAATAAAATTATACACAGATTAAAATAATATCATAATTTTAAACATTAACACATTATCTTGTATATTTAGTAAGGAATGGGTAAAGAAAGGAGATAATTTCTGAAATTTGAGGTGGGCAATGTGATTAATATATATATTTAATTATATTAGATTAGATTTAATTATATACAGATTAAAATCATTTCATCATTTTAAACATTAACACATTATCTTGTGTACTTAGTAAAAAATGGGTAAAGAAAGGAGATAACTTCTGAAACTTGAGGTGGCCAATGTGATTAATACAATAAAATTATACACAGATGAAAATAATTTCATCATTTTGAACATTAACACATTATCTTGTATATTTACTAAGGAATAGGTAAAGAAAGGAGAGAACTTCTGAAATTTGAGGTGGCCAATGTGATTAATACAATAAAATTATACACAGATGAAAATAATTTCATAATTTTAAACATTAACACATTATCTTGTGTGCTTAGTAAGAAATGGGTAAAGAAAGGAGATAATTTCTAAAATTTGAGGTGGCCAATGTGATTAATACAATAAAATTATACACAGATGAAAATAATTTCATAATTTTAAATGTATTAACACATTATCTTGTGTGCTTAGTAAGGAATGGGTAAAGAAAGGAGATAACTTCTGAAACTTGGGGTGGGCAATGTGATCAATACAACAAAATTATACACAGATGAAAATCCTTTCATTATTTTAAACATTAACACATTATCTTGTGTATTTAGTAAAGAAAGGAGATAACTTTGAGGTGAGCAATGGGATTAATACAATAAAATTATACACAGATGGAAATAATTTCATAATTTTAAACATTAACACATTATCTTGTATATTTAGTAAGGAATGGGTAAAGAAAGGAGATAACTTCTCAAACTTGAGGTGAGCAATGGGATTAATACAATAAAATTATACACAGATTAAAATAATTTCATCATTTTAAACATTAACACATTATCTTGTGTACTTAGTAAAGAATGGGTAAAGAAAGGAGATAACTTCTGAAATTTGAGGTGAGCAACGGGATTAAAACAATAAAATTATACACAGATGAAAATAATTTCATCATTTTAAACGTATTAATATATTATCTTGTGTATTTAGTAAGGAATGGGTAAAGAAAGGAGATAATTTCTAAAATTTGAGGTGGCCAATGTGACTAATACAATAAAATGTTACAGAGATTTAAATAATTACATATTTTAAACATATTAACACGCATATACAAAAGTGTATCTAGAATTATGGAATTATACAGGTGCAGGACCAAACTTCATCCCTGCTGTGGATCCTCTAGGAAATGCTGGCACAGATGAAACTGTGACCAGCAGAAATTCCTGAAATTAAATCCCCTCATCCTGTCAAGAACAGCTCTGCATGCTCTAACTGTAAAATGCAGCTTGCCCTGACACTTTACACAGGAAACTTTTCCTGGGAGAAGAAAAATACATGTACCATGAAAACAGCCAGCACAAAATGCATTCTGATTTATTTTTTATCTCTGCATGATCTAACTTTTGTAAAATACAGGTTGCCCTGACACTTTACACAGGAAACTTTTCCTGGGAGAAGAAAAATAAAAGTACCACAAAAACAGCCAGCACAAGATGCATTCTGATTTATTTTTTATCTCTGCATGATTCTGATTTACTTTTCATCTCTGCATGATCTAACTGTAAAATACAGGTTGCCCTGACACTTTACACAGGAAACTTTTCCTGGGAGTAGAAAAAATAAAAGTACCACGAGAACAGCCAGCACAAGATGCATTCTGATTTATTTTTTATCTCTGCATGATCTAACTTTTGTAAAATACAGGTTGCCCTGACACTTTACACAGGAAACTTTTCCTGGGAGAAGAAAAATAAAAGTACCACAAAAACAGCCAGCACAAGATGCATTCTGATTTATTTTTTATCTCTGCATGATTCTGATTTACTTTTCATCTCTGCATGATCTAACTGTAAAATACAGGTTGCCCTGACACTTTACACAGGAAACTTTTCCTGGGAGTAGAAAAAATAAAAGTACCACGAGAACAGCCAGCACAAGATGCATTCTGATTTATTTTTTATCTCTGCATGATTCTGATTTATTTTTTATCTCTGCATGCTCTAACTGTAAAATGCAGGTTGCCCTGACACTTTACACAGGAAACTTTTCCTGGGAGTAGAAAAAATAAAAGTACCACGGGAACAGCCAGCACAAGATGCATTCTGATTTATTTTTTTCCTTCTGAGAAACCTTGCCTCGATTTTCCTGTAAATCCTTTGTCATCCTTGTGAGCACAGTGGTTTATTAAAATAAAATACGTTCTGCTTGTTGGGAACACCCAGTGCAAAGAACAGAGGAGGAACTGCAGCACACTGAGTGATTTCAGCCGACAGCTGCTCTTGAATCAGCTTTTCACGTCAGGCAGACAGGCACAGGCTGTGGAGTCTGTCTGAAATACCCTTCATTCTCTTGCCTCACCATTGTCATGGAAGAGCCCGAAAAGTTGAAACTGTGAAGGCAGTGGGGAGGGGAAAGTCACCGATTATCAGCTTGTTTCCACAGGTGTTATTTGTGTAACACCCCGTGCTGAACACGACAGGGGCATCCTGCCCCTCTGAACAATGGATTTTACCTCCTGGCCTGCCTGGCTTGAGCTCTGAAGATGTCGGGACCCAGCAGATCCCTCTGGCTGTCCTGAGCAGCCCAGACCCTGCCAGGGGGCTCAGAGACCCTGGCACAGAGCCCAAAATGCCCCTGTGGGTTTGATTATGGGCCATGGAGCAAATTACCAACCTTGTATGAAGATCAGCAAGCCATAACAGTTTAAGTAGAATATTAGTGAAGTTATCACAGGGTGAAATATGCATTTTGGGATTTTGGTACAGGGGGGTTATGGAGACAAGATGGAGGGAACTGGGTGTGTCCAGCCTTTCTCTTTCTTCTTCTTGGCCTCCATCTTCTGGGTGATGTTGGCACTTACAGATTGGTTTAGAGTAGAAGCTCACTGTCTAACACAGGTGATGGGCACTGGACAGTAATTGTAAACATTGCACACGTGGTTTGTAGTATAAAGACACAACACCACCCTGGGGCAGGCAGAGTGCCTGGACTGTCCTGCTGAGCTGACCTCGGCAGGGCAGGAGAAAATTGTTTATAGATAAGATAAAATAAACAACCTTGAGACCGAGAAATGAAGAGCCCTGACTCCTTCTTTAAGCGCCGGGCTGGGAAAACAGACTTTAGAACTTTTCTTGGGGTCAGTCTGACAAACTAATGATCCCCACAGAAGACCCCTCTCGCCCGCCCTCAACCACCATGACAGACAAGCAGAAAAGGTTTCTTCATCAAGGAACCAAGACAACAAACTCCCCGTGCAAGAAAAACTCCATTGCACCTTCCTCCAGAGACTGGGACTGAACTCCCCCCCTTGCTTGGAGCTGTGCAGTGGAGAGGGAAAGGTTGCCCAGAACAAACACACCTGTGAGGGCCTGCCTGGCTTCAGCTCTGGATGGTCTCCCTCTCACAGAAAACCCCTCTCACCTGCCCTCAACCATCGTGACAGACAAGCACAAAAGGTTTCTTCATCAAGAAATCAAGACAAGAAACTCCCCGGGCTACAAAAACCCCACTGCACCTTCCTCCAGAGACTGGGACTGAACTCCCCCCCTTGCTTGGAGTTGTGCAGTGGAGGGGGAAAGGTTGCCCCGAACAAACGCACCTGTGAGGGCCTGCCTGGCTTGAGCTCTGGGTGGTCTCCCACAGAAGACCCCTCTCACCTGCCCTCAACCATCGTGACAGACAAGCAGAAAAGGTTTCTTCATCAAGGAATCAAGACAACAAACTCCCCGTGCAACAAAACCCCCACTGCACCTTCCTCCAGAGACTGGGACTGAACTCCCCCCTTGCTTGGAGCTGTGCAGTGGAGGGGGAAAGGTTGCCCAGAACAAACGCACCTGCGAGCACTGGGCCATGGAAACAATGGTCTGTGCCTGTTGCTTGGCTTGGACTCTGTGTGTGCTCCTATTCTGTTCTTTCCCCCTCCCTGGAGACCTTTTGTTTCAGCTTCCCTTCCCCTGTTGTCAGTGGTCACAGGGGTTTTTAGAGGATGGAAGAGTCAGGATCTTGATTCCGTAATCAGAAGGCTTCGTTTATTATATTATGATATATATATAGCATTATAACTATACTACATAGAGATAGAAAAGAAAGAGGGTTCTTCAGAAGCTGGCTAAGCTAAGAAAGAGATAGAAAGAATGAATAACAAAGGTCTGTGTCTCACAGAGAGGACAGCAGCTCTGCTGTGAGTGGTCAGTAGATCCAAACATCTACAGGGGACCAGTCACAGGTGGACCTGTTGCATTCCACAGCAGCAGATAATAATTGTTTACATTTGCTACTGAGCTTCTCAGCTCTAGAAGGAAAAATCCTACAGAAAGGATTTTTCACAAAGAATGTCTGCGACATTCCCCCAACCACAACCAGTGTCACTGGAGCCCCGGTCAGCCGCGCTCTCCGGGATCTCCCCGGACGTGGCCTGGCCAACCTGCGATGGCCGGACCCTCGAAGGACAACAGCAACACCACGCTTGGGGAGCTATACCCATTCCCCTTTTCCTCCCTTTTTCCCTTTTTCCTCCCTTCTCTTCCCTGATTCCCTCACCAACACAACACAGTTGTAGTTCTATCAATAAACAAAACCTGTTGATGTTATTGCTGTAAATCCCCTGTGCCTTGGCTGGTGATTTTGCACCTAAAAATCACCGCGACATCTGTGCACTGGGACAGATGGAATTCCACATTTCCCCAGGAACCACAGCTGGAAATGAACTGGCAGAGGAGGAACCCCAAAAAATCCCCCAGGCTCCCCTTCCCACCATTGTGCACAAGGCACAGCTGACCATGGACTGTTGGGGTCTTTGGCACTGACAAACTCTGAGAACACCACGGGGTCCTTTAAATCAAAAACTCCAAATCAACTCCATTGATTCTCCAGATAATTAACTCCATTAATTCTCCCTTCCCACCATTGCTGCCCAAGGCACAGCTGACCATGGATTGCTGGGGTCTTTGGCACTGACCAACTCTGAGAACACCACGGGGTCCTTTAAATCAAAAACTCCAAATCAACTCCATGAATTCTCCAGGATAAATCCAGCTGAGTAAACTTCAATCATGAACTCTGTGTTGTAGAAAAGTTTTTTTTTTTCTGCATATTACTGGACAACTGGATTGTCAAAGGAATAAAATATATGTTCAGAAGACCTGAAAGTTGCAAGTGCAGTGTTTGAAATGAATAAAATACAAATTCAGAAAACCTGAATATTGCAGGATTTTATTAAAGGGAATAAAATACAAATTCAGAAAACCTGAATATTGCAAGTGCAATGTTTCAAAGCAATAAAATGCAAATTCAGAACACCTGAATGCTGCCAATGCAGTGTTTCAAAGGAATAAAATTCAAATTCAGAAGACCTGAATGCTGCAAGTGCAGCGTTTGAAATGAATAAAATACAAATTCAGAAAACCTGAATATTGCAAGTGCAGTGTTTCAAGGCAATAAAATGCAAATTCAGAACACCTGAATGCTGCCAATGCAGTGTTTGAAAGGAATAATTCAATACAAATTCAGAAGACCTGAGTATTTCAGGTTTTTAGTCACAGGAATAAAATACAAATTCAGAAGACCTGAATATTGCAAATAGAGTGTTTCAAAGGAATACAATACAAATTCAGAAGACCTGAATGCTGCCAATGCACTGTTTGAAAGGAATAAAATTCAAATTCAGAAAACCTGAATATTGCAGGTTTCTATTCAAAGGAATAAAATACAAATTCAAAAGACCTGAATGCTACAAATGCACTGTTTGAAATGAATAAAATACAAATTCAGAAAACCTGAATATTGCAAGCACAGTGTTCCAAAGGAATAAAATACAAATTCAGAAGACCTGAATGCTGCAAGTGCAGTGTTTGAAATGAATAAAATACAAATTCAGAAAACCTGAATGTTGCAAGTGCATCGTTTCAAAGGAATAAAATACAAATTCAGAAGACCTGAATGCTGCCAATGCACTGTTTTCAAAAATCCTGAATATTGAAGGTTTCTATTCAAAGGAGTAAAATTCAGAAGATCTGAATGTTGCAAATGCAGCGTTTCAAGGGAATAAAATACAAATTCAGAAAACCTGAATGCTGCCAATGCAGTCTTTTAAATGACTAAAATGAAAATTCAGAAAACTTGAATATTGCAGATGCTGAGTTTCAAGGGAATAAAATAGAAATTCAAAAGACATGAATGTTGCCAATTCAGTGTTTCAAAGCAATAAAATTCAGAAGATCTGAATGTTGCAAGTGCAGTGTTTCAAAGGAATAAAATACAAATTCAGATGACCTGAATATTGCAAGTGCAGTGTTTTGAAGGAATAAATACAAATTCAGAAGTCCTGAATGCTGCAAATGCAGTGTTCCAAAAGCAGCTCAAGTTTGCAGTTTTCTCTTTCTTGAAGAGCAATTGAACAGGACACTTCTATTTCCTCTTGGTCCTATACATTCATTTATCCCTATATTTATCCAACCTGCCCTTTAATTAAATTCCATGTTAATTAAATACACATTCTGGCCATCAATTGCTCAGAAGTGAAGCTACAAAAGGAGCCCTGATGGAAGTGTCAGACAAGCCCCACAACAATTCCCCATTGTGGGCAGGAGGGATCATTTCTGGCAAGGGTAACTCGAGAGGACCTCACCAGGCCCCAGCTGATGCCAAGCCTGCTCTCATTTTCCCAGTCTCACTTCCATAAATCAGCTGCAGGCCCCATGGACATCAGGGAGCCTTGAGGGGGTTTTTTAGTTTTTTTTAATGTTTGGAAATCCTCCAGTTTTGCCAGATGCCCAGCAGTGAGGTCAGAGCGGTGCCGAACGTGGGGTGTTTGTCACAGGGCAGGGATTCCTGCTCTCCAAAATCCCCCATCTGCTGCTCCAGGGCAGCCCTGACCCCAAAGGCTTTGCCAGGAGAGCAGAAACAAAATCCACACCCAGGCACTTGAACACAGCCCTCCCAGCAAGGCAGAATGGGACACCTGAATTTGGGTCAATCTGCCACCACATTTCATTTTTTAAATGTAGATCCCCATCCCAAACTGTGAGATAAAACTGAAATTGAGAAAAGCCAGCCTCAGCACTCTGCTGAGTAACCTGTACCCAAGAAATGCCCAGGCCTGCTGCTGCTCTCTGTCATCTCCAGAGTGAGAAGCCAGCAGCAGGCAGAGACCACAAATGTTTTAAATATATATTACATAAGCCATTCTGGGGGGATAATGACATTTTCCATTCTCTCCAGTACAGAAGGAACATGCCTGCTGAAGAAAGGGGTTGTGAAGTATCATGCACACTGACTCCAAGCCAGCCTTGAAACATGAGAGAATCCAATTCCATGAGTGGCACTTTGGTCAGATGCCAGCACATCATAATTTCACATCAGAGTTAGCTCCACACACAGATTAAATGCTCCTCGGTACAAAAGGCATTAACTTTGAGTTCTCACAGCAGCATAAAGCCCCTTTTTATGGAGATTGCTCTAAACAGCATACTTGCTTTCACTCCTCAAAGCTTCCTGCATTTTCCAAATGATCCCCAAAAACATTTCTTGAATCAATCCACGGCCCAAAAGTTGTTTACAAACCATAATGCAAAGGAAGAATGCTGCTCATTATTATGTGCCTACAAATGTGCCTCATGCTTGTTTAACAGGAACAGCATGTTTGCTGCCATCCTGCAAGAAGCAAAACAAAATCTGAAGTACAGAAGTGTAAAATAAAGGCAATGTTTGCCAGATTTCCCTTCCCCTCTCCCCTAAATACATGGCAAACATTCCCTGAAGATAAACAGCAGAAAAGGAAAAGGTATCTTTAAGCACCACCTGGAATTACTTGGCTCCACATTTGGAATTCCCTTCACCTCCCATCAAGATTTCTTAATTGGAAATGTTTTACTGTATCCTGACACTACATGCCATCGATTCCTGTGGAATTTCAAAGGCTGCTTTCAAACTGAGGAAATATTATACAGGGGCAGTTGCTGCAAACATGCAAAGATATTTTCATGCAAATCTATCTACAACACACTGTGCATAAAATGCTTTCCATCCCTTGCCTGTTCTTGAAATGCAGCTCAGAAGTGTCCCCTGCTGGCAAATACATTGCCCTGGCTGCAGGAGATGGAGGGAAAGGCTCAGCTGCACCCAGCTTTGGGAGCTGCAGAAATTCCTGTGATTTGAACAGAATGAGAACCCCAAAGTGGCTCAGCTGGGCAGGGACACTGCTCAGGGCTGGGGAGTGCACTGGGAGCACCTGCAGCACCCCAGGGCTCCCTTAAAAACAGCTCCAGGAAAAGGCTGAAGAAAGTTTTGAGAGTGAGCAAATTAGGAGGTAATCGAGCCTTCTAATAATTAGAGAATTCCAGAATGGATTGGGTTGGGAGGGACCTTAAAGACTATCCATTCCCACCCCTGCCATGGCAGGGACACCTCCCACTGTCCCCAGTGTCCAACCTGGCCTTGGGCACTGCCAGGGATCCAGGGATGGAATTCCATCCCAGCCCTGCCCACCCTGCCAGGGAACAATTCCTCATTCCCAAGATCCCATCCAGCCCTGCCCTCCTTCACCTCAAAGCCAGATTTATACAGGAGGCAGCAAGAAAAAAGCTCATTTGTCACTCAAATCCTGTTTCCCACCAGGATAAACAATCTCTCAATTTACCAGTCTCACAAATCAGTAAAAAGCCTTTTATAGTTTCACAGCCATGTTGCACTAGAGGGTTGCTTCAAAAAGTTGCCTCTGAACAAAGAGCCAGAAAACTTTCTTGAAAAATTTTCCTGTGACTGTGCCATTAGTCCTCATCATCATCTTCTCCACGTCTTCCACTTGGAGTCACTGCTACTATTCCTGATATCATGGAATTATCAAGGTGGGAAAAGAACTTCAGAACCACCCAGTGCCACCCCAACAGCATCAGCATCACTGTCCTCAAACCCTGTCCCCAAGGCCACATCCAGACTGCTCTGGGACAATTGCAGGGACTCCAAACCTCCCTGGGCAGCTCAGCCCAAGGCCTGACCACTCTGCCAGGGAAATTTTCTGTGCCAGTCTCCAACCTGAGCCTGCCCTGGTGCCATCTGAGGCCATTTCCTCTCCTCCTTTCCCTGCCCCTCCTGGCAGGAGCTGTGCAGGGCAATAAGGGCCCCCTGAGCCCCCTTTGCTCCAGGCTGAGCCCCCCCAGCTCCCTCAGCAGCTCCTCACAGGATTTGTTTTCCAGCTCCTTCCCAGCTCTGTTCTCCTTCCC
This sequence comes from Setophaga petechia, assembly GCA_024362935.1. Taxonomy (NCBI): domain Eukaryota; kingdom Metazoa; phylum Chordata; class Aves; order Passeriformes; family Parulidae; genus Setophaga; species Setophaga petechia. The sequence continues at coordinate 424,643 of JANCRA010000179.1, forward strand.
TGGACAAAGGCAAATGGTTTTTTTATTTGAGAACAAAACAATTTTTCAAGGCGAGGGTTAATGTCCCTCAGTGATCCAAGGACGCTGTTTGCATCTGAAGAGAGCCATGACAAGGAAAACATCAAACAGGGCCTTGAGGGGCTGGAGCGTGTCCAGGGCAGGGAACGGAGCTGGGAAGGGGCTGGAGAATCCCTGAGGAGCTGGGAAGGGGCTGGAGAATCCCTGAGGAGCTGGGAAGGGGCTGGAGAATCCCTGAGGAGCTGGGAAGGGGCTGGAGAATCCCTGAGGAGCTGGGCAGGGGCTGAGGCTGGAGCAAAGGAGGCTCAGGGGGCCCTTGTGGCTCTGCACAAGTCCCTGCCAGGAGGGCACAGCCGGGGGGGGTCGGGCTCTGCTGCCCTGTCCCAAGTGACAGAATGAGAGGAAATGGCCTCAGATGGCACCAGGGCAGGCTCAGGTTGGAGACTGGCACAGAAAATTTCCCTGGCAGAGTGGTCAGGCCTTGGGCTGAGCTGCCCAGGGAGGTTTGGAGTCACTGAATTGTCCCAGAGCAGTCTGGATGTGGCCTTGGGGACAGGGATTGGGGTGATGCTGGTGGGGCTGGATGGTCCTGAAGGGCTCCTCCAGCCTTGATAATTTTGGGGTTCTCTGACACTCATTTCTCACTGTCAGGGCTGCCTTGGCACAGAAGTACCTGTGAAAATCATCCTGCCCTGGACTGATGCCTTGTGCAGGCTGCCCCAGAGCAGAGGCTGGACAGAGCTAAAGAATAAATCAGGGATTTATTCAAAGCATCTCCTCCATGGATGCACCTTGGGCAGCACCAGAGCCCAGCCAGGGCTGCACCCAAGATGAACCAAAATGGCCCCAAAATGCACGGCCGGGCACGGGGTCTGTCCCTGGGATCAGTTCTGCTCCATTTGCATCTTGCAGTTCATTGTCCCAGCCCAGCTTTAGCCCAGGCAGTCCCACCCTGCTTGTTTTTCTCTCTGCAGCCCACGGGGTTTGTGCTCCTGGGCTGAGATTTGGATCATTTGTCCTTGGTGCCCAGCTGGAGCAGGAATTGTTTTGTCTCCCTGCTCTGTGCACAGAGCTCACCATCCCAGAATGTGAAGCCCAGATCCACACACTAAAGCAGCACAGAACCTGAAAAACAGAAAAAACTAAAACCTGAGGCATCAGGACTGTTGCAAAACAGTCCACAAACTCAGCTTAATTTAAGCTTTTACCTCTACCAAATAAGTGGCACCCAAAACTTTACAAATTTCACCCAAGACCCAACAGTTCTATGAGGAAACTCCATTAATAAAAGTGTGCAGAGTAATAGAAGACTGAGGAGAAATAATTAAAAGATGCTAAAATACACAGAATTTATTCCACCATGGGACTGTGTGACGAGTGTTACAAACTCACTGGGGTACAAGAGGAAATATCACTGATACAAAAACCAGACCAGAGCAGCTCTGAACTGAATTTGGACACAATCCCTACATCATTTCATTATTCTGAGTGCTAACGAAGCAAAAAGAGGAAAACAATGAGGCACAGAGTGTCAAAAACCATATTCCTGGAGGACAATTCCCTTCAGAACCACACTCCTACCCCAGCAAACAGCAGGAATTAGGATTAGAATCCAGTCATTGACACTTCCCAGGAATGCCAACACTGAAAAAAGTTTGTTTTATGACTTGTGTGACCCTTCTGGGTTTGCAAGTTTTTGTTGTAAAGAAACAAAAGTGAATTTGAGGAGGGGAGAGGGAAGAACACAAAACCAGCAAATGCAAACCCCCCTCCCTGCACACACAGGCAACTCAAAGCCTTGCAGCCCAAAAAATTCCTCTCAATTTATCATGGAAAAAAGCCCTAAATCCATGGAGTTAAATTCAGTATTTTTAATTGATAGCACAGCTCTCAGTCCCCAGGTGAAGTTTTAAATAAGATATATTAAATCCATCCCCCAAAACCAGTTAGGTGCTTCAGCAAATACCATTTTTATTGGTACAGATGCCTTTACATTGCTTCATCTAATTTTTTGCTACTTTGCCCTGAAAGATATTTTCATTTTTAGCCAAGAAATAAACCTGGAAAAGCCTTCAAGTACAAAGGGTTTTGCTCATTTAAAATAATACACATAATACAAATAAAAAAAGTAAAACATGTTAGACACAAATGATTTATCAGTGACTTATTCAAGTTCCTCACTGTCTGTTGGTCATTTAAGATTTTTCTCAGCTCTTATTTTACTTCTGAGCCAGAGAAAAGAGCAAATGTCCTTTCTGGAATAAATAACTCCAAAGAGCTCTTGGTTTTTGTTCCACTGTCTCTAAGTCAAGGATGATGCAGATGCTTTGAGGCTAAGAGAAAACAAGCAAATCTCCCATTTTGTAGATTATACATTTTTGGTTCACTTATAAACCAAAAACTTGAAATAGTAATAAAAACCCTGGAGTTTCAGTGTAACTACCCCTGATTTTAGCCCTGGAAATTTAAAAATAAAAAAACCCTGAAGTTGAATCTCAAGTCCTACGACAGCCATGAATATGCATGGAAATATTTCAGAAACAATTGTCTCCAAATGTACCCTGAAATCAGGGTTCATTATAGTGTTAGCTGAGAGTTCAAATTTCCCATCCTCAAAGGAAGATTTATTCAGGATAAAGGAACTGCACATTTTCTTGGCTGACATAATGGAGCTGGAATTTAAAAGCAGACTGTGCCACCCCAGAACCAAGATATGGAAATCTGCTCTGAGCTGATTCTGCTCCAGCTACTGAATTACTCAAAAATACAAAAAATATACAAATACAAAAAAACAAATACAAAAAAAATTTCTGAGCCTGAGGAGTTTTTACTCAAGTTTTCAGCTGAGCAAATGTGAGGGTGCAACAACTCCTAATCTGAATAATCACCACTGGCACAAATCTCATTCTTCAAGGAGTAAATCCTTGGTTTGAACAAACTCTGAAAAACTCCCTGCAACAAAACACAATCCTGGCATTTATGTCTGAAAAATTATCCTTGGAGATGGCTGAAAGAGCAAATATTTCAGAGTTTAAGGGCAAAAGCTGCAGAAAAAATCAGATCTCTATGCTTGGGTGCCAGACTGGAGTCCCCTCCCCACAGAACTCTGAATTTCCCTGTTTGCTCTGCAGCCCAGCAAGAAAAGCAGAAAAAACAAAAATGCTGGGGTTTGCTATCAATACTGACCTCCAAAATTACACTCAGCATCAAGTTGTGCAGATTTAATTAAGCTTTTAACCAGCATTTTAATTGTTCTTCATTTAATTGCTCTTCAGTTGTTGTTGTAGCAGAATTCTCCCTGCTAAGATTTAAAATCCTTAAAGATGGACATGACCATCCATTATTCACACAGCAGAGCTTTCATCTGGATTTAAAATATAATAATTCCAGTTCTGCTCAGGTTTTGTTGCCTTTTTTTAATCCATGCAGCAGGACTGTGGTTTTGAGGTCTGTGAATTGGAAATTAAAACTTCAAAATGTGAATTCTGAGGGGAAAAAGTAAAAAAATTCCAATCCACCCCTCAGGAACAGCTTCAAATTCAATGCAAAAGGCACAAAGAACCACAGAGTGGAGAGGAACATCTTAAATTCTTAATAATCACATTTCTAGCAATTCTTAATAATCACATTTCTAGCAATTCTTAACAATCACATTTCTAGCAATCAGCACCATAGGTTTGATGGGATTATTAACAGCATCTCAACAATGCAGAAAAACTCAGATTTTCCAGGAATTTCAGCAAAGGCAAAGTCAGGAGAAGATATTTGTTCAGAGAATAAAGTTAAGAATTTTATTTGATGCCCAAAAGACAGCAGGAAACAGGTCTGGTGAAAGTTCTGATAAAAGATGGAAGAGGCACCCAGGGAATCCCACAGAATTTAAATTCTGTAAATTTATCTTGAATTTACAGCTCTGCTGTCAATTGAAGAACTCCCCAAACCAGCACTTAAAATGGAAACAATTTTAAAATTACCCAAAAAACCCCCTCCGTTTGATTTTTTTCTTAATGGAGTAAAAAATGCAGAGCAAACCCAATTATTATTTTTTCCTCATAAGCAAAAGGAGTTTGGGGTTCCTGAAATTAATTAGAAAATCTGAGCAGGTGAGGGGAGCCAGCAGATTTTAATCACAATGGAAAGTCCAGTCTGGGGATGAGGAATCATTCCTGAGCTGCCACATCTCAGCAATATAAAATTATTTCTCATTATTTTTGGATCTGTTAACAGATTGCTTGATTATTAATTGACTCATTGTGGTATTTTTATTACAGGGAAGTCTAAGAAAATCATCCAAAAATCACTTGTTGGCAATATAATTAAGGATTTCCTAAAAAAATTCACATTTTTGGTATCTCCTGGCTCTCTGGGAAAGCAAGGAGACCTATGGAGAACAGGATGGATGTGGAAAAATAAATAATTTGTAAAATGCTGAACTCTAACACATTCATTATTTATTTTAATGTGCTCTCTCTTCATTAGGAACTGTTGTTGCTACAAGTTGCAATTTCCTTTTACACAAGATTCTGGAATTATATCAAAGCTAAAGGGAAAGACATTAAAAAACGACTACACACAGCAAAACTCCCATTAAATATGTGAATAAAACAATTAAAACCACATTAAAATGAATAAATTTCAGGAATAAAATAATTGATTAATTGAATTTGTGATTGAAATGTTAAAAACTAATTGTGGTATAAACTTTAAGTGAAGAATATGCAGTTAAAATATCTTTATATGCAGTTAAAATATCTTTACTTGATGGTTTGCAACCCTGCAATGTGCCACTAGATGGCAAGTTTGGATAGAAATTAGCTGAATTTTAATTTATTACATGTTTGAGAAGTCCAAAGGCATTGGAGAGAAACAATCATTAAAAAAAAATAGTGAAAGAGGAGAACAAAAATAGGAAGAGTTCAATATCCTGGTTTTTAAAGCAGTTCTTTCTGTAGCTCACTACAGCCTTCAAAAAGTACAACATTAAAATGTTCTTAACAGAAATATAGAAATATATTATATATAATATATATATAACAATAATAATAATACAATATAATAATATAATATTGTATATTAATTAATAATATACAATATAATAATATAATGTTATAATACATAATAATATAATAATATAATGTTATAATAAATAATATAATGTTATAATAATATAACAATAACAATATTTTATTATATTATATTATTATATTATATTATATAATTATATATATTATATATAATATAATTATATATATATAATTATATATATAATATAATTATTTATATAATATAATAAATTATATTATATTATAATATAATACAATACAATATAATAATAATATAATAAAATTAACCCTGCACAATTCCCCTGTGGTGAAATTCAGAATTCCTTCTAGCAAGAACCAAAACTGATGGATTAAAAATTAAAATTTTTTTTTCCTTACCTGAAACATCTGTTGAAAACTCTCCAAACCAAAGCAGCAGGCTTGAGGAGAACATTGAATTTCCCTGGCAGGGTTAGTCCCAGCTTACCTCATCAGGAGAGAGCAGATAAATGGGAGTTAATTCAGGAATTTCCCTCTGCTCACAGCTCAGCCCCAGGCAGGTCAGGATCTCCCTGAGAATTTCACATCTCTTGGAATTGCTCATTTTGAGCAAATTAAAATCCTCCTCAGTCTGCACATCCATGGAATTGCTGTCCAGCTCCAAATGGGCCTGCCAGGATAAAAGAATAAAAAGAGAAAATCAGTTTCTAATTCAGAAACATCATTACACCACAATTTCCTCTGAAACCTACCTAAAATTTCCCTTCTAATTTAATTTTTTTCTGGAGGAGTTGATCAAATTTGTATTTATCAACTTAAATTTAACTTTTTGCTTTTCAGGTCAGCCAGAACCAACAGCAAGGTTGGTCATTTTCTGGCTTGTACATGAGCAGAATTCCATTACAATTGAAATTGCATTAAAACTGGAATTCCATTAAAAGTGAAATTCCATTATAATTGAAATTCCATTAAAATTGAATTTCCATCATAACTGAAATTCCATTACAACTGAAATTCTGTCAAAACTGAAATTCCATTAAAATTGAAATTCCATCAAAAGTGAAATTCCATTACAACTGAAATTCCATAAAAATTGAAATTTCATTAAAAGTGAAATTCCATTAAAATTGAAATTCCATTAAAACTGAAATTCTATTACAACTGAAATTCCATTAAAAGTGAAATTCCATTAAACTTGAAATTTCATTAAAACTGAAATTCCATTGCAACTGAAATTCCATCAAAACTGAAATTCCATTTTAACTGAAATTCCATTAAAATTGAAATTGCATTAAAACTGAAATTCCATTAAAATTGAAATTCCATTACAACTGAAATTCCATTATAACTGAAATTCCATTATAACTGAAATTCCATTAAAATTGAAATTCCATTATAACTGAAATTCCATAAAAATTGAAATTCCATTAAAAGTGAAATTCCATTATAACTGAAATTCCATAAAAACTTAAATTGCATTAAAATTGAAATTCCATTAAAAGGGAAATTCCATTATAACTGAAATTCCATAAAAACTGAAATTCTATTATAACTGAAATTCCATTAAAATTGAAATTCCATTACAACTGAAATTCCATTAAAAGTGAAATTCCATTATAATTGAAATTCCATTAAAACTGAAATTCCATTAAAATTGAAATTCCATTACAACTGAAATTCCATTATGACTGAAATTCCATTATGACTGAAATTCCATTATGACTGAAATTCCATTAAAATTGAGATTCCATTAAACATGAAATTTCATTAAAATAATATTAAAATTGAAATATCTTTTTAGAAGTTGTACAAGGTATGGAGAACTCAAGCAATTTCCATGAATTTAGTGGAAATCAGTGCAGATAAAGTAATTTTTCTGCCTAAAAAGTTAATTTTTCACCTGGTAGGAAATCACTCCTCATGCTTAGAGCAGATGCTTAGGAGTTGAAATTAAATGCAAGAGAGGAAAAAAATCCTTCATAAACTCCTTTTTTACTCTTTTTTCTGCTTTTCCAAGATATTTCAAAGCCTTTGTATGTTGGAACCCTGAATCTGAGACTGGAGAATTTGGAATTTTCTGTGCTGCCAGGCACTGACCCCCAGAGAACACTGCACTGACCTGAGGCCATGGAGAAGCTTCCAGAATTCAAGAATAAAACTGAGATTAAAGGTGTGGAGTTTGAATAGCAGTGTGTGATAGCACAGGGTGGGAAACTCAGAGTTTCAGGGTTTGGAATACAGGAACAGACAGAAAGCAAGAGGGAGGTTTTGGGGTGGAGGCTGCTCCTTCTTCTTCACCTTCTCCTCCATGGGTTTGGGTGGTTTTGTGTCATTGGATAAAAAAGTCCTCATTGCAGACCACAAGCAGTTAGTTATTAGGTTAAAAATAAAAATATTTAATTATCATTTCTTAATTGGACAGTTTATCCTTCAAAGGCCTTGGAGACAGAGACAGGGCTCCATTTTTAGTTTGTTGGAGTGAAGTGCTGCAGAACTCAGGGTTTGTGAGACTGTGACAGAGATAAGAACTGATAAACAACTGAGTGCCAACAAGAAATACCCTCTCACACATTTCATCCTGATCTTGGCTAAAAAACTCCAAAGAATCCACACTTGTACTCTCTGCAGATTCAATTATTGCTATTAAATAAAGCTCTTATTTTTGTTCACTTCTTTCATTTTGTAAAATTTAATGATGTTCTTTGAGTTTTAAAAATATGTTCTTTGTACATATTTTCATTGAAATTCAGGGAAATTATTGAGTGTGGCTGCCCCTGGATCCCAAGGCCAGGCTGGACACTGGGGACAGTGGGAGGTGTCCCTGCCATGGCAGGGGTGGCACTGGGTGATCCCTAAACCCCTCCCAACCCAAACCATTCTGGGATTCTGGGATTCTCTGGCTGCTTTTCTGTTTGAACCTGGGATTCCTTCTCCCCTCTGAGCACTTTTCCCATCCTTTGCCCAATCCTCACACCAGGCAAACCTCGTGCCATGGCTGTTGTGGTTTGGGCCCATCCCATTCCTGGCCTGGGGCATTGTCCTGGGAACTTGGGAAAATCCCTTGGAGACCTGGATTGTGCCTCAGTCCCTGTCCCTTGGGCAGTGCCAGGACACAGGGAATGGCTCCAGTGCCAGAGGGCAGGGCTGGGTGGGAGACTGGGGAAAAATCCTTCCCTGGGAGGGTGGGGATGACCCTGGATCCCTGGCAGTGCCCAAGGCCAGGCTGGAGCACCCTGGCACAGTGGGAGGTGTCCCTGCCATGGCAGGGGTGGCACTGGGTGAGTTTCAGGATATTCCTGTGCTGGGAGGAAAGGCTGGCACAGCTGGCATTGTTCACCTGCACAGGAGAAGCTTTGGGCTGAGCTCAGGGTGGCCTTGCAGGGCCTGAAGGAGCCCCAGGAAAGCTGGAGAGAGACAATTGCCAGGGGATGCAGGGACAGCACTCAGGGAATGGCTGCACACTGAAAAATTACAGGTTTACATCAGATAATTAAGAAAAATTTCCTCCCTGTGAGGGTGGGCAGGGCTGGGATGGAATTCCACCCCCTGGATCCCTGGCAGTGCCCAAGGCCAGGCTGGACACTGGGGCTGGAGCAGCCTGGGACAGTGGGAGGTGTCCCTGCCATGGGATGATCTTTCAGCTCCCTCCCAACCCAAACCATTCCATGATTCCACAGCTTCCCCTTGACAGGAACCCCCAAGAACACGCAATGGGAACAATTTCTGAGGATTGCACACCAAGCAGCAATGAGGGAATGACTGCTCCCAGTACCTGGCAAAGGATGGCTTCTCCTCCCCTGCTGCCGTGGCTCAGGTGCACCATCACTGTGTCCTCAGCAGCATTGCTCAGTCGACTCAACACCTTCACTCTGCTGCCATCCCCCCTTCATCCCCTCCTCAAAAACACAGCCACTGAGCAGCAGGCTCAGCTTCACCTCCGTGCTGTCCCCTCCTTCCACACCACCAGCTCGTGCACCACCCTCCTCAGCTTGTTCTTCTGCTTTATCTGCACTCCCCCAAAGGTGAAGGACGAAGACAGCCCAAGAATCTTCCCCCCTTTGGACAGGAACTTCATGAAGTGCCCGTGGATGGCCTCGGGGATGGGTTCCTCTGTGGCAATGAGCAGCAGCAGGCAGTTTTCCACCCAGGGGTCCCTGAGCACCTGCTCCTGGTGCAGCCGGTACAGGGCGTAGCTCTCGGCGCCCACGCACTCCCTCAGCACCGCCTTCACCTGCTCCAGCCTCCCTTTGGCAGCCTCGCAGCCCAGGTAAATCAAGATATTGGGGGGGTTTCCCAGCCAGGTTGATTCTCTGGGTGCCTTTTTGCAGCCCCTGGTGCTCCTGGTCCTGCCCTGTGCTGCTGCAGTCCTGGGGCAGCTCGGGGATGTTTTCCGCGGAGGCGAATTTCACCGACTCGATGGTGCTGTTCTCCAGCTGCAGGCACTCGTGGCAGCTGGAAAGGTGCAGGTGGTGGTGTTCCCCACCTCCTGTTTCCTCTTTTTCCCTTTCTTCTTCCAGCTTGGATTTGTCCCCCTCAGCCTGTGCTAATCCTGATTTCCCAGCAGGAGTTACTGCATCCATGTCTGCGCTCTTCTCTTCCTCTTTTCTCTCCTTTGCCAGCTCTTCAGAGCTGATTCTTCTAAATGGACAGCTGGAAAAGGTAAAGATACCAAAAAAAGGGGTTAAAATAATGAGATTTAAAGGGTTAGGATAAATATCATTAAAGCAGAATCCAATTTCAGTACAAATTCCCTGTAACAGCAAGAAATTCACTTATTTGACACAACAAATCTTATTTCCCCCCCAGGACAACGGAGATTTGCACTCATACCATAAATCTAAAGACAAAATAGGAAAAGGAAAAGAAGAAGGAAAGGAAAATGGAAAGGAAAGGAAAGGAAAGGAAAGGAAAAGGAAAGGAAAGGAAAGGAAAGGAAAGGAAAGGAAAGGAAAGGAAAGGAAAGGAAAGGAAAGGAAAGGAAAGGAAAGGAAAGGAAAGGAAAGGAAAGGAAAGGAAAAGGAAAGGAAAGGAAAGGAAAGGAAAGGAAAGGAAAGGAAAGGAAAGGAAAGGAAAGGAAAGGAAAGGAAAGGAAAGGGGAAAGAGGGAAAGAGGGAAAAAGGAAAAAGGAAAAAGGAAAAAGAAAAAAGAAAAAAGAAAGAGAAAAGAGAAAATACCTCTGGAAAAATACTGCTCTTCTAATTAGGGCAGGGTTTAAAGTTGCTGCTGTTTTGAAATAAACTGTTTTGAAATAAGCTAATAAAGGGATGGTGTTGGGTAAGGCACATATTGAACCACGTCCCTTGCACTGCTGAAGGCTGCAGATAAGGGTTTGGCACGAGAAAAGGGAGTAAAAAGAGAAATGAACAGATTTCAGCCTGCAGAAAGGCAGGGAGATCCAGCACAGCAAGAGTTGGGAGCTGAGAATCTAAGGGAAAACGAGGAAATAAGAAGAGCTGTTAAAAATTCCCCTTTTCCCCTGAAAATGACAGAAATGTGAAGATAAATCAGAGCAAATACAAGTGAGAAGAGAAGAGCAAGGATGATCACTGCCAGCAAGAAATGTGCAGAGCAAAGAGGAGAGAAACAACACTCACCACAAGGGAGGGAGGGAGGGCTGCAAGGCAAAACCTGAAACCTTTTCCTGAATCCTTCCCCACTCACACACAACCAATTAATCCAGGGAGAAACTTGATGAACAAAATATTGTTAATCCAACTTCAATCCCTTTCCTTGTTATGAAACCACATCTCCTTTGGAGCAGATTTGAAGCAAGATTTGAGCAAGATTTGTCTTTTTTTTTGCTATCCCAAGGGAATTTCAGAGCTGCCAACCTCTGTTATTCCACCAGAGCCTCCCCCAGCCTGTTCTGGAGGAGATTCCACCCAGCCCTGGGAGGAAAAGGAGGCAGAAAACATTTCTGAAAGGGACTGGCTGGGACACTCTCAGCTTCCAGCCCTCCTTGGGGGAATATTTATACAGAACAGCACCAAGAAAGACAGAATTTCCCATCAGATTCTTTTGGGAGAATATTCCTGTCCTCTTGCACTTCAGCTAAATGTTGTTGATTTTGTCATTCTTCATTTCTGCCTGTGCACTGTGACCTACCCTAAAAAAACAACAAAACAAATACAAACCCCATTAAAAAAAGCCTAAAAAATCCCATCCCAAATTGTTCTCAATCCATGTTCAGCTTTGAATATACTTAAATTTCAAATATGAAAAAAAAAGAGAATATTTGCCTAAAAACTTCCGGTTTTTAAATAGATATTTTTTAGATAGATTTGAGTTTTTTTTAAATATTTTTTAAATAGATTTGTTAATCTAACAGACAATATTTAAATAAAGTATTTCCTAACTTCTGGTTTGGAGCACCCTGGGATAGTGGAAAGGTCCCAGTCCATGGCAGGGGCTGGGAATGGATGATTTTTAAGGCTCCTTCCAACCCAAACCGTTCCAAATCCTCCAAAATTAAAGCAGAGCTACAGAGGGATCAACCTGGAATCCCAACAGGAAAAAAACACTGCCAAAAAAAAAGGCAAATTTTTCAGGTAGGTATAAAAAACGATGCACAAAAAAAAGGCAAATTTTTTTCAGGTAGGTATAAAAACAATGCACAAAAAAAGGTAAATTTTTTACAGGTAGGTGTAAAAAACGATGCACAAAAAAAAAAGGCAATTTTTTCACGTAGGTATAAAAAAACTATGCAGAAAAAACAGGCAATTTTTTTTCAGGTAGGTGTAAAAAGCAATGCTCAAAAAAAAGGTAAATTTTTCCAGGTAGGTGTAAAAAACGATGCACAAAAAAAAGGCAAGTTTTTTTCAGGTAGGTATAAAAAATCGATGCACAAAAAAAGGTAAATTTTTTTCAGGTAGGTATAAAAAACGATGCACAAAAAAAGAGTAAATTTTTTCAGGTAGGTCAAAAAAACACTGACAAAAAAAAAGGCAATTTTTTTCAGGTAGGTATAAAAAATGATGCACCAAAAAAAGGCAAATTTTTTTTCAGGTAGGTATAAAAAACGATGCACAAAAAAATTACGATGCACAAAAAAAGGCAAATTATTTTAGGTAGCTATAAAAAACGATGCACAAAAAAAGGCAATTTTTTCCAGGTAGGTCTACAAAACGATGCACAAAAAAAAAGTAAATTTTTTTCAGGTAGGTCTAAAAAAACACTGCAAAAAAAAAAGGCAAATTTTTTCAGGTAGGTATAAAAAATCGATGCACAAAAAAAAAGGCAAATTTTTTTTCAGGTAGCTATAAAAAAACGATGCACAAAAAAAAGGCAATTTTTTTTCAGGTAGGTCTAAAAAACAATGCACAAAAAAAGGCAATTTTTTCCAGGTAGGTATAAAAAACGATGCACAAAAAAAGGCAAATTTTTTTCAGGTAGGTGTGAAAAACAATGCACAAAAAAAAGGCAATTTTTTTTCAGGTAGGTCTAAAAAACAATGCACAAAAAAAAAAGGCAATTTTTTCCAGCTAGGTCTAAAAAACTATGCTCAAAAAAAAGATAAATTTTTTCCAGGTAGGTGTAAAAATCGATGCACAAAAAAAGGCAGTTTTTTTCAGGTAGGTGAAAAAAACGATGCACAAAAAAAAGGCAAATTTTTTTCAGGTAGGTCTAAAAAACAATGCACAAAAAAACCCGCAATTTTTTCCAGGTAGGTCTAAAAAACGATGCTCTAAAAAAAGGTAAATTTTTTTCAGGTAGGTATAAAAATCGATGCACACAAAAAAAAGGGCAAATTTTTTTCAGGTAGCTATAAAAAACGATGCACAAAAAAAGGCAATTTTTTTTCAGGTAGGTCTAAAAAACAATGCACAAAAAAAAGGCAATTTTTTCCAGGTAGGTCTAAAAAACGATGCACAAAAAAAGGCAATTTTTTTCAGGTAGATCTAAAAAAACTATGCACAAAAAAAAGCCATTTTTTTCAGGTAGGTCTAAAAAAACGATGCTCTAAAAAAAAGGTAAATTTTTTTCAGGTAGGTGCAAAAAACACTGCCAAAAAAAGGAAATTTTTTTCAGGTAGGTGTAAAAAATGATGCACAAAAAAAAAAAAGGTAAATTTTTTCCAGGTAGCTATAAAAAACGATGCACAAAAAAAAGGCAATTTTTTTCAGGTAGGTGTAAAAAACAATGCACAAAAAAAGGCAATTTTTTTCAGGTAGGTCTACAAAACGATGCACAAAAAAAAAGGTAAATTTTTTTCAGGTAGGTCTAAAAAAACACTGCCAAAAAAAAAAAGGCAAATTTTTTCAGGTAGGTATAAAAATCGATGCACAAAAAAAAAGGCAAATTTTTTTCAGGTAGCTATAAAAAACAATGCACAAAAAAAGGCAATTTTTTTTCAGGTAGGTCTAAAAAACAATGCACAAAAAAAAAGGCAATTTTTTCCAGGTAGGTATATAAAATGATGCACAAAAAAAAGGCAAATTTTTTTCAGTAGGTGTGAAAAACAATGCACAAAAAAAGGACAAATTTTTTTCAGGTAGGTCTAAAAAACAATGCACAAAAAAAAAGGCAATTTTTTCCAGGTAGGTATATAAAATGACACATAGAAAAAGGCAATTTTTTCCAGGTAGGTGTAAAAATCGATGCACAAAAAAAGACAAATTTTTTTCAGGTAGGTGTAAAAAATGCACAAAAAAAGGCAATTTTTTTCAGGTAGGTGTAAAAATCGATGCACAAAAAAAAAGGTAAATTTTTTCAGGTACAAAAACAATGCACAAAATCCTAAAATAAGTATAAATCAAGGATGCTGTGGCATGAGAAAGGAGCAGGGGGTACTTACAGACGATCCTGCGTGGCACCAGCCCGTTGTGCAGCTGCAGCCTGTCCTCCAGGAACGCTATCCCCAGGCTGCTGAAATTATCTACACTGGCCTCAGCAATCAGCTGAAAAGGCTCCCCAGCTTTATAGGCCAAGGGTGAACAAAAGTCTGACCACTGGACAATCTAGAACAGAGCACAGGGATGGCTTTCAGTTGGGAAAATGATGGAGAAATGCCCAAAGTTGCAAAAATTTTGTGAGTTTGTCAGAGGAATGCAGAGAATTGAAGGATTTACTGAGCAGGGTTTGGTTGAAGCAGCAAAGATCGAGGCCTGATGGAAGAGAAAAATATCCACCAAGGAAGCATTGTCAAAGATCAAAGTTCTAAAAGTTCTAAGTAAAAAAAAACTAAATTGGCAGCAGAGCTGTAAGAAAAATTATGCAGGAGAATTGAAGGATTTACTGAGGGGGGGTTTGGTTGAAGCAGCAAAGATTGAGGCCTGATGGAAGAGAGAAATATCCACACCAAGGACGCATTCCCAAAGATCAAGGCTCTAAAAGTTCCAAGTAAAAACAAATTGTTCCTTTAAAAACAAACAAAAAAACCATAAATTGGCAGCAGAGCTGTAAGAAAAAATATGCAGGAGAATTGAAGAATTTACTAAGGGGGGGGTTTGGTTGAAGCAGCAAAGATTGAGGCCTGATGGAAGAGAAAAATATCCACACCAAGGAAGCATTGCCAAATATCAAGGATGGAAGAGAAAAATATCCACACCAAGGAAGCATTCCCAAAGATCAAGGCTCTAAACGTTCTAAGTGAAAAAAAAAAATAAATTGGCAGCAGAGCTGTAAGAAAAATAATGCAGGAGAATTGAAGAATTTACTGAACAGGGTTTGGTAGAAGCAGCAAAGATTGAGGCCTGATGGAAAAGAAAAATATCCACACCAAGGAAGCATTCCCAAAGATCAAGGCTCTAAAAGTTCCAAACAAAAAAAAATAAATTGGCAGCAGAGCTGTAAGAAAAATTATGCAGGGGAATTGAAGAATTTACTGGGGGGGGGTTTGGTTGAAGAAACAAAGATTGAGGCCTGATGGAAGAGAAAAATATCCACACCAAGGAAGCATTGTCAAAGATCAAGGCTCTAAAAGTTCTAAGTAAAAAAAAAACTAAATTGGCAGCAGAGCTGTAAGAAAAACTATGCAGGAGAATTGAAGGATTTACTGAGGGGGGGTTTGGTTGAAGCAGCAAAGATTGAGGCCTGATGGAAGAGAAAAATATCCACACCAAGGAAGCATTGTCAAAGATCAAGGCTCTAAAAGTTCCAAGTAAAAACAAACTGTTCCTTTAAAAACAAACAAAAAAAAAATAAATTAGCAGCAGAGCTGTAAGAAAAATTATGCAGGAGAAATTATGCAGGAGAATTGAAGAATTTACTGAGCAGGGTTTGGCTGAAGCAGCAAACATTGAGGCCCGATGGAAGAGAAAAATATCCACACCAAGGAATCATTCCCAAAGATCAAGGATGGAAGAGAAAAATATCCACACCAAGGAAGCACTGTCAAAGATCAAGGCTCTAAAAGTTCTAAACAAAAAAAAAATAAATTGGCAGCAGAGGTGTAAGAAAATTTATGCAGGAGAATTGAAGAATTTACTGAGCGGGGTTTGGTTGAAGCAGCAAAGATTGAGGCCTGATGGAAGAGAGAAATATCCACACCAAGGAAGCATTCCCAAAGATCAAGGCTCTAAAAGTTCCAAGCAAAAAAAAAAAATTTTTTTTTAATTTTCTTACAGCAGAGCTGTAAAAAAAATTCTGTTTGGGTTTGTTTCCTTCAGCACCAACTCCAAGCAAGAATGCTGATAAAAGGAACAAAATTAAACTGCAAGGGTTTAACTACAAGGTGCATCCACGGGCTGGTGTAGGTGAAATGAATTTCTTCCTTTGCCATTCCCAGGGAATTCTTCATCCCCAAGTCAATTCTGAGTGCATTTGGAATCAAGGCTGCAGGGAGATTGGGTAAAAAATTCAAGTTAAGCTGTGCAGAAGTGACGTTCACATGCAGCAGTGGTAAAAAGTGGGCAGATATATTTTAAAAATTCATTGTATCATAAATTAGTAAGTTAATTAATGACCACACTTAGCATTCTGCTTTCAACCTGTGTGATGGTGGTGGATTTTTTACAAGAAACTCAAAAAGTCTTCAGGCATTTGAGAGGTTTGGTGAGGGACAAAGAGCTCAGGGTGGGGAAATCTCACAGGCCTCAAATCTCACAGGCTGCAAATCTTAAACTCCTCAAATCTTAAACTCCTAATTTTAATGAAAAATATTTACAAAATTATATATATTTCTAAAATTATTTATAAAAATTATCTATAAAATTTTATTAAAAAATAAAAATTAGAAGGATTAACTAAACCACGAGGGTTGAAGATGTTTATCTACATCAAAAATTCCTTTTCCCAGCAAAGGAACATTGCACAAGTAGAAGACACAACTGGATACACAAACCCCTTGTTCTCCCATGAAAGAATTTTTAGAGACCTGCCTTCATGACCTAAAAAAATCCAAAATTCAGCCTTTGCCATGCTCCAAAACACGGGGAGACAAAGTGCAACTCCCTCAGGGCAGCTTCCCTCACTGTGACACCTCTCCCTTGAGGTTCAGCTTCTCACCCCCACTCACCAGATGTAAAACACTGACTGAAGGAAGGGAAAAAATTATTTTGGGTACACAAACTGAGGGTGAGCTGCCAGTTATTCTACTCATTCATAATTAGACCATCAGCTAAATTTATCTTTCTTTTCTGCAATTAAATGGATTCCACACCACCTGAGGGAATCCAGCTGCAGCTTTTGATGTTGTGGAGTTTCCCAAGAGAACAAGAGGACAGAACAAACAACCCCAATGGTTCTGTCTCCTTTCTAAGGCATTCCCAGAGACAATTTCTGGTTATTAATCAACAAACCCAAATGAGACCATTCAGTCACAGAACCCCAGAATGGTTTGGGTTGGAGGAACCTTAAAAATCATCTCATTCCATTCCCTGCCATGGCAGGGACACCTCCCACTGTCCCCAGTGTCCAACCTGGCCTTGGGCACTGCCAGGGATCCAGGGATGGAATTCCATCCCAGCCCTGCCCACCCTGCCAGGGAACAATTCCTCATTGCCCAGATCCCACCCAGCCCTGCCCTCTGGCACTGCAGCCATTCCCTGTCCCTGTCATATTTCCTGGGAAAATCTCCTTGCTCAGGATTTCTTCTCTTGGGAAGATGAGAAGCCTCAGAGAGCAAACAAAATAATCTCATTTGCTTCTCCCTGTTTTGGGCTTTGGATCATGGCTGGAGATTGTTCACCAACAGGTTTGATTGGTTCCGTGTGAATTGTTTTTAATTAATGACCAATCACCATCAGCTGTGTCAGACTCTGAGGAACCAGCCATGAGTTTTTATTATTCATTCTTGTTAAGCCTTCTGTCTGTGTCCTTTCTCTTTCCTCAATATAGTTTTAGTATAGTATTCATATCATATCATATCATATCATATCATATCAAATCAGCCTTCTGAGAGCATGGAGTCAGATTCTCATCTCTTCCCTTGTCCTGGGGACCCTCACAGACTCAACAATTCCCTGTGTGCTGTCCCTGCATCCCCTGGCAATTGTCTCTCTCCAGCTTTCCTGGGGCTCCTGCAGGCCCTGCAAGGCCACCCTGAGCTCAGCCCAAAGCTTCTCCTGTGCAGGTGAACAATGCCAGCTGTGCCAGCCTTTCCTCCCAGCACAGCTGCTCCATCCCTCTGCTCATCCTGGAGCCTCCTCTGGGCTCTCTGCAGCAGCTCCAGCTCCCCCCTGGGCTGGCCCAGCTCTGCAGGTGGGCTCCCAATCCATATTTTTATTTCTGGCCTTTGAATATCTACCAGAAAACTGGCTGGGTATCTTCTGATCCATGATTTCTGCTAATCCTGAGTGAAAAAATTCCCTTTCCCAGAGGAAAGTGTGGGGTTTTTAACTGGGGGTGAAACCCCAGCTCTGTGGGTGAAAGTCCCAGCTTCAATGGGACTGCCTGTGGTGCTGAAGGATTTCCAGAGTAATTTAAACATCTTTTCTCACCCAAAGAACAGGCACAAGTAACACCCACCCCTGGAGGCTGTCAGGAAGATCTGTTGATGCTCCTGATCTTGCTTCTCCAAGTAAAATCTCAGATGTAAAATGAAATTATTGCTGCACAGTGCAAACAAAGTGAACCCACAGAAGCAGCTCTTGCCAAAACCTGTGACCCTGAAATGAGGCAGCAATCCACTGGCTCAGAGCAGAACAAAAACCCTCAGGGAACATTTTCCAGCTTTCCTGCTATCCAAACCCAAATCTGGAGAGCAATTCCAAATCAAAATTCTGTCAGAATCAAGGAGATGAAAGGCCAGCTCTTAGCAAAGAACGAGACATTATTCAAAATCCTGTTTTCAGAGTGCCCGTCATTCTCACCAGTCACAGGTCACTGATATTCCCACAAAAAATGGCTTTTTTGGCCAGAAATTCCCCCAACAGCAATGTGTTCCCACAGGCCCTGGATGTGCTGACAGCCAGAGGTACCAAAATTAACAGAACTTTACTGTGTTCACACAGAACAACAATAAACAAAATAAACCAGCAGCCCTTTTCCTCTTTAATTTTGATATTTTTTTTGCATGGACTATCACTTCTGAGCATTCCAAATCAAATTAATTTGTAATGTCCACTTAAGGATGAAAAATTTTCCATCCTAAGGAAAACAAAAGCAAACCCAAGAAGATTTAAATAAAAAAAAACCCCAATAGAACAGATAATTAGAGCTTCAATGCAG
Source organism: Setophaga petechia (assembly GCA_024362935.1). Lineage (NCBI taxonomy): Eukaryota > Metazoa > Chordata > Aves > Passeriformes > Parulidae > Setophaga > Setophaga petechia. The sequence goes on from JANCRA010000179.1 coordinate 443,311, forward strand.
GTGGTTTTGTGGATCTTTCTGCTACAAAATGTAAAAATAAAATAAAAATCATCCACCTGATGTACACGAGTCTCTCCTCATTCTCACCAGTCACAGGTCACTGATATTCCTACAAAAAATGGCTTTTTTGGCCAGAAATTCCCCCAACAGCAATGTGTTCCCACAGGCCCTGGATGTGCTGACAGCCAGAGCTGGTTTTTAACCAAAATTAACAGAACTTTATTGTGTTCACACAGAACAATAATAAACAAAATAAACCAGCAGTCCCTTTCCTCTTTAATTTTGATATTTTCTACCTGGACTATCACTTCTGAGCATTCCAAATCAAATTAATTAGCAATGTCCACATAAGGATTAAAAATTTCCCGTCCTAAGGAAAACAAAAGCAAACCCAAGAAGATTTTAAAAAAAGAAACCCCAATAGAACAGATAATTATAGCTTCAATGCAGGTGGTTTTGTGGATCTTTCTGCTACAAAAATAAAAATAAAATAAAAATCTTCCACCTGAGCTGGCCCAGGTGTGCAAGAGTCCCTCCCCATTCTCACCAGTCACAGGTCACCCCTTTTCTTCTTTATTTTGATTTTTTGCATGGACTATCACTTTTGAGCATTCCAAATCAAATTAATTATCAAATTTAATGTTCACATAAGGATGCAAAATCTTCCATCCTAAGGAAAACAAAAGCAAACCCCAAAAGATTAAAGAAAACCCAATAAACCCCAAAAGAACAGATAATTAGAGCTTCAATGCAGGTGGTTTTGTGCATCTTCCTGCTACAAAATGTAAAAATAAAATAAAAATCATCCACCTGATGTACATGAGTCTCTCCTCATTCTCACCAGCCACAGGTCACTGATATTCCCACAAAAAATGGCTTTTTTGGCCAGAAATTCCCCCAACAGCAATGTGTTCCCACAGGCCCTGGCTATGGTGACAGCCAGAGCTGGTTTTTAACCAAAATTAAGAGAATTTTACTGTGTTCACACAGAACAATAAACAAAATAAACCAGAATTCCTTTTCCTCTTCAGTTTTGATTTTTTTGCCTGGACTATCACTTCCGAGCATTCCAAATCAAATTAATTTGTAATGTCCACTTAAGGATGAAAAATTTTCCATCCTAAGGAAAATGAAAGCAAACCCAAGAATATTAAAAAAAACCAACAATACAATAAACCCCAAAATAACAGACAATTAGAGCTTCAATGCAGGTTGTTTTTCTGGATCTTTCTGCTACAAAAAATAAAAATAAAATAAAAATCTTCCACCTGAGCTGGCCCAGGTGTACAAGAGGGAGGGCACAGCTCATTTATTTCTCTCCTGAGGCAGAGCCCACCTGGATGGATTCCCCCTGCCAAAGGCAATAAAATGTTGATTTTAGGGTTTAAATTAAAATTAAAAAACCATTTCCAAAGCAGCTGCTCCAGGTTTTCCCTAAGGAAATAAATAGATGGTTTTATAGTTTATCACAGGGTGAAAAATTTGGAGTTTTGGGGTTTTAGTATGGAGGTGGATAGAAGATTAAAATAGAGGATTTTGGGTGTTGTTTGATCTTTTTCTTCTTCTTTATCTGCTTTATTTTCTATTGTGTTGGTGGTATAGAGTGATTATTTAGGGAGAGTTGTAATACAGATGTTGTGTGGCAGACAAATAATTAGTTATTGGTAGAAAAGTAGAAATAAAGCACATTTTAAGAGTTAATTAGATAAAATAGCTTTAAAAGACCTTGAAACTGCACATTTTGTGACTTTTTTGCTGCCTTCTCTTTGCGTGCTAAGTTTAATGCAGAACTTCTGGTAAGATAAAAAACAAACAACAACTTGAAGATTAAAAAATTCCTTTACACAGATCCTCCCCCAGGGAAGCAGCCAGGCCACGAGCACCTGTGGATGTGATCTCCTGGAACACCAAGGATGTGGAATTTTGGTGAAGGAGCCTGAAATTTCCTGATTGTGGGAAATCAGGGTGACAGGACACCCAGGACAGGGTGGGAAGTGGATTTGTAGAGAATTCTTCAAGTTTGACAGAAAATTCACACAGTGCACATCTGTATGCAAACTTTTGAGAGAAGAAATGTTGATTTTAGGTTCTAAATTAAAATTAAATTTAAATTAAGGTTTCAAATTGAATTAAACCCTTTTAATGCTGCTTGAAAAATTCTCTACAAATCCACTTCCCACACTCATCCATGGCCCCAGGGGTGATCCCAGCCTGGATCATGGAGAGCTCTGGGATTCCAGCAGCAGCCCAGATGTTTCATTAGAGCCTCCAGACACATCTTGCCATGGATATTTCCCTTTCTCCTCTTCCCTGGGGGCTCTGAGATCCATCCCTCCCCTCTCAAAGCCTTCCAGGGCCTCAAGGGAGCTCAACTGAAGCAGGAGAAGGATTTCCCACTGCCCCAGGCTGCTCCAGCCTGGCCTTGGGCACTGCCAGGGATCCAGGGGCTCCACAGCTGCTCTGGGAATTCCATCCCAGCCAGGAATTCCTGCCCAAAATCCCACCCCAATCTCCCCTTGCCCAGAGGGAGCCATTCCCTGTCACATTCACATTTTCTGGAAAAATCCCTTCACCCAGGATTTTTCACCTGGGAAGCTGAGAAGCCTCAGACAAAAATGAAAATAATTCTGATCTCATTTTCTTCTCTGTTTTGCTCCTTTGGAATGTGTTTGGAGATTGTTTACTCACAGGTGATTGTTTCATTGGTTTCTTCTGTGAATTATTTTGACTTATTGGCCAGTTGGGGCCAAGCTGTGTCAGGAGTCTGGAGAGAGTCACCAGTTTTCATTATTATATTTTAGCATTCTGTCAGTATCCTTTCTCTATTCTTTAGTATAGTTTAGTATAGTATTCTTTAATATAATATACTATCATAAAATAATAAATCAGCCTTCTGAGAACATGGAGTCTGACTCATCATTCCTCCCTTCATCAGGGCACCCCACAAATCCAATACCCCCCCAAATATCCCATAAACCCCACCCTGGTGCTGGGATGGAGCTGATCCAGCTCTCAGCTCTGTTCTGGGATCAGAGTTTTCCCTGGATTCTGCAGCCCTCACAAACCAACCCAGCCTTCAACCCCTCAGCACCACCCTGGGCACCTGCACTGGAGCCACGGGTGCCACATTCCCATTCCATGAAAAATCCCTCACCAGGAGTTTTCTCCTGGGAAGCTGAGGAGCCTCAGAGGAAAAGGAAAACAATTCTGATCTCATTTGCTTCTCCTGTGTTGTGCTCACGTGCAATGTGTCTGGAGATTGTTCACCCACAGGTGATTGTTCCATTGGATTCTGCTGTGAATTATTTTCACTCTTTGGCCAACCAGGGCCAAGCTGTGTCAGGACTCTGGAGAGAGTCACAAATTTTCATTATTATCTTTTTAGCCTTCTCCAAGTATCCTTTCTCTATTCTTTAGTATAGCATTCTTTAACATAATATGGTATCATAAAATAATAAATTAGCTTTCTAAGAACATGGAGTCAGATTCATCATTCCTCCCTGCCATGGGGCACCCCACAAATCCAACCATTCCCATGTCCTGCCTCTCCATTCCTTGCCCAGAGCTGCTCTCCCGGAGCCCCTCTGGGCTCTGAGCTCTCCTGGAGCCCCTCTGGGCTCTGAGCTCTCCTGGAGCCCCTCTGGGCTCTGAGCAATCCCTGGAGCCCCTCTGGGCTCTGAGCTCTCCCTGGGGCCCCTCTGGGCTCTGAGCTCTGCTGGAGCCTCTCTGGGCTCTGAGCTCTCCCTGGAGCCCCTCTGGGCTCTGAGCTCTGCCTGGAGCCCCTCTGGGCTCTGAGCTCTGCCTGGAGCCCCTCTGGGCTCTGAGCAATCCCTGGAGCCCCTCTGGGCTCTGAGCTCTCCCTGGAGCCCCTCTGGGCTCTGAGCTCTCCCTGGAGCCCCTCTGGGCTCTGAGCTCTCCCTGGGGCCCCTCTGGGCTCTGAGCAATCCCTGGAGCCCCTCTGGGCTCTGAGCTCTCCCTGGAGCCCCTCTGGGCTCTGAGCTCTCCTGGAGCCCCTCTGGGCTCTGAGCTCTCCTGGAGCCCCTCTGGGCTCTGAGCTCTCCCTGGAGCCCCTCTGGGCTCTGAGCTCTGCCTGGAGCCCCTCTGGGCTCTGAGCTCTGCCTGGAGCCCCCCTGGGCTCTGAGCTCTCCCTGGAGCCCCTCTGAGCTCTCCCTGGAGCCCCTCTGGGCTCTGAGCTCTCCCTGGAGCCCCTCTGAGCTCTCCCTGGAGCCCCTCTGGGCTCTGAGCTCTCCTGGAGCCTCTCTGGGCTCTGAGCTCTCCCTGGAGCCCCTCTGGGCTCTGAGCTCTCCCTGGAGCCCCTTTGGGCTCTGAGCAATCCCTGGAGCCTCTCTGGGCTCTGAGCTCTCCCTGGAGCCCCTCTGGGCTCTGAGCAATCCCTGGAGCCTCTCTGGGCTCTGAGCTCTCCCTGGAGCCTTTTCTGCCCCAGGCTGAACAATCCCAACTTCTCCCAGCCTGGCTCCAGAGCAGGGGGGCAATTCCCACCCACAGCCAGAGAAAAATCCTCCTGAAAATCTCAACAGAATATCCCTGGGTCTGTTTGAAACACAAAATAGAGTGAATTATTCACACTGATCTGAATGAGGCAATTCCCTCTTTATTCCCCATACATCACAACACAACACAACTGTACCTCCCTTCTATGCAAGAATGTTGAATCTCTGTCCCCCTTCCCATAGAAAAATATTGAATATCTGTACCCCTTTTTATGCAAGAATATAGAATATCTGTACCTCCTTTCTAGGCAAGAATATTGAATATCTGTCCCCCTTTCTTTACAATAATACTGAATATCTGTCCCCCTTTCTTTACAATAATACTGAATATCTGTCCCCCTTTCTATGCAAGAATCTTGAATATCTGTACCTCCTTTCTAGGCAAGCATCTTGAATATGTCCCCCTTTCTGTGCAAGAATATTGAATATTTGTACCTCATTTCTATGGAAGAATATTGAATATCTGTCCCCCTTTCAATGCAAGAATCTTGAATATTTGTACCCCTTTTCTCAGGAAGAAACAAAGATATTTTCTCACCTCCTTGGAAGAGTCAGGTGCTCTCTGCAGGTCCTCTGGGTGGGCAGAATCGCTTTCTGTGACAAAGGCAATGTGCTCTGCTGGCAGCAGCTCCTCAGGGCCAGGCAAGGGAGGCACCAGCAGCCCTCTCCACCTGTTCAAGTCATCAAGGAACTGAAAGAAAAGGGAAAGGAGAATAAGTCTGCACAGGAAACAACTGATTTAAGAATTTTTTTTTCAAATTATGCCCAGCCTAAATTCCAATCCGCCCCTCCAGCCTTACAGGAAGGGTGATGGTTATTTCACTTTCTGGAAGGGATGAAGTTCTGAACCGTTACAATGGAGCACTAAAAGTAAAACTGAAAGTGAAAGGCAGGTTTTGTTTAAAGCCAACTGAAATTCAGCTCTGAGCTTTACAGGAAGAGAGGGTGGAACACAAACCCCCGAGCCCCTGGCACTGGGACCCTGGTGGCACATTTGCCACTGCAGCATCCCTCATTCCCCTCTCCCCCTCTCCCATCCACACTGAATTTTGAGTCCTCATGCCCCTGCATCAGAATTCCTCATTTGTTATGAAACTCCTAAAATAGAAAGAAATCATTCATTCAGAATCCATTTTTCCAGAAGTTGTTCTATCCACCTCTCAGCAGATCATTGCACAAAAGTTTTCTTCATTAAATTACAAAAGGTTCCCTCTCTTGCCCTCAGCAAGGAACAAATAAAGCTCAAAACCTGGAATCAGCAAATCAAAAAACACATTTGGGACACCTCACAGCTTCTCAGGACAATATTACATCCATTTTTAATTTTTACATCCATTTTGCACTTCATTTTACATCCATTTTGAACTTCATTTGTCTGCCATATTTAAAAAATGGCAAACATTAGAAACAATTGGTTTGCTGTGGGAAATAGTAAAGGTAAAAGATTTTTAGAAAGCTGTGAAAGGAGGCTTTAGAAACAGAAAGAGTAGAGAACTTAGAGTTAACTGTAAAGTCTGAAAGTAGAAAAGTTACAATAGCACAGCAAGCAAGGACATGAAGCAATGAGAGAACTCAAAACATGAAACAATTCAGACAACTCAACTCAGTTTGAGTTTTAGGTTTGGTTAAGACAGATTTTCAGACTGTAGAAAAATATGTTTAGTAAGATAGGAGAAGGTTTTAAGTTTAATAATTGTGTATTGTTAATAGGAAGTACATAAGTAAGTATGGTTTGAAGTAGGTGTGGTTTTAGTGATTAACTAGGATGACTATATGTAAGATTTGGTAATGTGTTATTGGTTAAAAAGTTTTTTAAAATGTTCTATAACAAATAAAATTTTTGGTTGTTGATAGTAAGAAGTGAGTTGTTATCTTTTAGTTGTCTTAATTATGTAATAATTGATGGAATAAAGCTCAAAGAACACATTTTAGTAGTCTTGTTTGTCAACTTCCTAAAAATCCTCTTACCTGCACTATTTCCCACATTTCCCTTCTGCCTAGGGAGCACACACCTACAATAATTCCATGTGGAAGCAGAAGGAATTCCCCTGTGGCTCTGAATTCCAGCAATAAATGTGCTCATCCCTGCACACCCCAAATTAAACACAGAATATTGAGGGGGCAGCTCACTGACCCAGCCACCCTGGGGAGCACAGAAGCTGCCCAAACCAACCCTGATTTCTCCCACAGGAAAGTGAACTGAGCTCAGGAAGTTTGAAGCACCTTAAACATCCCCTCTGGCTGAAGATCAAACAAAAAAATCCCTTTACAGGTTATGATTTATGACTTGCAGTATTTTAAGCAAGCTACTGATCACAGTCCCAGCTACTGAGAAAAGGAGCTTTGCTGCCTGCCCAGAAACCAAAAAAAAAAATCAGAATTAACCTTTTATCTCTTCAGAGATGATGTAAAGAGCTCCCCAGTGATGCAGAGCCAGAGCTCTCACACTGAGCTGCAGCACAGCAGGACCTGCCCCAGGGATTCCCAAATGCTGTCCCCACGTATTTTAAAGAGACAAAAATATCTTGAATAACAGCCCTGAGTCTGTGCCAAGCTTCATGCCAGGCTGCAGCTCCCCAGAGGGTTCCAGCTCCCAGTAGACACCAATAAACCCAGCAGATTATAAAATCAGTCTGCATGAACAGCACTGCAGACAGAACAAAATGTGCTGGCAGTGCCAGGGCTGAGGAGGAGCTGTCTCAGAAATGAGCAGGAGTGGAGCAAAGAGCAGAAATCAGCTCAAATCCTCTCCACACAACAATAATCCAGGGCAAGTGAGGCAGAACTCCTCCAAACACAGCTTTGTTTTGATTTTGAGGGCTTTATTGGAATGTGAATTAGGTATTTCACTCAGCTGGGAAAGATTCTGAGACTGCCACCATCACTCTTGAGTGTGAAACATTCTGTTAATAAACAGCAAAAAAAACACTAGTTTTAAATAGAACCAACTCCATCAGCATTTCTAATCTTGTTTTCCCTCAAATGCAAATTATCTTTTTACCCAATGAACTTAGAAAAAGCTTCTCTGCTTCCTGAAGAGCACTCAGGCACTGCCACGCTCCATAAATCCCTGCAACCACTCACACATCAACAGCAGCAAAAAGCACAGCCCAAGAAGAGCCTCACCCACACCAATCCTGGCATTTAGTGCCAAATTCAGAGAAATCCACCATTTATTTTCAATAATTCAGAGGAGCTGGGGGCGGTGCCAGCTGCACTCCTCACCCTGGGAGTCCAGCGAGCTCGCTTTCAGTTCTGCTCCTGGCAGTGCCAAGGGGAGCTGGTTCAGGCACAGGGATTTTCCACTCAGGGGCTGCCACAGCCTCCCCAGCCCTGCTCATTTCTGATTTTCATTTTTCACCTCATTTTCCTCACTTAGAACCACATTTTGTACGTGGAGCAGCAGCCAGCTCTGTCTGCAGCTCACTTTGCTCCTGGCAGTGCCAAGGGGAGCTGGTTCAGGCACAGGGATTTTCCACTCAGGGGCTGCCACAGCCTCCCCAGCCCTGCTCATTTCTGATTTTCATTTTTCACCTCATTTTCCTCACTTAGAACCACATTTTGCATGGGGAGAAGCAGCCAGCTCTGTCTGCAGCTCACACTCCAGGGCAGATCCAGCAGTGTTTTAAAGCCCTGACACGAATCCTGAAGGCACAAACACAGCAAATATTTTTAGACTAAATCCTTACACGTTCTCCAAGTTTGTTGCTAAATTGGAAAGAGGCTTTCCCCAGGGACAGGACGAGGGGGAATGTCCTTAAACTGCAAGTGAGGAGGTTTGGATGGGATATTAGGAGGGAAATCTTCCCTGGGAGGGAGGGCAGGCCCTGGCACAGGGTGCCCAGGGCAGCTGGGGCTGCTGGAAGGGCCCAAGGTCAGCCTGGACGGGGCATGGAGCCCACGGCAGGGGGCTGGAACAGGAGGATCTTCATGGTCCCTTCCAACCCAAACCATTCTGTGGTTTTGGGAATTTATTTCAAGCTCTCCCAGTCAAGCTTTCCTAGAACCACTGCTGCCCTTGCAAAGCTCCACTTAATACACATACATACATATATATAAATATATAGACATACAAATACACATTTATAGCACACAGAGCATCCCTCAGTCCATTTCCTATTCCTCTATATATACATTTCCTATATATATACATTTCTATATATATCTATTTCCTATTTGCTATATATATATCCCTATATATGTATATATATACAAATACTCATTTGTAGCACACAGAGCATCTCTCAGCCCATTTCCTATTCCTATAATATATAAATTTCCTATATATATATATATATATATTTCCTATTTCATATATATATATAGACATACAAATACACATTTGTAGCACACAGAGCATCCCTCAGTCCATTTCCTATTCCTATATATATCTATTTCCTATTTCCTATTTCCTATATATATATATATACACACCTATATATATATTTATATATATATATATACAAATACTCATTTGTAGCACACAGAGCATCTCTCAGCCCATTTCCTATTCCTATAATATATAAATTTCCTATATATATATATATATATATATATATATTTCCTATTTCATATATATATATAGACATACAAATACACATTTGTAGCACACAGAGCATCCCTCAGTCCATTTCCTATTCCTATAATATATAAATTTCCTTTATATATATATATTTCCTATTTCATACATATATAGAGAGAGATACAAATACACATTTTTAGCACACAGAGCATCCCTCAGTCCATTTCCTATTCCTCTATATATACATTTCCTCTATATATACATTCCTGTATATATCTATTTCCTATTTCCTATATATATATGTGTGTATATATATATACACAAATACTCATTTGTTGCACACAGAGCATCTCTCAGCCCATTTCCTATTCCTATAATATATAAATTTCGTTTATGTATAGAATTCCTATTTCATATATGTAGAGAGACATACAAATACACATTTGTAGCACACAGAGCATCCCTCAGTCCATTTCCTATTCCTATAATATATAAATTTCCTTTATATATATATATTTCCTATTTCATACATATATAGAGAGACATACAAATACACATTTGTAGCACACAGAGCATCCCTCAGTCCATTTCCTATTCCTAAATATACACATTTCCTATATATATCATATTTCCTCTTTCCTATATATATACATACACATACATATATATACATATATACATACACAAATGCATATTTGTAGCACGCAGAGCATCCTTCAGCCCATTTCCTACTCCAACAAGCTCCGGCAAGCAGCGAGGAGAGAGAACCACACCTGAACTAACATTTCCCACCAAAGCGACCACCCGGCTGTCCCCTCCTCCTTCCCCCGGCTCTGACACCACGTGGGAATTCCCTCCGCGCGTACTTTTTCCTAATCCCAAACCCGTGCCCGCCACCAATCCCCAGAACCAAACCTCAGCCCCATCCCCGCGGGGCCGGGATGCTCATCCCCGTTACCGCGGCAACCGCGCCCCCCGCCGCATCCCCGTTACCGCGGCAACCGCCGCGCTTCCCCGCGCATCCCCGCGGCTCTACCTGCGCCTCGCCGGTGCAGAACACCTTGCCGCCGACGCGGAGGCAGACGCGCTCGTCGGGGTGCGGCTGGCGGGCGCAGAAGGTGAAGGAGCAGCGGGAGCGGTGCAGCCTCCGCACGGTGCTGCGGACGAGCGCGGCCGAGCGCGGCCCCCAGCGCGCCCACAGGTACAGGTAGCACAGCGTGATCAGCATGGCGGGCGCGCGGCCACGCCCCCCGCCGCCCGCCCCGACCAATGGCAGCGCGGTGCGTCAGGGAGGGCGGGTGGTGGTCACGGCAGTGATTGGCTGGCGGGGGCTGGCGCGCGCGGCGCCCCGCCCCTTTGGCAGCGCCGCGTCTCTCCCCTCCTCCTCCCCTCAGCGCTCGGCCGTGAGGGCGCCGCATGCGCCTGGCCTGAGGGGAACGCGGAGTTCTGCGGTGGAAGGAGGTGGGAAAAGGAATAAGGAGCGCTCAAAATCGCTCAAAGCGGCCCGGGGCGTGGGTTACTTGTATGCGTGCTCTGGAGGAGGAAGAGGAGGAGGAGGAGGAGCAGGCGAGGTCTGCTCGTCGCCGGCGCCACGACTCGGCTTTTCTGGGAATGGCAGAAGGGTTTTGGTGAAAAGCGACTTAAAGCTCATCCAGTGCCACCCCTTCCATGGCGGGGACACCTCCCACTGTCCCAGGCTGCTCCAGCCCCAGTGTCCAGCCTGGCCTTGGGCACTGCCAGGGATCCAGGGGCAGCCACAGCTGCTCTGGGAATTCCATCCCAGCCCCTCCAGGGGACAATTTCATCCTAATATTCAAACGAAACCATCTCTTAGTTTGAAACCATTCCTCCTTGTCCTGTCACTCCATCCTTTGAAAATTGTGTCTTTCTTGTCACCTCCCTTCAGGTCCTGGAAGGCCACACTGAGATCACTCCAAAGCTTCTTTTCTCCAGGCTGAACAATCCCAATTCTCTCAACCTTTCTATTTCTTGTTGTGAAAAACGCCAGTCACTTGCTTTTGAAATTGTTAAAAGTTTAATAGTAATAAAATGGTTATAAAAATAGTAATACAATTAGAGTCATAATAATTTGGACAATTTAAATCAGGACAATATGAGACAATAGAGTTACGGATGTCCGGGTACCTTTTTCTGGGCATCATGAGCCTGAAAAAGGACACAGTTAATAAAGGATTAACCCTTAAAAACAACAGCCTGTTGCATATTCATACACTTCATACATGATGCATAAATTCCATTCAAACACAGGATTCTGTCTGGTCAGTGTCAACTTCTTCCTCTGAATCTTGACAGCGCCTTCAAGGTGGGAAGAAGTTTGTTTCTTCTGCTAAGAAGGCAATAAATTCCCTTTCTCTGAAAGATTTAGGTGTCCTGTGGCTGCTATCTTGCTGCAAGTTCTTTCTGTTAAACAAAGCATCCTACATAGCACAGTTTCTATTTTAACAATTTTTATAACCTATAGTTAACGCAGTACTTAAGAAAATTAATACAGCATTACTTCCTAACACAACACATATAATATTCATTTTAATATTTGCAAAAAGCCAATCATAAAATACATGCATTTTTCACACTTGTCATCCCTGACAGCTCGCTGTCATTGTCCCCCTACTCTCTGGCCAACCCTGGAATTCTGGAGTCTTTTCCTTGGGACTGTTTTGGCTCCACATTGTGCCAGGGCCCAACACAATGCTCAGATCCTTCCCAGCCTGGTGCTGTGGTGGCTCCATGGCAGGAGCCACCTGGCTTGGGGACACAGGGGCTGTGCCCTCCTGTGCCACCCTCACTGGGGACAATGACAGTGTGAAAAACGCCAGTCACTTGTTTTTACAATTTTGAAAGTTTAATAGTAATAAAATGGTTATAAAAATAGCAATATAATTAGAGTAATAATAATTTGGATTAGGACAATATGAGACAATAGAAACAAAGAGTTATGGACATCCGGGTACCTTTTTCTGGGCAGCACAAGCCCAAAAAAGGAGCCACGTCTACAGAGGATTAACCTTAAAAACAACAGCCTGTTGCATATTCATGCAGCTCATACATGATGCAGAAATTCCATTCAAACACAGGATTCTGTCTGGGCAGTGTGAGCTTCTTCCTCTGAATCCTAACAGCGCCTTCGAGGGGTGAAGAAGTTCATTTCTTCTGATAATGGGCAATAAATTCTCTTTCTCTGAAAGATTCAGGTGTCCTGTGGCTGCTATCTCCCTGCAAGTCCTTTCTGTAAAAAGTATCCTACATAGCAGAGTTTCTATTTTAACATTTTTTTATAACCTAAAACTATTTAACACACTACTTAAGAGAATTAACACAGCATAACGTTCTAACACAACACATATAATATTTATCTGAATATTTACAAAAAGCCAATCATAAAATACACATTTTTCACAGCAGTAACACCCTGAGCCAGGGGTGTGGGGCTGCAGGAGAAGCCCAGGATGGGCTGTGGGGCTGTGGCCCCATGTCCCTCGAGTGCCCCGGGCTGGGCAGCCATGGCAGAGGTGGCAGAGGTGGCAGAGGTGGCAGAGGTGGCAGAGATGCCAGGCTGTCCCCACAGGGCTCTGGCTGCCTTTTCCTCTTTCCTGGCCTGTGTGGCAGCAGCTCCTTCCTTTTCCCCCAGTTTGCCACGGTGGGAATTTTTGCCCGGATCAGCCTGACCAAGCCTGGCACCCTCCTGGTGTTGTGTCTGCACTGCTCCCACTGTCTGCACAGTGGAGTTTCCTGTGCTGTGCTCATTCCAAACCTTTCCCTTTCCTGGTGAGTTATCCTGAGGAACTCCCTCCTTTGGCAGTGTTTGAGGCCATTTATTGAATTAAATCCTGACACATCCAGTGCCCTCCTCATCCATCTCCATCAATGTTAACCCTATCCCCACACCCCAGGGACCCCCAAACCCTGACCCACAAACCAACCCCTTCCTTCTCCATCTCTTTCCAGCTGAGGGACAAGGATGTGTATGGAATAGGGGATTTTAAACTTCTTTTTACAGAAGTCCTGAGGAGTTCCAGAGCAGTAGGAGCTGCCTTAGGATGGTGCAAGTCCACGTGCTCAGTGAATTTCTGAAGGCAAGGAAGCTCATCCATGAATCAACAGCAGAACTTGCTGAAATTCTGGAATTTCAGCTCTGGAATTCAGCTGAATTTGGAAATTTGAAAATTTCCAAATTTGATTTTGGAAATTTCAGCTGGATTCTGGAAATTCAGCTCCATTCCATTAACACCATCTGGATTATACCAGTGCTGCTTTTTCCATATCCAGGACATTCCCATCCCAGTCCAACACCAGACTGAGCCAGGCTTTATTTAGAAACAAACACGAGTTGGGATCCTGCAAATTCTGATTTATATCTTTTTATTTTTTACAAAAAATACATTTTAACAAGTAAATAGAAACCATTTCCATAAGTCCACCGTTGTCCAAAGTGTAAATGTACATTGTAAATTTGCCATTTTTAATATAGACATGTGCTCTATTTTGCCAGTTGTCTACAAGAAATTCAGCTACGGTCTGATGAAACGTAATAAATAATGATTAAGAAATGGAAAAGCTACACACCAAGAAATGGGAAATATAAACTTTGCAAAAGTCATACATAGTTATATTACAGCCACCTCTTCCCCAATCAAACATTCAATTTCTCTTTATAAAGTACAACAGTAGTGCATTCCTGTTATTGGCATAGAGAGAGATCTTCCACTGAAATACTGTCCATGGAAAGAATTCCTGATCTACAACTCAAAGGGACACCAAGGGATTAACTCAGGACAGTAGCAGTGCAAAAGCCAACAATATTGGCTTTATTTAAATTAAAAAAAAAAAGATACTTCCTAAGAATTAACGTATTGAACACTAATTAAATTATTTTTTGAATTTCAAAGCAAGAATCATTCTTCTGGATCGCTCTTTGGGTGACCAATCCCACCACCAGAGGAAAAGATGGATTTGCTGTCTTTGCCACCCAGTTTGTCATTCCCAATGACTTGGGAAGAAATCCCTGCAGCTGGCTGGGAATTTCTCTTGGTACCATTGCTTCCAGGTTTTCCCATGATCATGGAAAAATGCAAAGATTTAGAGCACACAACTCTAAAAGGGGAGATATGAAAAAGAGGAATTCCCTTTTCCTGCCTATAATAAAACCTGTCTAAAGCTGTTGAAGCTGAACATTTTCACCCTGTTGTTTACACCACAGATAAAGAAACATCCCTCCTTTTCCAAGTGCTTCCATCCAACTGGTCCATGCCCAGTTTTCAGGAGAAAAGCCTTAAGAACCCTCCTTTTGGTAGTACCACACAAATATTCTCCACATATGGCCCAAATTCTCACCTACTACTTACATTTCTATCCCATGAATGCAACACAGAACACTGCTGGGAGCAATGGAACAACACTGTGGGATACAACAACTCTGGGAAGGAAATCAAGGAAGTTCTTTTTTCTTTTTTTCTTTTTTTTTTGCATTTCTAAGATATTCCACTACTTTAGAAGAGGAAATACTCACAGGTATCAATGCTTATATAAGATCCAAAGTCAACCAAAAGGTGTCTGTAGAAAAGTATTAAGATTCCTAATAGTAAAAATATCTGCAAATTTAATTACAAATACATTTCCAAAGCAAAATCCTTAATTAAGTACATCAGGGTGGGTCAGTATTGACAGTGCTCCTTGAGGAGGAAGTGAACAGCTAAATGTGGAAATATTTACACTGAGAGATCCACCTATGTCAAATATATAAAGTGAAGCAGCCCCATTTACAGTCTGGAACCTACAGGTTATAATGGAAGAGCAATAAAACTCTGCTAAAACACTGAGATTTTAAGAACTGCTGATTTCATGCATTTGTTCCACCACTTGCCCTAAGATTTCATCCACCACATCGATGTCATAATTCACCTGCTGCAGGTCCAGGTCGGGCATGATGGTGGCCAGGAGCTGTCCCACGTTCACCCGCAGGGAGCGGAGCTTCAGGCTGGGGAGAGAGAGCACAGCATGAGCTGGGGATGGGCTCTGTGTGCAGAGCTCACCTGACACAGCTGGACTCATCATCCAGCCTGCAGGTGCTCCATGAAGCCCAGAAAACAACAAAAAAATGGATGCAGGTAAAGCTGCAGCAAGGTTATTTCTGAATCTGTCAGGTTTTCCAAGCTTCTCTTCAGTTTTCAGCTTCAGGGGGGATGTTCCCTCAATTTTTCCCTCAAAGTTTCAAAGCAATCCTAAACTGAATTCCTGTCAGAAGTATTTCAGAATAAGCATTGGTGCAATCCTTTCCCCCACACCACCTGTATTTCTCAAAGCACTTTTAAGGCCTGGTGTTTGTATCCATTCAGAAACCCAAACTACCACAACCCACGGGAACAAAAGGAGAGAAAAAGAGAGGAGAAGGCAAGAAAGAGGAGTTTGTCCAAAGGCTTTAAAATGTAAATAGGAAGTAAGAGTTACAGCCCAGGGAAAAGGCTGTGCCTCCCTTTTTTTGGTCTCTTTCCTGGATGCTGTGTCCTCTTCCTGATCAGATTGTTTTGCCATGAGCCATCCCTTCTGTGGCCCATTTCCTTCTCCCCTCAGATCCTTTATCCAGCTCTCCCAGTGCTGCCATGCCTCCATCAACTTGTGGGGAAACTTACTTCCAAGTCCTGCATTGATTTGCTAATTCTTTAAATAAACACACATCAGAGCTATAATGAAAAATAAAATTAAACGCTGACAGGTCATTTTTAATGTGGGCCAATTTCTTTTTCAAGACTGAAAGGGATCTGTGGAAATTATCCCAGTTATTGCCAGGGAGTCAGGGTGGATCCAGCACTCCCGGGCCGGGCTCCAATGCCCCACAGCAGGGAGGGGTCACTGGGCCAGCCCAGCCCAGCCCAGCCCGGTGGAGCCACCAGCAGAGTGCACTGCTGGCTGTCACTGTCACTGCCCTGGCTGTCACTGTCACTGTCACTGCTCTGGCTGTCACTGTCACTGCTGGCTGTCACTGTCACTGCCCTGGCTGCCACTGTCACTGTCACTGTCACTGCCCTGGGTGTCACTGCCCTGGCTGTCACTGTCACTGTCACTGCCCTGGCTGTCACTGTCACTGTCACTGCTCTGGCTGTCACTGTCACTGTCCTGCCTGTCACTGTCCTGGCTGTCACTGCCCTGGCTGTCACTGTCACTGTCACTGCCCTGGCTGTCACTGCCCTGGCTGTCACTGCCCTGGCTGTCACTGTCACTGTCACTGCCCTGGCTGTCACTGCCCTGGCTGTCACTGCCCTGCCTGTCACTGTCACTGCCCTGCCTGTCACTGTCACTGTCACTGCCCTGGCTGTCACTGTCACTGCCCTGCCTGTCACTGTCACTGTCACTGCCCTGGCTGTCACTGTCACTGCCCTGGCTGTCACTGCCCTGGGTGTCACTGCCCTGGCTGTGACTGCCCTGGGTGTCACTGCCCTGGGTGTCACTGCCCTGGCTGTCACTGTCACTGCCCTGCCTGTCACTGCCCTGGCTGTCACTGTCATTGCCCTGGCTGTCACTGTCCTGCCTGTCACTGTCCTGGCTGTCACTGTCACTGCCCTGGCTGTCACTGTCATTGCCCTGGCTGTCACTGTCCTGCCTGTCACTGTCCTGCTGTCACTGTCACTGCCCTGGGTGTCACTGTCATTGCCCTGGCTGTCACTGTCCTGCCTGTCACTGTCCTGCTGTCACTGTCACTGCCCTGGGTGTCACTGTCATTGCCCTGGCTGTCACTGTCCTGCCTGTCACTGTCCTGGCTGTCACTGTCACTGCCCTGGCTGTCACTGCCACTGTCCTGCCTGTCACTGTCCTGGCTGTCACTGTCCTGGCTGTCACTGTCACTGCCCTGGCTGTCACTGCCCTGGCTGTCACTGTCACTGTCCTGCCTGTCACTGTCACTGCCCTGGCTGTCACTGTCACTGCCCTGGCTGTCACTGCCCTGGCTGTCACTGTCACTGTCACTGTCACTGTCACTGCCCTGGCTGTCACTGACCTCCTCCCCCAGCACCACGGGGACCTCCTCCAGCTTCTGCCCCTGCATCAATTCACAGGTGCTCTGTGGAATTTTCAGGGGATTTTTTTCCAGCTCATTTGTCCATTGGTCAAAGTCCCTCAGCAGCAGCTCTGCCCTCCTGAGTTCACTCCAATTTGGTGGCATCAGGAATTCATTGAGTTCATTATGCTCTGTCAGCCAGGCCATGAACCCCACAATCCCCAGGGCTGGAAGAGAATTTGGGATTATCCAGTGCAACAATCACCCCAAAATGACATCCCCAGGGCTCCTCCTGAACACTCCCACAGACAGTGACCCCAAACCTCCCTGACCCCTCTGCCAGGGAAATTTTCTGTGCCAGTCTCCAACCTGAGCCTGCCCTGGTGCCATCTGAGGCCATTTCCTCTCCTCCTTTCCCTGCCCCTCCTGTCAGGAGCTGTGCAGAGCACTGAGGTCCCCCCTGATCCCCTTTTCTCCAGGCTGAGCCCCTTCCCAGCTCCCTCAGCTGCTCCTCCCAGGCTGTGTTTGTTTTCCAGCCCCTCAATGTCCTTTTAAAGTGGCACAGAACTGGGCACAGGCCTTGAGGTGCAAAAGCCTTTTCCATTCTTGGCCTTGCTGCTGCTCCCCAGTTTGCCCTCAGCCACCCCATGCTGGCTGTCCTTACTCCCTTTTTGACTCACACGGGCTCCAGGTGGCTTCCAGGTGGATTTATTCCATGTTTTCCCTGGGACTGAGGCTGCAGTGACAGGATGGAGCTCTGGCTGTCCTAAATAACTGCCTTTTTCCAGGAATGTGAACTTCTGGAGATACTACAAGGCCCTCAAGCTCCCTCTGAAATGTCTCTCACTGGTGCCAGGGATGAATTTGCTGAATTGATCCCTTAACTGAGCCCCCTTTATCAGAGCTGATGCTCCCCCTTGGACTCCCCCCTGGCAGGGACCTCAGCTCTCTCTGCTCCCCCTGCTCTGGCTTTTGTGTGTGTGCTGTTCCACTCCCCAAGAGCTCCAAGCTCTCCAGCTGGAAGTTTCAACCTCTGTTGAATTCCAAGACACACCCAGAGCCTGATAACACAGGATTTGCCTGCAGCAAGGAGTTCTTACAGGAAAGTTTCAAATCCAGACTCTTCAGCTGATTCAGGAGAGAAAAAGAGACTCTCAAAGTGAAGTTCACTGCACAGCAGAAAATAATGATCACCCTCCTCTCTCCTGCCTCCCTTTTCTCTCCTTGGTTTGCAAGTTGTGTTTAGAAATTATACAACATTTTGGATATTTTCAGAAGTATCTGTTTGCTATTCTGTTGTGGTCAATCCTGCTCACACAAATCATAAACCACAAACATCACTTGATAAAAAAGAAAAAAAACAACAACATTAGTTAGGAGTCACAAAAGGCAGTGGAAAAGAATTGCAAGCATCACATTTTATTATACAATTATCAAACATAACCTTCATCAAAACATTTGAAATACAACCAACAAGCAAAAATCTTGAAATAACATCTAGAAAGAACAAAACTGATACCTTTCTCCATCAGAAAAATTTACAGAGTCTTCTACATTACTGGTGGTAGAATCATTTGCACGTGCTACAGCCTGGGGGATTGAAGCTTTTAACTGAGCCAGCTCTGCCTTGAGCTCCTCACACTGACAGGCCATTTGATTCTTCTCCACTTCCAGGGCTTCAATCTGCCAAGCAAAAATAAAATCAAGCTGTAAAAACGATTCAAAACCTTGTGTAGTAGAAGTGCTGTGAAACAGGGAGTGAAAAATAGAGATAATTCAGGTGTCAGGAGTGTTTTAGCAGGTGTACCTGGCTTTTGTAGCTGTCTCTCTCAGTGGTGCACCTGTCCAGCTGCCTGAAAACATCATCCAGCTGCACTGCCATCTCATCCAGCTCACTCCTGCTCTCTCCATCAGCACACTTGCTGCACTCAGTCTTTAGGTTCTGCAGGGTGCTGCACTGCTCCTTGAGCGTGGCAATCTCCCCCAGGGCCTGCTCATAGAGAGCTGTCACCTCTGCCAGGCTCCTCCCCTCGCTCCCCTCTGCACAGCAGGGAGCTGTCTCGGTGGCCTGGTGGCACATCTCCTTTTTGACACATTTATTATTCATCTCCAAAAGCTGCTGCTCCAGTGTTTCCACCTGTTTGGTCAACGCCTCACATTTGCTTTGGTACATTTCTTTTTCTCTGTTCAATGACTGCAGCTGGTTTTTCAGTTCGTTTTCCATCTCTACAGATGTCTCAGGAACACCATTGACCCTGGGCTGTTCCTTTTCCACCCCTGGCCCAGGAATCTGGACTGGGATGTCTTCCACCTCCTCCTTTTTCACCACCAGCCTTGGCAGCTCTGTCTGTGTTGCTGAGCTCAGCTGTTCACCTCTTGCCTCTGAAGTGGTGGCACTGCAAGGTTCCCCCACGGCAGAGTTTTCCTTCTGCTTCTCCTCCTGATCCAAATTGATACATTCTGTTTTTACCACGGGAACATCAGGATCTGCTGAAGGCTTTGGAGTGCTGCTCTCCTCTAAAATGATGACATCTTCATCATCATCCTCCTCCTCCTCGTGGTTGTTGAATGTTTTGTCACTGAGCCGAGGCGTCTTCAGGGACACGGGTGTTGCACAGCTCTGTGTCCTCCTTTTGAGACTGAGGAGGAAAATGTTAAAATAATCACTTTATTTGTATAAATGCTGCCAAATCATTTGTTTCCAAGCACGTGCAGTGTTCCTCTGAGCACTGGTCAAAAATTACCACTCCAGAAAATCACCTGCATGGGATTTTAATCAAATTCCTGTAAAACAAGTGCCTGCCATCCACACTCCCACATTATTCTCAAACAGACCCAGTATTCCCAGAACATCCCCACAGAGTTTCAGGAAAACAGCCTGTGGAGTGTGGAGAACACAAACTCTGTTCCTGAGCAGACAAATCACTAAAAATGCTCCTTTGTCATTTTCTTGCATTCACTTTTGTACTTGATGAAGTCAAAATTTATACCAAAATTTACCACTCCAGAAAATCAAAAATTACCACTCCAGAAAATCACCTGCATGGGATTTTAATCAAATTCCTGTAAAAACAAGTGCCTGCCATCCACACTCCCACATTATTCTCAAACAGACCCAGTATTCCCAGAACATCCCCACAGAGTTTCAGGAAAACAGCCTGTGGAGTGTGGAGAACACAAACTCTGTTCCTGAGCAGACAAATCACTAAAAATGCTCCTCTGTCATTTTCTTGCATTCACTTTTGTACTTGATGAAGTCTCCTGGAGCTCCCCATGCTCCCAGAATTCCCACAGGAATTTCAGCAGCTGAAGCTGCCCCAACACCATCATTTTCATTCAGTTATTAATTTTAGAAATAAACAGGAATCTCCTCTGTACAGTCCACTCACCTGCTATCAACATCCAAATGAGGGGAAGATACTTTAATTAAAATAGGCAGAGATCTTCTGACAGAAGCATCTGAGGATTTTGGAATAAGTAACCTTGGAAGAGCTTCCTTTGCATTTGGAGATGAGAATGTTTTGAAGTCTTTACTTGAAGAAACAGATGTTTTTAAAAATATTTCATTATTGATCTATAAGACAATATAAGTTAAGAATGGAAATAAACAGATATTAGTAAATTCTTCAGGAGAGATTTAAGCAGTTCTTTATATACCAACACCTAAAATTCTGACATTTCCATATGCAAGTACTTCCTTGAAGCTAGGCTCAGGATTTTGGGATGATAAATGCTGACTGCAAATCCACTTTTTCATTTTAAAGTGCTGTGCAGAATGCCAGGCAAGAGCCTTTCCCAAGCTGTGTCTCTGTCTGGAGTTTCCCATCAGACACAAACTCCAGGACAGACATCCCTGGGAAAGCTGCTCAGGGTTCACTCAACTGGCCCAAAATGAGCAATTATTTCACTTTTAGGAATTCCTTTTGTACTGGGGGAGATGTAATGGCAGAGAAACAGTAAAATGAAATAAATAGGTTAAAACAGCACATGCAGCATCTCCTCTCCAGAAATTATCTTAGGTCAGAAATTGACTTTGAATGCAACTGAAATGAAATCCCACTTAGAAAATTTGATTCTGAGTCACAATCCAGACATTCCCACCAAACACCTTGATCTGCATCTGGGTTTAATCTGAATTTGTCTGTCTCCCTGCACAAGTGCAGCTGTGCCACCTCTGTCTGTCCCCACTGAGATCTCCACTTTTAGGGGCATCTTCACTTTATATCCTCATCACATCTCTGTCCAGCACATCCCCTTTGAGGGATTTGTTGGGATTTGTTGGGATTTTAATGTCTTCTTTCCAGAACTGGGTGTCCTGCCATAAAAACAGCCCCCAGTGACTGCCATCTCCTCCAGTTTGGGCCAGAGACCTTTGTCCCTCTCAAACTCCTTCCTAAGGAGAAAGAAATGGTGGATTTTCCAGCTAAGAAAGGGGATTTTGGGTTTCCCCATGGTGAGCAAATCCTGCAAGGTCCAAGTGGATGCTGGAGCAGGCCCTGTGACCCAGGGCAGCTCCTGCCAGCCTCAGCACTTACCTGGTGGCTGTACTCCAGTCTCCTCTTCAGCTTTTCCCTGTCCCTGCACAGCAGCAAGGAAAAAACAGAAATGAAAAGTTTAGATTCAAACTGTTCATTTATTATAAAAACAAATTTAAGATTTAAAAGCAAACACAATACTCCTCATCACAGCTAGATACAATAATCCAAGTATTCTTGTTTATTGAGTGAAAATTTCCTCAGGAAGCTGGAAGCTTGTCTGAAGTTACCTTAACTTCCAACAAGTTCCCTCTAGATTATTTATTAAAATATTTAAAACCACCCCAAACTCCCACTTCTAGAATATGAGGCAGAATCATAATTACCCAAATCAGTTTTTGTAATACACCTTAGCTAAGAACTCTTTTATTCCTAAATAAATGTATTGATCCTTTCAATGTGCTTCAGTGGGGACCTTTGAAAGTGACACAGCCAAAGTCTCCTAAGAGCCCTCAGAGTTTGCTTCTGGGACAGCCCAAACTGATTGTTCATTTATTTATGGGACATCCTAAACTGACTGTTCATTTATTGATGGGACATCCCAAACTGATTATCCATTTATTGATGGGATTTCCCAACTGATTATCCATTTATTGATGGGACATCCCAATTGATTGTTCATTTATTTATAGGACATCCCAAACTAATTATTCATTTATTGATGGGACTTCCCAAACTAATTATTCATTTATTTATAGGACATCCCAATTGATTGTTCATTTATTTATGGGACATCCCAAACTGATTATTCATTTATTTATGGGACATCCCAAACTGACTGTTCATTTATTTATAGGACATCCCAAACTGATCATTCATTTATTTATGGGACATCCCAAACTGATTGTTCATTTATTCATGGGGCATCCCAAACTGATTGTTCATTTATTGATGGGATGTCCCAAACTGATTGTTCATTTATTAATGGAACATCCCAAGTGGATTATTCATTTATTGATGGGATTTCCCAACTGATTATCCATTTATTTATGGGACATCCCAATTGAATGTTCATTTATTGATGGGATGTCCCAAACTGATTGTTCATTTATTTATAGGACATCCCAAACTGACTGTTCATTTATTTATGGGACATCCCAAACTGATTGTTCATTTATTGATGGGACATCCCAAACTGATTATCCATTTATTGATGGCACATCCCAAACTGATTGTACATTTTTTTATGGGACATCCCAAACTGATTATCTGTTTATTGATGGCACATCCCAAACTGATTGTACATTTATTGATGGGACATCCCAAACTGATTGTTAGTTTATTGATGGGATTTCCCAACTGATTATCCATTTATTGATGGGACATCCCATTTGATTGTTCATTTATTTATGGGACGTCCCAAACTTGTTTGGCAGTGTGATTGTTCCTCCACTGCCAAATCCCCTGGAACATCACCCCTCTGGGAGCTGGGCTGTCACCCCAGCTGCTGCACAGCTCTCCTTGGCAGTGCTCAGTGTTGGGAGCCCTGTACAGGTCTCAGAACTCACTTTTTCTTGTAGGTTTTCTCGTAGGTGGGGTGTATTAAATCATCATCCTCCGGTTCTTCCGGCACGTCACAATTCCTGAGGGAAGCAAAAGGGACAGAAAAAACCCCCCAAGAGAAGGAGCTGAGCATCCCTGCTGCTGCCAGGGGCTGAGGGAGGGCTGGGGGTGTCCCTGGGGGTGGGTGTCCCTACCTGAACTGGGGGTCGGGGTTCAGGGAGCAGTACCACTTCTCGGGCAAGTGCTCGATTCCGTCGGGCAGCTTGCGCCACTTGAGGCAGGCGTCACACTGCACCCACGTCTGGTCAGGCTGCTTCCTGGAAACCCAAAAAAATCAGCATCTGCACACCAGAGAGGGCTCTGCTAGCAGACACAGCAGGGACAGGGTGCTCAGCTCTGTGCTGTCACGGGGGACTCACTGGATCTCCTCGACGGGCAGAGCTAAGGGATATTCCTCGTTTTTCTTGGTTTTCATCTCGTTCCAGTAATCGTTGAGCTTTTCTCCCAGTGCTGCTATTGTGAGTCTGCAAAGAAAAGAATGTAAAGATCACCTTGAGTAATCCAACTCTAGCACAGAAAAAAACCTTTAAAAACTCAAGTGGCAGAAAAAGTGCATGAACCACTTTGTATTTCTAAGAGTGGGAAAAAAACTTTTCTAAAAGCTCTTCCTTTTTTCTTTTATAAAAAGTGTTTTTATTTAGAAACCTGTAGAAATGAGGAATTGTCTGAAATCATGTTTGTCAGCAAAGGAATTCCTGGAAATACGAGTCAGAGCACAAAGACTGAAATCAAGAGTGCTGCTGATGGACAGAGCAAATGCTGGAGGGGCTTCACCAGCTCAGCCTCAACCAGAGAATTTAAAAAAGCACAAAACCAATCCAGCACCTGACCCTGATTTTGGCTGTTCCTGCACACCCCAAGTGCAGGTTCATGGCTGCTCTCAGGCTGATGTCCAACTTTACAACAAGGAGCTGGCAAACATTTGATACAAACTCTGCCCTCTGATAAAAGGAGCAGCTCAGTTTCACTCAGGGTGATTTTCAGTTTTGTTTCTGAGTTTTTTGTTTCCTGCTCAGGGCTGGTGGTGCAGCTCAGGAACTCCCAGAGCTGGCACACCCAGGAGGGAGAGGTGAGCAACAACAAAGCCCCCAGAGGGCAGGGCAGGGCAGGGGAGGTGAGGACAGCCCCTGGAATTCAGCTCTGAGCCATCCAGTGATGAGTAACCAGCCCAGCCCTGGCTCAGCACCTGCCCCGGGCCTCAAACCAACACAAATGTTTGTGCAGTGAACTCAAAGGGTGACCCAGAGCTGGATCCAGGTCACCTCAGCAGGAACTGCTGAGCCAGGGGACACAGAAGGGCAGAAAGGAGCAGTGAGGCTCGGATGGGACCACGTCCCCTTTGTGGGGAGGGAGAAGTGCAGGGCACCTTCCAACAGGTTCACAACTTCCCAGGTGAAATCCTGGAGCACTCCAGGCACAAAACCTTCCCAGGAGATGTCTCAGGTGTGGTGTCACTGTGCCCACCCACATCCCAAGGGCAGGGGAGGTGTCTGGGGGTAAAAGCAGAGAAAGCTGGGCAGTTACATTCCCATCTCACAGCACTGAAAGCAGAGGGGAAATGCAGCTGCTGCCTCCTGGATGGAATGCAGCTGGCACGGGGAACCTGCTCTGGGTGACAAAGGGCACAGCAGAGTGAGGACACCACTGCCAGGAATCCCTCAGGAATGGGAACAGCACAGTAGAGTGGGGACACCACTGCCAGGAATCCCTGCAGGAATGGGAACTGCACAGCAGAGTGGGGACACCACAGCCAGGCCCTGCAGGAATCCCTCAGGAATGGGAACTGCACAGCAGAGTGGGGACACCACAGCCAGGAATCCCTGCAGGAATCCCTCAGGAATCCCTCAGGAATGGGAACTCCACAGCTAGGCCCTGCTGGAATCCCTGCAGGAATCCCTCAGGAATGGGAACTCCACAGCCAGGCCCTGCTGGAATCCCTACAGGAATCCCTCAGGAATGGGAACTCCACAGCCAGGCCCTGCAGGAATCCCTCAGGAATGGGAACTCCACAGCAGAGTGGGGACACCACAGCCAGGAATCCCTCAGGAATGGGAACTGCACAGCAGAGGGGGGACACCACAGCCAGGCCCTGCTGGAATCCCTCAGGAATCCCTGCAGGAATGGGAACTGCACAGCAGAGTGGGGACACCACAGCCAGGCCCTGCAGGAATCCCTCAGGAATGGGAACTCCACAGCAGAGTGGGGACACCACAGCCAGGAATCCCTGCAGGAATGGGAACTCCACACCAGAGTGGGGACGCCACAGCCAGGAATCCCTGCAGGAATCCCTACAGGAATCCCTCAGGAATGGGAACTCCACAGCCAGGCCCTGTAGGAATCCCTGCTGGAATCCCTCAGGAATGGGAACTCACACCAGAGTGGGGACACCACAGCCAGGCCCTGCAGGAATCCCTCAGGAATCCCTCAGGAATGGGAACTCCACAGCAGAGTGGGGACACCACAGCCAGGCCCTGCAGGAATCCCTCAGGAATGGGAACTGCACAGCAGAGTGGGGACACCACAGCCAGGCCCTGCAGGAATCCCTCAGGAATCCCTCAGGAATGGGAACTCCACAGCAGAGTGGGGACACCACAGCCAGGCCCTGCAGGAATCCCTCAGGAATCCCTCAGGAATGGGAACTCCACGGCAGAGTGGGGACACCACTGCCAGGCCCTGCTGGAATGGGAACTCCACAGCAGAGTGGGGACACCACAGCCAGGCCCTGCAGGAATCCCTGCAGGAAGCCCTCAGGAATGGGAACTCCACAGCCAGGCCCTGCTGGAATCCCTCAGGAATGGGAACTCCACAGTCAGGCCCTGCTGGAATCCCTGCAGGAATCCCTCAGGAATGGGAACTCCACGGCCCCAGGAGCTGACAGAGCACAGAGCAGCCAGGACAGGAGAAGTTGTTTTGCTGCTGAAGCAGCAGCTGGGTGAATTCCCTCTCCTCAGATGAACTTGGCTCATTATAATTTAATTGTAAGGTTAACTCACTCCTCCACCCCAAAGTTATGTCCAGGAACAATGGGATGTGGCACTCCAAGGTTTGGATGGCTTTTCCAACCTTAATAATCTGATTCTCCCCCCTTGTCTGGATATTGACTTAATTACATTTTTTGGACAGACTGGTTGGGCACAAATTCCAGATTTCCTGGGGTGCTGACACACAAATCAAACCCAAGGGATTGAGGAAATCCCCTTTCATGTGAAGTGTTCAAAATTCCCAACAATTGGAAAAATTCCCTGCTCCCTGTGCCTACCAAGGGCATTCCCAGTTCCTGCCCCTGTGCCAAGGGAACTGGTGCAACACACAGGAAATGGTTCAGGATCACCAACGTTTGCAAGCAATGCCCAAAACTCCCACATTAAAATCCACATTAAAAGCACTGCTGGGCACCTGGAAAATGCCTCCTCCTGAACAGCCACAAAAGAATATCCAGGGAAAAACATGGGAACAAGGTGGTGAGGAAATTGGGGGAAAATATTTATAAGGAAAGGGATAGAGGCAAAGAGGGGGCAGACAAAAAAGGATCTAAAAAGAACTGTTTGCATTTAAACCAGGTTTGGCCACAACACCAGAAACTTATTATTCCTATTTAAAGAAGCTCCTTTATCAAGTATTTCCCAGGAAATGATAATATGGGCTAGAAAATGCAGATAAAAATACCTGTATTCATTGGTGTAGTCAAAATCCTGTTTGTTGTGAGTTGGTTTTAGGAAGTTGCATTCAATAATGCCAACAACACCCACACCCATGTTGTTTGCCTGCAAGGAATGAAAGTTTATCAGGAAAACCAACACAAAATCCATGCCAATACTGCAAGAGTTTGCTGGAGGTAATTATTAACTGGATCTACACTGGGTAAAAAGGATTTTCTGGCTTGTGACTCCTCTGCAAGGAGAAAGTCTTGATATAAACCCCCTAAAGAACAAATCCTCTGCTCCACACCCCTCTTTTTGTCCTGAAAGATGTGCTCAGATGAATATTTTTGCATCAAACAGCTCAAAATCAAACAATTTAATATAATTTTTAACTGGTGCACACAGTAAAAAAGGTGATTTTATAAAATATGCATCAATAACTTGCTTTACATGCATATTTTTCTTTTAAATCAGTGTTTGAATGAAATTTATCAAGATGCTGAAATATTCTGAATATTCAATTTTTTCTTACCTTTAACTGACAGCCAACTCTTTCATAAGCTTTGATGAGTCTGTTTTTGTGGTACATCATTATTCCATAATGATCTTTGTTCCTGCAGTTGAATCCAAATGTAATTCTGACTGTTTTGGCCTTTGAGCAGATATTAAGGAAAAATAGGGTGAATCTCATGGAACACAAAAAAATAAAGAGTTACTCTGAGTGGGTCTAAAGAGCTTTCTTTTCTTATATTGAGATAATTCCTTCAGTAGGACTTAAAAAACCAAAAAAAAAAAAAGAAAATACTCCAATATTTATCAATATAACTGAACAAAATCCAGCCACAGAATTCAGTTCAGCAAAGGAAATATTAAAGGATACATTGAGAAATTTGGGTCTGTAAATATCCCTCTCAATGAAGGCCAAGCTTTTGGAAACCAGCTGTGTTTTCACTTTCTGCCCTCTCAGGATGATCTGCATGGTTGGCTTCAGGTACAAAATACTGCAGTAAGCCTATAAAACAAATTCTGTTAAAATTAAAACATTTACACCCTCCAGCTTCCAAAAATAATCCCAATTTTAAAGCCCCAACACGTACTCTTAGGGAATAATCACTTTCTGGAACAATCTGGTCCATCCTCTCCTGTTTTTTGTAGCCTCTTTTGCCTGTTTCATCCAAATCTTCTGGAATTCTGATGTCATATTTGTCCTTGTCAAAGTCAAATTCTGGTTTGTCATTTTTATCTCTAAGAATGAAGATGAGAAAATGTGTTATTTATAGGGGAAAAAAGCAAATACAAGAGGAGGTGTTGTGGTGGGGCCAGGAAAGAAGGGAAAAAAGGAGAATTCCTCAGAGATTTGCTAAAATATACATTTATGAGTCCAGCTTCCAATTTTTAAACTGCTTGTTCCAGTTATTCCACACACAAAGAACCCCCAGATCCTTCTGAGTTTGCACACACTGAAAGAAAATATTAAATTAATGAGAGGAAAGAAACTGGGTTTATCTTACTTTGTAAGATTCCAAAGCCTTCTGTGTTTACAAACACTGAAAGAAAATGTGAAATTGATGAGAGGTAATAGACTGGATTTCTCTTACTTTCTAAGATTCCAAATCCTTCTATATTTGCATACACTGAAAGAAAATATGAAATTAGTGACATGTAAGAGACTGGATTTCTCTTAATTTTTAAGATTCCAAATCCTTCTACGTTTGAATACACTGGAAAAAAAAAGAAATTAGTGAGATGTAAAAGACTGGATATCTTTTACTTTCTAAGATTCCAAATCCTTCTATGTTTGCACACACTGAAAGAAAATATTAAATTAACGAGAGGTAGGACATCAGGTTTATCTTTCTAAAATTCCAAATCCTTCTACATTTGCATACACTGAAAGAAAATGTGAAATTATTGAGAGGTAAAAGACTGGGTTTATCTTTCTAAGATTCCAAATCCTTCTATATTTGCACACTGAAAGAAAATGTGAGATTAATGAGAGGTAAGAAACTGGGTTTCTCTTACTTTTTAAGATTCCAGATGCTTCTGTATTTGCACACACTGAAAGAAAATATGAAATTAGTGAGAGGTAATGGACTGGATTTCTTTTACTTTCTAAGATTCCAGATTCTTCTATGTTTGCACACACTGAAAGAAAATGTGAAATTAAAGAGAGACTGGGTTTATCTTTCTAAAATTCCAAAGCCTTCTATGTTTGCAATCACCTGAAAGAAAATGTGAGATTAATGAGAGGTAGGACACCAGGTTTATCTTTCTAAAATTCCAAATCCTTCTACATTTGCATACACTGAAAATGTGAAATTGATGAGAGGTAAGAGACTGGATTTCTCTTACTTTTTAAGATTCCAAATCCTTCTATTTTTGCATACACTGGAAAAAAAAATGAAATTATTGAGATGTAAGGGAGTGGCTTTCTCTTACTTTCTGAGGTTCCAAATCCTTCTATGTTTGCACACACTGAACGAAAATATTAAATTAAAGAGAGGCAAGAGACTGGACTTCTCTTACTTTCTAACATTACAAATCCTTCTGTGTTTGCAAACACTGAAATAAAATGTGAGATTAATGAGAGGTAAGAGACCAGGTTTATCTTTCTAAAATTTCCAAATCCTTCTATATTTTCACACACTGAAAGAAAATGTGAAATTAATGAGGAGTAAGAGACTGGGTTTCTCTTACTTTCTAACATTCTAAATCCTTCTATGTTCGCATACACTGAAAAGAAATATGCAATTAGTGAGAGGTAAGAGACTGGGTTTATCTTAATTTTTAAGATTCCAAATCCTTCTATGTTTGCACACACTGAAAGAAAATGTGAAATTAATGAAAGGTAAGAGACCGAGTTTATCTTTCTAAAATTCCAAATCCTTCTATATTTGCAAATACCGAAAGAAAATGTGAAGTGATGAGAGGTAGGAGACTGGATTTCTCTTACTTTTTAAGATTCCAAATCCTTCTGTGTTTGCAAACACTGAAAAGAAATATGAAATTAGTGAGAGGTAAGAGACTGGGTTTCTCTTAATTTTTAAGATTCCAAATCCTTCTATGTTTGCAAATACTAAAAGAAAATGTGAAATTGATGAGAGGTAAGAGACTGGGTTTCTCTTACTTTCTAAGATTCCAAATCCTTCTATGTTTGCATACACTGAGAAAAAAAGTGAAATTAATGAGAGGTAAGAGACCGAGTTTATCTTTCTAAAATTCCAAGTCCTTCTATATTTGCACACACTGAAAGAAAATATGAAATTATTGAGATGTACCAGACTGGATTTCTCTTACTTTCTAAGATTCCAAATCCTTCTACATTTGCATACACTGAAAAAAAATTAAATTAATGAGATGTAAGGGAGTGGCTTTCTCTTACTTTCTAAGATTCCAAGGCCCTCTGTGTTTGCATACACTGAAGGAAAATGTGAAATTAATGAGGAGTAAGAGACTGGATTTCTCTTAATTTCTAAGATTCCAAATCCTTCTACATTTGCATACACTGAATAAAAAATTAAATTAATGAGATGAAAAAGACTGGATTTCTCTCACTTTCTGAGGTTCCAGATGATGATCCTGGTGCCCTTTTTGCCCATGATGGCATCCAGCTCTGCCAGCAGCTTCTCCTCGGTGCTGAACAGGGAGTGGCTGAGGATGGCCCTGAGGCTGTGCCGCGCCTCGCCCGGCTCGCTCAGCTGCCGTGCCCGCGTCAAGGAAACCGCAACATTCCGGAAAATCGGGAAATTCCAGAAATCAGGAAATTCCAGAAATCAGGAAATTCCAGAAAATCAGGAAATTCCAGAAAATCAGGAGATTCCAGAAAATCAGGAAATTCCAGAAAATCAGGAAATTCCAGAAAATCAGGAAATTCCGGAAATCAGGAAATTCCAGAAAATCAGGAAATTCCAGCACCCAATTCCCAAATTGCACATCTCACAATTCCTAAAGGTTCAACCTTTAACCCATTCCAGCAGCTCCCACAATTGTCTGGTTTATGGTTCCTCTCCAAGGAGAAAATTTTGATGGAAATATTCATAGATAAATTTGAAAATTTGATATAAATTTTCATACTTGGCTTGATATAAATGTCATATAATTTGATATAAATGTCATATAATTTGATATAAATTTCATACTTGGCTTGATATAAATGTCATATAATTTCATATAAATTTCATATAATTTGATATAAATGTCATATAATTTGATAAAAATTTCATACAATTTGATATAAATTTGAAAATTTGATATAAATTTTCATACTTGGCTTGATATAAATGTCATACAATTTTATATAAATTTCATATAATTTGATATAAATTTTCATACAATTTTATATAAATTTCATACTTGGCTTGATATAAATGTCATATAATTTGATAGAAATGTCATATAATTTGATATAAATTTCATACAATTTGATATAAATTTGCCTACAATTTGATATAAATTTTCATACTTGGCATGATATAAATGTCATATAATTTGATATAAATTTCATACAATTTTATATAAGTTTTCATATTTGACTTGATATAAATGTCATATAATTTGATATAAATTTCATACAATTTGATATAAATTTTCATACTTGACTTGGTATAAATGTCATATAATTTGATATCAATTTCATATAATTTGATATAAATTTCATACTTGGCTTGATATAAATCTCATATAATTTGATATAAATTTCATATAATTTGATATAAATTTCATACTTGGCTTGATATAAATCTCATATAATTTGATATAAACTTCATACAATTTGATGTAAATTTTCATACTTGGCTTAATATAAATGTCATATAATTTGATATAAATTTCATACAATTTGATATAAATTTTCATACTTTCATACAATACTCAACTTTAAAAATAAATTATATTGAATTTAAATTTTCATATAAAATTGATATATAAATTCATTAATTTATATTTTTATCAATTTAAATAAATTTTCTTACTTTCATACAATACTCATTTTTTATATAACTTATATTGAATTTAAATTGTTATATAAAAATTGATATATAAATAAATTTATTTATTTATATTTCTTTATCAATTTAAATAAATTGATATAATTTGATATAAAACTTTGATACAAAATTTTGATATATTTGATATAATTATATAAAAAATGATATAAATTTGAAAATTTGATACAAATTTGAAATTTTTCTCCTCTACAAGGAGAAAATATATATAAATATCCATATATGTGAAAATGTGATATAAATTTTTATATAAATTCATTTTTGATACAAATTATATTAAACTTGAAAATTTGATATAAATTTTCATATAAATTCATGTTTGATATAAATGATATTAAATTTGGAATTTTGATATAAATTTGAAAATTTAATATAAACATCTATATATAAAACTGAAGATTTGATATAAATTTTCATATGAATTCATGTCTGATAAAAATTATATTAAACTTGAAAATTTGCTATAAATTTGAAAATTTGATATAGACATCTATATATAAATTTGAAAATTTGCTATAGATTTTCATATAAATTCATGTTTGATATAAATAAAATTTTAAATTCTGATATAAATTTGAGAATTTGATATAGACATGTATATATAAAACTGAAATTTGATATAAATTCATGTTTGATATAAATGATAGAAAATTTGAAATTTTGATATAAATTTGAGAATTTATGAATTTATAATTTGAGAATTTATAAATTCACGTTTAATATAAATGATATAAAATCTGAAAATTTGATATACATTTGAAAATTTGCTATACATTTGAAAATTTGATATAAATGATACAAAATTTGAAAATTTGATATAAATTTGAGAAATAATATAAACATCTATATATAAATTTTCATATAAAGTCATGTCTGATACAAATGATATTAAATTTGAAATTTTGATATAAATTTGAGAATTTCTGAATTTATAATTTGTGAATTTATAAATTCATGTTTGATGCAAATGATATAAAATCTGAAAATTTGCTATACATTTGAAAATTTGCTATACATTTGAAAATTTGATATAAATTTGAAAAATTGATATAAATTTGAGGATTTGATATAAACATCTATATATAGATTTTCATATGAATTCATGTCTTATATAAATTATTTTAAATTTGAAATTTTGATATAAATTTGAGAATTTATGAATTTATAATTGGAGAATTTATAAATTCACGTTTAATATAAATGATAATAAATTTAAAAATTTGATATAAATTTGAGAATTTGATACAAACATCTATATATAAATTTGAAGATTTGCTATAAATTTTCATATAAATTCATGTCTGATATAAATGATATTAAATTTGAAAATTTGATATACATTTGTAAATTTGCTATAAATTTTTATATAAATTCATGTCTGATAAAAATGATATTAAATTGGAAATTTTGATATAAATTTGAGAATTTGATATAGACATCTATATATAAATTTGAAGATATGCTATAAATTTTCATATAAATTCATGATTGATATAAATGATACAAAATTTGAAATTCTGATATAAATTTGAGAACTTGATAAAGACATCTATATATAAATTCGAAGATCTGATATAAATTTTCATATTAATTCATGTCTGATACAAATGATATAAAATTTGAAAATTTGATACAAATTTTCATATAAATTCATGTTTTATATAAATGATATTTAATTTGAAATTTTGATATTAATTTGAGAATTTATGTATTTATAATTTGAGAATTTATGAATTCACGTTTAATATAAATGATATGAAATTTGAAAATTTGATATACATTTGAGAATTTGATATAGACATCTATACATAAATTTGAAGATTTGCTATAGATTTTCATATAAATTCATGTCTGATATAAATGATATTAAATTTGAAATTTTGGTATAAATTTGAGAATTTATAATTTGAGAATTTATAAATTCACGTTTAATATAAATGATATAAAATCTGAAAATTTGATATACATTTGAAAATTTGCTATACATTTGAAAATTTGCTATACATTTGAAAATTTGATATAAATTTGAGAATTTGATATAAACATCTATATATAAATTTTCATATAAATTCATGTCCTATATATTCCTATAATTCACGTCCTCCTCAGCCCAGAGGGAGGAGCCAAGCATTAAATTGGAAATTTTGATATAAATTTGAGAATTTATGTATTTATAATTTGAGAATTTATGAATTCACGTTTAATATAAATGATATAAAATTTGAAAATTTGATATACATTTGAAATTTTGCTATAAATTTGAAAATTTTGCTATAAATTTGAAAATTTGCTATACATTTGAAAATTTTCTATACATTTGAAAATTTGATATAAATGATACAAAATTTGAAAATTTGATATAAATTTGAGAATTTGATATAAACATCTATATATAGATTTTCATATGAATTCATGTCTTATATAAATTATTTTAAATTTGAAATTTTGATATAAATTTGAGAATTTATGAATTTATAATTGGAGAATTTATAAATTCACGTTTAATATAAAGGATAATAAATTTAAAAATTTGATATAAATTTGAGAATTTGATACAAACATCTATATATAAATTTGAAGATTTGCTATAAATTTTCATATAAATTCATGTCTGATATAAATGATATTAAATTTGAAATTTTGGTATAAATTTGAGAATTTATAATTTGAGAATTTATGAATTCACGTTTAATATAAATGATATAAAATTTGAAAATTTGCTATACATTTGAAAATTTGCTATACATTTGAAAATTTGATATAAATTTGAGAATTTGATATAAACATCTATATATAAATTTTCATATAAATTCATGTCCTATATATTCCTATAATTCACGTCCTCCTCAGCCCAGAGGGAGGAGCCAAGCATTAAAGTGGAAATTTTGATATAAATTTGAGAATTTATGAATTCACGTTTAATATAAATGATATAAAATTTGAAAATTTGCTATACATTTGAAAATTTGCTATACATTTGAAATTTTGCTATAAATTTGAAAATTTGCTATATATTTGAAAATTTGATATAAATGATATAAAATTTGAAAATTTGATATCAATTTGAGAATTTGATATAAACATCTATATATAAATTTTCATATAAATTCATGTCCTATATATTCCTATAATTCACGTCCTCCTCAGCCCAGAGGGAGGAGCCAAGCATTAAATTGGAAATTTTGATATAAATTTGAGAATTTATGCATTTATAATTTGATAATTTATAAATTCATGTTTAATATAAATGATATAAAATTTGAAAATTTGCTATACATTTGAAATTTTGCTATAAATTTGAAAACTTTCTCCTCTCCAAGGAGAGCACTTTGCTGCCCACACCCACAAAAGCCGCCAGCGCTTTCCTCTGCGCGCCGCTCCCCCCACAGCTGTGCTGCGCGCGCAGCACAGGAAGGACATACATTTGAAAATTTGCTATACATTTGAAAATTTGCTATAAATTTGAAATTTTGCTATAAATTTGAAAACTTTCTCCTCTCCAAGGAGAGCACTTTGCTGCCCACACCCACAAAAGCCGCCGGAGCTTTGCTCCGCGTGCCGCTCTCCCCACAGCTGTGCCGCGGCCGCGCCGCGCAGGAAGGATATACATTTGAAAATTTGCTATAAATTTGAAAATTTGCTATAAATTTGAAATTTTGCTATAAATTTGAAAACTTTCTCCTCTCCAAGGCGAGCACTTTGCCCTCCACACCCACAAAAGCCGCCAGCGCTTTCCTCCGCGTGCCGCTCTCCCCACAGCTGTGCCGCGGCCCGCGCAGCACAGGAAGGATATACATTTGAAAATTTGCTATAAATTTGAAATTTTGCTATAAATTTGAAATTTTGCTATAAATTATAAAACTTTTTCCTCTCCAAGGAGAGCACTTTGCCTTCCACACCCACAGAAGCAGCCGGAGCTTTGCTCCGTGCGCCGCTCTCCCCCCAGCTGTGCCGCGCTGTGCCGCGCTGTGCCGCGCAGGAAGGATATACATTTGAAAATTTGCTATACATTTGAAAATTTGCTATAAATTTGAAATTTTGCTATAAATTTGAAAACTTTCTCCTCTGCAAGGAGAGCACTTTGCTGCCCACACCCACAAAAGCCGCCGGAGCTTTGCTCCGCGTGCCGCTCTCCCCACAGCCGTGCCGCGCGCGCAGCACAGGAAGGATATACATTTGAAAATTTGCTATACATTTGAAAATTTGCTATAAATTTGAAATTTTGCTATAAATTTGAAAACTTTCTCCTCTGCAAGGAGAGCACTTTGCTGCCCACACCCACAAAAGCCGCCAGCGCTTTCCTCCGCGCGCCGCTCTCCCCCCAGCCGTGCCGCGCTGTGCCGCGCTGTGCAGGAAGGATATGTTGGTTGGTGAAGGTGACGATGGGGGACCATGACGTGCTCGGCCTTGGTGGCCTCCAGGAAGGTCTGGGACAGCAGCCCCACGCTCATGGTGTCGCCGTTCTTGGTGAAGACGATGGCGTCCTTGCCCAGGCGCATGGAGCCCGACTTGAAGCCGTTGCCGTAGAGCCCCACGGGGACGCGGCCGTTCATCACCGACTTCTCGCTGAAACCGAAGCTGCAGCGGGGACACAAAGGAGGGTGAGGGCTCGTTTTTATGGTGTTCAGGTTCTGTGCTGCTTTAGGGTGCACTGCTGAGGTTTGTATGATGGGATGGTGAGCTCTGTGCACAGAGCAGGGAGACAAAACAATTCCTGCTCCAGCTGGGCACCAAGGACAAATGATCCAAATCTCAGCCCAGGAGCACAAACCCCGTGGGCTGCAGAGAGAAAAACAAGCAGGGTGGGACTGCCTGGGCTAAAGCTGGGATGGGACAATGAACTGCAAGATGCAAATGGAGCAGAACTGATCCCAGGGACAGACCCCGTGCCCGGCCGTGCATTTTGGGGCCATTTTGGTTCATCTTGGGTGCAGCCCTGGCTGGGCTCTGGTGCTGCCCAAGGTGGGTCCATGGAGGAGATGCTTTGAATCAATCCCTGCTTTATTCTTTAGCTCTGCCCAGCCTCTGCTCTGGGGCAGCCTGCAGAAGGGATCAAGAGTGGGAAAAAAATCCCTGCAAAAACTTGAGGGTTCAAGAGATGCAAGTGCAGGACTTGGCAAATTATTTAACCCAGCTCCCTTGCTTTAGAGGTCAGGGATTCCTGAACAATTAAATCTTAAAATCATCTGGACAACACTGCTAAAACCACACAGCAAAAACTTAGGGAAATCTACTTCCAACTTTTAAGTGTGGAACAGAAATATCCATACTTAGAAATAAGTTTGGAAAAATGAGGTGAAAAAGCATTTTTATGAGAATCTGACAGTTATCCTATAATTTCACAATAAATACTAATAAAAGCCACTAAGCCCATCTCTTTTTTCTCTCTCCACTTCCTAGAAAAATTTGTTTCACAAGTTTCCCATTTCCACATCACACTTCAAGTAAAACAGGGAACTGCACATGGAATTCAGGATTTATTATGGTATCTAACAGAAAAAGAACAGTTTGAATTCAAGCTTGCTCAAATCTAAATCTGCAGGCAAAGCAATTTTTTACACCAAGAGAGAAATTGCACAGAAAGCTTTTTGCTACTGTAGAAATAAGAGAAAAATCAGTTCCAACCCGAAAGATAAATAGACAATAATTTTAAAAAATAGAAAATCCAGTAATTTTTCTATAATACATTCTATAATTAATATTCCAATGGGTTTGAGCTGAAAATTCCTTTTTCTCTCATTCACTAACTTAAAATAAAACAAGTGTGTTTGTGCCCACAGTGACCAAAATCCCCTCTCAGGGGGTGCTTTGTGCTTTTAGCACTCAGAAATAACACATTTCATGTAAGTATATTATTATTATTATTATTATTATTATTATTATTATTATTATTATTATTATTATTATTATTATTATTATTATTATAATAACAATAATAATAATAATAATAATAATATATATTTGAATTCTCCTTAAATAATAATAATAATCTCAGGGGTGCTTGGTGCTTTGTGCTTTTAGCACTTGAATATAACACATTTCATGTAAGTTTATTATTATTATATTATAATATTATTATTATAAAAATAAAAATAAAAATAAAAATAATAATAATAATAATAATAATAATAATAATAATAATAATAATAATAATAATAATTTGAATTCTCCTTAGCTCAGATAATAATAATCATCATCATCATCATCATCTCAGGGGTGCTTGGTGCTTTGTGGCTTTGTGCTTTTAGCAATTGGACCTCACATATTTCATGTACCAAATTATTATAATCATTAATAATAATTAATACTATGTACAGATCCACATTGCATTATAATAATAATAAGAAGAAGGAGAAGAAGAAGAAGAAGAAGAAGAGAAGAAGAAGAAGAAGGAAGAAGAAGAAGGAAGAAGAAGAAGAAGAAATAAAATATTTGAATTCTCCTGATCTCCAATAACAACAATAATAATTATAACAATAACAATAGTAATAATAATAACAATAAAGATTATGGTGATAGTAAAAATAAAATATTTGAATTCTCCCTATCTCCACTAGCAGCCACTGCAGAGAGTTTCCACAGCATAAAGGGAAGGCTGATAGAAAGGATAAAAGGAAATTTTGAGGTCAAAGCTCCCTGACCAAGTTCCAGGGAAGCTTCAGCAGCATCTGCCTGCTCTGGAGCCTCACCTAGACCTTTAGAACTTTCAGAAACGCTGAATTTATCAGCAAAATCAGTGAATTGTGGATGGGAAGCAGGAATGGAGTGAGCAGTGGCAGCAGCAGTGTGGGTGTGCAGCAGTGTTGGGGCCCACCTGAGCATCTTGTGCAGTTTCTCAGCGTTCATGCCGTTGCCGTTGTCGGTGAAGGTCAGGCAGATGTGCTCGTTGATGACGGTCTTGTCGATCCAGATCTGCTTGGCACTCACATCTGGATCATAGGCATTGTCTGAGGGCAAGGAAAGCAGGGGGGACACCAGGAAACACAAATTAACTGAGTGCAGACACATTTTAAAGTCAGTCAGTATTGTGGCCTTTTGGGGGTCTCAGTAGCCGGCATTGGCCCGGGACTCTATCCCAGGAAAGGACAGAGCCCTGGAGTCCAGCCCGCTTGGTCCCGAAACCACGGGGAGCCTTCAGCCTGCAGAGTGATAACAGCTCTGTACAGTGATAACAGCTCTGGGATCTCAGCTCTTTAGGGTTTAGCTGCTGCCAGGCTTGGCTTCCCCGGGCATGGCTCAGGCAGAGCAGAGAGAGGAGAAGCAGACGCCGGCAGTTCCACTGGAGATGTTTATTCAGGAATACGTGAAAGATCCGGAGCAATTCTTCTTCCGACTTAATAGGGTACAGTGAGCTACAGATATACCTTTGGCCAGGATCCAAACTGGACCAATGGACACAGGTTAAAGGTTTCATAAGTGACCAACAGAAGGGTCAATAGGGTTTTTTCCTTATAAGGGTACAAATATACCTTGTGAGTCCAGGGTTAGGACATGTCCAGACTGCTGTGTCAGCACTCCTATTGTTTAAAGCCTCCAAGGTGCCCTGGCAAGGCCAGTGGCATCTACTACAAGTCAGTGTTAGGATGGAAAAGCTGTATCCAACCCAGGAAAACCTCACCAAACCAACCCAAAACTCCCCAGCTGGTCAATGACAGCAACACAAAGACCAAAGATGGAGCTGGAGGTGAGCAGCTCACAGGAGAACAGAAAATGAAAGCAAGGCCAGGTTCCAGTTTCATTTCCTGCCTCCACAGCAGCTGGTGCAATGTCTGCTTTCTCCCAGCCCTTACTGCAAAATGCTTTAGACTCAACTTTCTGTTTACAGGATGTGAAAATAAACATGAGTAAAGAGAAACCAGAGCTGCACAAAGCAATCCTGGCAGCAAAGCCAGGCCCACTCAGCTGCCCCAGCACCAACTCTGTCCATCTCTTCCCCTCATCCCCAGGGATCTGTGAGGGGAGGAAGGCTGGGATGTGATGGCACCTCTGCCTCACTGCCTGCAGTGAGGAGAAAAGGGGGGAAAAAGGAAAAGGGGGAAAAAAGGGGGGAAAGGAAAGGGGGGAAAGGAAGGGGGGAGAAAAGGAAAAGGGGGGAAAAAAGGAAAAGGGGGGAAAAAGGAAAAGGGGGGAAAAAAGAAAAGGGGGGAAAAAAGGAAAAGGGGGGAAAAAGGAAAAGGGGGGGAAAAAGGAAAAGGGGGGAAAAAAGGAAAAGGGGGGAAAAAGGAAAAGGGGGGAAAGGAAGGGGGGAGAAAAGGAAAAGGGGGGAAAAAAGGAAAAGGGGGGAAAAAGGAAAAGGGGGGAAAAAAGAAAAGGGGGGAAAAAAGGAAAAGGGGGGAAAAAGGAAAAGGGGGGGAAAAAGGAAAAGGGGGGAAAAAAGGAAAAGGGGGGAAAAGGGAAAGGGGGGAGAAAAGGAAAAGGGGGGGGAAAAGGAAAAGGGGGGAAAAAAGGAAAAAGGGGGAAAAGGGGGGAAAAAGGATAGGGGGGAAAAAGGAAAGGGGGGAAAAAGGAAAGGGGGGAAAAAGGAAAGGGGGGAAAAAAGGAAAGGGAAGGGGGGAAAAAGGAAAAGCGGGGAAAAAAGGAAAAGCGGGGGAAAAAGGAAAAGGGGGAAAAAGGAAAAGGGGGAAAAAGGAAAGGGGGGAAAAAAGGAAAAGGGGGGAAAAAGGAAAAGGGGGGAAAAAAGGAAAAGGGGGAAAAGGGGGGAAAAAAGGAAAAGGGGAAAAAAGGAAAAGGGGGGGAAAAAGGAAAATGGGGGGGAAAAAGGGGGAAAAAGGAAAGGGGGGAAAAAGGAAAGGGGGAAAAATAGGAAAGGGGGGGAAAAAGGAAAGGGGGAAAGTGTGACCAGGAGTTGCTCCCTTTGGCAGCAGCAAGTGCTCAGTCAGCCTGGCTGGGGTCCCAGGCCCCACCTTCATTTTGAGGAACCAGCTCATCACTCCCTGACTGTGGAAAAGAGGAACACTGGAGATGTCCCAATTAACTTCTGCTCAAAAGCCAAGGCAGGATGATCATCAGGAGCCACCAAACAGAGGCACGAGGTAATGCAGGCAACAGGAGCAGAACAAAAACCAAAACTTTGAGGATGCTCAGCCAGGTTTTTCCCTAAAAGGAAGGAAAAGGGTTTGAAACAAGAATTTGATCACCTACCTATGAGCTCTGCAATTGCACTGAAGGGCCAGGTGTGGCTGGTGGAGTTGGTGTGCAAGAACTTGGGGCACAGCTGGAATAAAGCACAAGCAGGGCATTAGTCTGTGCTCTCCAAGAGAGAAACCAGGCTGTTAAATAAAGGAAATTTCATGAGGCTGGTTTGGACAACACCACCAAAAGGTTGTAATTTATTTGATTTCTGGGTATTGGCAGGGAACACAGTCCTTGAAGAGAAATTCAGCACAGTTTCAGCATGTTCTGAGCACGGGCTGGCATCCTAACAATCCTTATCTTTATTAAAATATAAGGAATTATTGCTGTCTAATGATGCCAGAGGTTACAGAAAACATCAAAGCCATGGTCCAAACCCAGTAACAGAGCTCTCAGATGATAAAAACTCACATTTTAAACCAGGAGGATTCAAACTTCACACCCAATACCCTCTGTGGGGCACTGTCTGTGCCCACAGGGACCCAAATCCCCTCTCAGGGGTGCTTGGTGCTTTCAGCACTAGGATCTCACACATTTCATGCACCCAAAGGCACTGCCAGAATCAGATGAAAATATGCAAATAAAGCATCTCCTCATGGGATGCAAATTGGAGATGTCAGTGCCAAAGAATTGCCAAGCAGCCCCACAAAGGCTCACACACATTCACTACAAAACTTGGAAAAGCAGAACTAAAAATCCATGTGAGTTAAGGATTCAAACTTCACACCCAATGTCCCTTTTTCTGTCATTCACTAACTTAAACTAAAGCAAGTGTGTCTGTGCCCACAGGGACCCAAATCCCCTCTCAGGGGGTGCTTGGTGCTTTCAGCACTTGGATCTCACACATTTCATGCACCCAAAGGCACTGCCAGAATTAATGAAAATATGCAAATAAAGCATCTCCTCATGGGATTAACCTGGAGATGTCAAAGAATTGCCAAGCAGCCCCACGAAGGCTCACACACATTCACTTCAAAACTTGGAAAAGCAAAACTAAAAATCCATGTGAGTTAAGGATTCAAACTTCACACCCAATGTCTCTTTTTCTGTCATTCACTAACTTAAACTAAAGCAAGTGTGTCTGTGCCCACAGGGACCCAAATCCCCTCTCAGGGGGTGCTTGGTGCTTTCAGCACTTGGATCTCACACATTTCCTGCACCCAAAGGCACTGCCAGAATCAGATGAAAATATGCAAATAAAGCATCTCCTTATGGGATTAACCTGGAGATGTCAGTGCCAAAGAATTGCCAAGCAGCCCCAGCCAAGGCTCAAACACATTCACTTCAAAACTTGGAAAAGCAGAACTAAAAATCCATGTGAGTTAAGGATTCAAACTTCACACCCAATGTCCCTTTTTCTGTCATTCACTAACTTAAACTAAAGCAAGTGTGTCTGTGCCCACAGGGACCCAAATCCCCTCTCAGGGGCTGCTTGGTGCTTTCAGCACTTGGATCTCACACATTTCATGCACCCAAAGGCACTGCCAGAATTAATGAAAATATGCAAATAAAGCATCTCCTCATGGGATTAACCTGGAGATGTCAGTGCCAAAGAATTGCCAAGCAGCCCCAGCCTAGGCTCAAACACATTCACTTCAAAACTTGGAAAAGCAAAACTAAAAATCCATGTGAGTTAAGGACCTGTCCATGAAACATTTAGAAAAAATTTAAGTGCTGCAGCTGCTGGTTGTGTTTGCATTGCCCCTGAGGAAATCCATGGTTATAAAATGAAAATTTTTACAAAGCCTTTAACACAAACCCCTGCTCAGATCTGCTCCAGCCCCCCTGCCAGAGTGGTGGGGATGGCACAAAAAGCTTTTTACAGCCATGTCAACTTATGAGGTATTGTTTTAAAGATAAGTTGTTTAAAGGTAAAAGTTTTTATTATTTACTTTTGAAATTATTTTTATCTCTGGAAATAG
This sequence comes from Setophaga petechia, assembly GCA_024362935.1. Lineage (NCBI taxonomy): Eukaryota > Metazoa > Chordata > Aves > Passeriformes > Parulidae > Setophaga > Setophaga petechia. The sequence goes on from JANCRA010000179.1 coordinate 486,148, forward strand.
AGATCTTCTCTTGGGGATACTGGATTACTTTCTTTCCCCCTGTTTAAACTTTTTATGAAATTACTGTTAGTTTTACATTTGTTTATTTTAGTATGGAGGTTTTTGTTTGATATTAATTTGAATTTTTAAAAGAGTTTGATGTGTTATAAGGAAAAAGAGTTTAATCTTTATAGTTTATAAGAGGATTTTTGTTTAATATTAAGGTCTTTTTTCTTCTTTTTTATTTGGGATTTAATTTCTTCTTTACTGAATTTGATGGCTTTATGTTGTTTTTTTATATGCTTGTATTTTGGTTTTTCTTTTACTTGAGGGAGGAGAGAAGTATTGAAAGGATTCACACCTGACCTGCCAGTAACTTGTGGTTGGATTGTGTTAGGATTGGTTTTATGATTGTTTTTTGGGTTTTTTGTGTTTAATTTTAGTTAAACACAAAATATGTTTAGTTAAACACTAAAATTTTAATTAAACACAAAATGAACACAAAAACTGAAATCTGCCCTTGTACCACTGAGCTACACAAAACCCACAGCATAATCCACATTATTACACAGAGAAAATCTGAGAGAAATTATAAATACTGTGTACAGATCCACATTGCATTTTTACAGAGTTACTTGTTGACAAGCACTTTTATTAAGGTATGAAATGTAAATAAAACACAAGTGTAAATAAAACACAAGTGTAAATAAAACACGAGTTTTATATACATTTATATATATTTGTATACATATATATATTTTATATATATTTATATATATTTGCTCTTTTAAATAAAAGAGCAAATAAAAGCAAGCAGCCACCTCAAAGCTCCAAGGTGAAAAGGAATGCTGCTAAAAGCAAATCCTATACTCGTGTATATAAAACACGAGTTTTATATACATTTATATATGTTTTATATACATATATATATATTTTATATATATTTATATATATTTGCTCTTTTAAATAAAAGAGCAAATAAAAACAAGCAGCCACCTCAAAGCTCCAAGGTGAAAAGGAATGCTGCTAAAAGCAAATCCTAGAGCCACAAACCAGGAGAAAGGCACAGGGAGAAGCAGCAGCCCTTGGTTCAGGGCAGCAGAAGGTGCCAAGAGCTGTCACCTCCATTCTCAGGTCACACCCCCTGCCAGAGTCGTGGTGATGGCACAAAAAGCAGCACCATGCACCCAAAACACTGAAATCTGCCCTTGTACCACTGAGCTACACAAAACCCACAGCATAATCCACATTATTACACAGAGAAAATCTGAGAGAAATTATAAATACTGTGTACAGATCCACATTGCATTTGACAAGCACCTTTATCAAGGTATGAAGTATAAATAAAACACAAGTGTAAATAAAAGTGCAAATAAAAACAAGCAGCCACCTCAAGCTCCAAGGTGAAAAGGAATGCTGCTAAAAGCAAATCCTAGAGCCACAAACCAGGCACAGGGAGAAGCAGCAGCCCCTTGGTTCAGGGCAGCAGAAGGTGCCAAGAGCTGTCACCCCCATTCTCAGGTCACACCCCCTGCCAGAGTCGTGGTGATGGCACAAAAAGCAGCACCATGAACACAAAAACTGAAATCTGCCCTTGTACCACTGAGCTACACAAAACCCACAGCATAATCCACATTATTGCACAGAGAAAATCTGAGAGAGATTATAAACACTGTGTACAGATCCACATTGCATTTTTACAGAGTTACTTGATGACAAGCACCTTTGTCAAGGTATGAAGTGTAAATAAAACACAAGTGTAAATAAAACACAAGTGTAAATAAAAGTGCAAATAAAAGCAAGCAGACACCTCAAAGTTCCAAGGTGAAGAGGAATGCTGCTAAAAGCAAATCCTAGAGCCACAAACCAGGAGAAAGGCACAGGGAGAAGCAGCAGCCCCTTGGTTCAGGGCAGCAGAAGGTGCCAAGAGCTGTCACCTCCATTCTCAGGTCACAGCAGCACATGACACAATTCCCAGTGCAACCTAATCCCTGCATTTCTCCATGGAGCACCAGAGGGAGCAGACAGCACCTTCCTGGCTGCCATCTGTGCTGCAGAGCTCCAGGTCTGCCAAATGTGGAGCATGGAGTCAGGCTGGGCCAGGGAGCTCCCAACAAACACTTCACAGTAATTCTGAATCCAAAAGAAAATTCCTTTTTTATGGGCTTTTAATGGAAATGTCACATGTGGGCAAAAGGATCTTGGGATTTCTCCCTCTGCTGTGCAGGAACTCAGGGGATCCTCAGAGCCCTGGGTGATTCTCCTCATCTGATTCTCCAGCATCTGCTCCCTGGTTTTCTAAGCTTTGGGATGAAAATCCACCAGAAACGACTGGTGGGGTTTTTCCCACCTGAAATCCCTCCCTGGCAAAACAAAACCAGATTGAAAAAATCCCAGCCCAGCCCAGGGATGCACGTTCAGGGATTTGGCACCTGCTCAGCTCCTGCTGAAACACTGAACAACTGCAGGCACACAGGAGGCTGCAAGGGCTGGATTCCCTGCTGGATCCATGGCTGGATTCATGGCTGGATTCCCTGCTGGATCCATGGCTGGATTGCCTGCTGGATCCATGGCTGGATCCATGGCTGGGCTCCCTGCTGGATCCATGGCTGGATTCATGGCTGGGCTCCCTGCTGGATCCATGGCTGGATCCATGGCTGGATTCATGGCTGGATCCATGGCTGGATTCCCTGCTGGATCCATGGCTGGATCCATGGCTGGGCTCCCTGCTGGATCCATGGCTGGATTCCCTGCTGGATCCATGGCTGGATCCATGGCTGGATTCCCTGCTGGATCCATGGCTGGATCCATGGCTGGATTCCCTGCTGGATCCATGGCTGGATTCATGGCTGGATTCCCTGCTGGATTCATGGCTGGATTCCCTGCTGGATCCATGGCTGGATTCCCTGCTGGATCCATGGCTGGATTCATGGCTGGATCCATGGCTGGATTCCCTGCTGGATCCATGGCTGGATTCATGGCTGGATCCATGGCTGGATTCCCTGCTGGATCCATGGCTGGATTCATGGCTGGATTCCCTGCTGGATTCATGGCTGGATTCCCTGCTGGATCCATGGCTGGATTCATTGCAGGATCCATGGCTGGATTCCCTGCTGGATTCCCTGCTGGATCCATGGCTGGATCCATGGCTGGGCTCCCTGCTGGATTCATGGCTGGGTTCATTGCTGGGCTCCCTGCTGGATTCCTTGCTGGATTCATGGCTGGCTTCCCTCCTGGATCCATGGCTGGATCCATGGCTGGATTCCCTGCTGGATCCATGGCTGGGCTCCCTGCTGGATCCATGGCTGGATTCCCTGCTGGATCCATGGCTGGGCTCCCTGCTGGATCCACGGCTGGGCTCCCTGCTGGATCCATGGCTGGATTCCCTGCTGGATTCATGGCTGGATTCCCTGCTGGATTCATGGCTGGATTCCCTGCTGGATCCATGGCTGGATTCCCTGCTGGATCCATGGCTGGATTCCCTGCTGGATCCATGGCTGGATTCCCTGCTGGATTCATGGCTGGATCCATGGCTGGATCCCCTGCTGGATCCATGGCTGGGCTCCCTGCTGGATTCCCTGCTGGATCCACGGCTGGATTCCCTGCTGGTTTCATGGCTGGATTCCCTGCTGGATCCATGGCTGGATTCCCTGCTGGATCCATGGCTGGATTCCCTGCTGGATTCATGGCTGGATTCCCTGCTGGTTTCATGGCTGGGCTCCCTGCTGGATCCATGGCTGGATTCCCTGCTGGATTCATGGCTGGATTCATTGCTGGATTCATGGTTGGATTCCCTGTTGGAGTCATTGCTGGATTCCCTGCTGGATCCATGGCTGGATTCCCTGCTGGATCCATGGCTGGATTCCCTGCTGGATCCATGGCTGGGCTCCCTGCTGGATCCATGGCTGGATTCATTGCTGGATTCATGGTTGGATTCCCTGCTGGTTTCATGGCTGGATTCCCTGCTGGATTCATGGCTGGGCTCCCTGGAATCTCAGCAAGAGGGACTTGGCAAGAAGCCCTGACTGTGGTTTTGACAGAGGCATCAACTCACACTTGGGAATTTCATGGAATCCTTGAGGGTGGAAAAGCCCTCCCAGTCCATCAAGCCCAATCTGTGCCCAATCCCAGCCTTGTCCCCAGCCCAGAGCACTCAGTGCCACCTGCAGGGGACACCTGCAGGGATGGGCACTGCAAAGCTCCCTGGGCAGCTCTTTCCAAAGCCTGAGCTCCCTTTCCATGGGGAATTTCCTTCTGAAAAGGAAGCAGCTCCTCCCCTGACCATCAGACAATGCTGAGGAAGGACAGAAAGAACCTCAGTGTCACCCACAGTGGCACCATCACCAATAAATGTCTTTTTTTGCCTGTGAACCAAACCATTCTGTGTGCACAGAAATCAAAGCCTGCCCGTGTACCACAACAGCTCCACTGCTGTGAACCACTGGGAATTGTGAAAACAACATCCCAGGAACCCTGCTGGCACTCTCCAATCCCTGCCTGGGGGAGGGCTTGAGGAAGGCTGCAATGGTTCACAGCACTGGGAATTGTCTCAGGTACAGGAAAGGCAAGATGGAAACTGGAACCAATCTCCCATCCCTCAGCAAAGGCTGAGCACGAGTGGCACAGGCAATTCATGGGAAAGCTACCCCAGAGCTCACAGCACCCACACTGCTCTGGGCTGGCAGGGACCCTGAGACCACCCAGAGCCAACCCAGCACTCCCCAGCAGGGCAGGATGCTCCCAGCCCACCCAGCCCAGCCTTGCTCATTGAAACAAGGGCACAAAATCAGATTAAAGAGCAGCAGAACAGTGGTTTGAGGCCATCAGTTTTGTAGTTCCCTGCAGAGCAATCCAGCAGTCAGCAACCACTCCCTCATTCCTGATGAACTCACCAGGAAATATTTCAGTCCGTGTGTCCTTCCACTTCATTCATCAATGCACCACTTTAATTAGCTCATCATGAATTGAGATTCAGTAAGAGCTGAACACTCACTTTGCCAATCCAGCTGTTTTGCTCACTCAGCCAAACATATTTTGTTATTGAGTTTTCTTTAGTAATTTCATTTTTTCTGTGCAGCCAAATGCAGCTCAAACCTGCAGATCTAACACTGCCCTGTCCTGAGAGCAGCATCCCCAGCAGCTATAACAGCAAATATTGAGGAATAAAGCAGTTTATCTCTCAAAAATGACAGCCAGCTTTGGGAATTTCAGTTCCCACCCCTTGCAGATCCTCAGGTGTGCACGAATCCCAAACCCCTGCAGAGTTTGCCTCATCTCGGGAACTCACTGCTTGCAAATAATAAATTTGTGTTGTGTCACCCATCATCACTACAGTAATTCATTCATTTGAGTGAAAAATAAACCAAGATGCATTTAACAACTTCTTGGGAACAACTCTGCCATTTCCATGGAATTACTGAGGTTGGAAAAGCCCTCCCAGCCCATGCAGTGCCAGCTGTGCCCCATGGGCACCTTGTCCCCAGCCCAGAGCACTCAGTGCCACCTGCAGGGGACACCTGCAGGGATGGGCACTGCAAAGCTCCCTGGGCAGCCCCTGCCAAGGCCTGAGCTCCCTTTCCATGGGCAAATTCCTGCTGCTGGCCCAGCTGAGCCTGCCCTGGCCCAGCCTGAGGCCGTTCCCTCTGCTCCTGTCCCTGTTCCCTGGGAGCACAGCCCGACCCCCCCGGCTGTGCCCTCCTGGCAGGGACTTGTGCAGAGCCACAAGGGCCCCCTGAGCCTCCTTTGCTCCAGCCTCAGCCCCTGCCCAGCTCCTCAGGGATTCTCCAGCCCCTTCCCAGCTCCCTCAGGGATTCTCCAGTCCCTTCCCAGCTCCTCACAGAATCCCCGGGGCTGGCACAGCCCTGCCAGCCCATGCAGTGCCAGCTGTGCCCCATGGGCACCTTGTCCCCAGCCCAGAGCACTCAGTGCCACCTCCAGGGCACACCTGCAGGGATGGGCACTGCAAACCCCCCTGGGCAGCCCCTGCCAAATCCTTACCATCCTTTCCAGGAGGAAATTCCTCCTGAAATTTCTGCTGCCAGCCACTCAATCCCAGGTCAGCACTGTCCAGTGAACCGATCCAAATTAAAAACCACTCTTAAAATATTAACCTGGATCACTTCCCTGAGCTGCTTCATTGTTCAGCTGGACAAAAATATTGCCAGAGCTCCAGCAGGAGATAAATTCCAGGCTGGGAATGAGTTCCCAGGCCCTCCCAGTGCCTCTGAATCCACGGGGAATATTTTATATTCCCAAAGAACTGGGACTATCAGCTCTCCCCACCATTCTCTGCATCACAAAGCTTTTCACAAAACCTGCTCAAAACTGCATCAGCTGCTTCACCTGAGCAAAAAATAAATTAAAAAAAAAAAAGAAAAACCCTACAAAACCCAGAGCTTTCACTGGAAAGCCACTGAATGCAAATTCTCAGCCGTGCCTGCAACAGACAAAAACAAAGAGGATGCCTAAAAATAATTCAGAAAGTTCCCAAGTGCATCTTGTTTCGTTTGTGCTTCTGAGAGTTCAGCTTGGCAAAGTGATTTCAACCTGAGAATGATTTTAAACTCTGAACTGCCACATGCAAAGGCTGATTTTTGATATTTTTCCTCTCAAGACAACCAATAATACATCCAAAAAGTACTAATAAATCCAAATCTTTATCTAAAGAAGCAGAACAACCCTGCTGCAATAAAATATCACACAAAGCATGGATTTCAAACACTTGCAAGAATTAAAGGCCTGAAATCAAAATCAAAATGCAATTTTGGAACTTCGAGGAGATGGTATTTAGGGCTTATCTCTAGAATAATTTATTTTAGCAACTTTTATTAGGGTAATATAAATTCACATTAAGGTAACATAAATCGATATTAGGTGATAAAATTGCAACCAGAGGTTGGACTCAATGATCTGGGAGGTCTTTCCCATCCTAAATAATTCTGTAATTCCAGCAGTGCTGAGCATATTCCAACACACACTTCTTTACACTCATTATTCGTCACTCAAATATTTCACAAGTTACTCATCAGAGCACTCCTGCTTCTTCCCCCTGTCCTAAAGCAAGGTGATGAGAACAGGTGAGATTTAGAGGCACTGCCTTGGGAAAACCCCTCCTGTTTCCCCTAAAAAAGCAGCTTTAACTTCATTTCCATCGGCACAAACGAACGAACCAATTGCCACAACAGCTCAGCACCAGCACCGCGACTGAAAACCCAACACAGCAGCACCGAACTGCGCGAACACTCATCCCTCACAGCTGCAATTAGGGTTAAACTGTAATTAGGCCGCTCGCAATAAAAGTAGTTAAGATTTGAAGTTACAAGTCGGCAATTAGAGGTCACGGCGCTCGCCAGAGGCGGGGAAATCCCGCCCCCAGCACCGAGCCCACCCCCAGCCCTCACCTTCCCCTCCGACAGCCCGGCCGGACCCACAGAACGGAATTTTCCCGGATTTGAGCGGGGATGAGGGTGGGGAAGCCCCCGGCCCCACGTCCCCCACAGAGACACGGCAGCGCTCCCCGCCCTGGCTCAGGGAGTGACCCCGGAGGTGCCCAAGGCCAGCCTGGACGGGCTCCCAGCAGCCTGGGACGGTGGGAGGTGTCCCTGGCCATGGCAGCAGGCTGGAAGGAGCCGGTCCCGAGCGGGTCCCTCGGGTGCCGTGTCCCGGCCGGCCGCGGCCCCGCCGCCCGCCCGCACTCACCGCGCTCAGGCGGATCCCGCCCTGTGTTTTCGCCGCCATCTTCAGGCCGCGGTCCCGCGCGCGCTTCCGCCTGCCCGCGGCCTTGCGCGCTTCCGGCGCCGGGCGCGCGCACGCGGGGCGGGGCTTGTGGCGAGGCCACGCCCACTGGTCCAGGTGGGCGGGGTTGGGGCTGAGGGCGCTGTGAGGGGGATGGCGGCGGGGCGGAGTGAGGATCCAGGGTTTGGACGGCTGTGCCCAATCCCCGCCTTGTACCCAGCCCAGAGCACTCAGTGCTACCTCCAGGGATAGACGCTCCAAACCCCCCTGGGCAGCCCACCCCAAGGCCTGAGCACCATTTCCAGGAAAAAAAATTCCCAATATCGAAACTCAGCCTGCCTTGGCCCAGCCTGAGGCCGTTCCCTCTGCTCCTGTCCCTGTTCCCTGGGAGCACAGCCCGACCCCCCCGGCTGTGCCCTCCTGGCAGGGACTTGTGCAGAGCCACAAGGGCCCCCTGAGCCTCCTTTGCTCCAGCCTCAGCCCCTTCCCAGCTCCTCAGGGATTCTCCAGCCCCTTCCCAGCTCCTCAGGGATTCTCCAGCCCCTTCCCAGCTCCCTCAGGGATTCTCCAGCCCCTTCCCAGCTCCTCAGGGATTCTCCAACCCCTTCCCAGCTCCTCAGGGATTCTCCAGCCCCTGCCCAGCTCCCTCAGGGATTCTCCAGCCCCTTCCCAGCTCCTCAGGGATTCTCCAGCCCCTTCCCAGCTCCTCAGGGATTCTCCAGCCCCTGCCCAGCTCCTCAGGGATTCTCCAGCCCCTGCCCAGCTCCTCAGGGATTCTCCAGCCCCTTCCCAGCTCCGTCCCCTGCCCTGGACACGCTCCAGCCCCTCCAGGGCTCTCCTGCAGCACCACAACTGGGCCCAGCCCTGGAGGGGCTCTCAGAGCCAGCACAGAGGGACAATCCTATTGTGGTGATGGTCCCCTGAATGGGGAATAATTGGTATTGACTCTATGATTGCAAAAGGCTGATCAACTGTTTCATTAAGCTATATTATATTATTATACTATACTATACTATCTCACTGAGAAGTTGGTAACCCTTACTGACAGTCTGATACAGCTCTGACCTAACTGGCCAATCCCTCTAAACACTATCCAGTGTCTAATTAAGAAATCATTCTTTGGTAAATAATCTCCATAACACATTCTACATGTACACAACAACAGGTGCAGCAAATGGAGATAAGAATTGTTTCTCATTCTCTTCTCTGAACTTTCTCACAGCTTCCCATGAAAACCCTGGCAGAGAGCTGTGTCTGTCTCTGCTCAGAGGATGTGTGATCACCACACAGTCCCTGCCCTGCTCCTGCTGCACACACAATTCCTCACCCAGCCCAGCTGCCAGGGGCCTCTTGCCCCGCTGGGCACCCCTGGGCTCGTGTCCAGCCCCTGTCACAGCACCCCCGGGGCCTTTCCCACTGGGGCACAGTTGGGACTTTCCCACTGCGCTCCTGCCCTCCAGGCACTCTGAGTGTTCCTGTCTGGCTCCCCGTCCAGTTTCTACTTCAGCATTTTTGCTGATTCCAGGTGTCGCTGTTCAGGGGACCATTACCACAATAGGATTGTCCCTCTGTGCTGGCTCTGAGAGCCCCTCCAGGGCTGTGCCCAGTTCTGGTGCTGCAGGAGAGCCCTGGAGGGGCTGGAGCGTGTCCAGGGCAGGGAACGGAGCTGGGAAGGGGCTGGAGAATCCCTGAGGAGCTGGGAAGGGGCTGGAGAATCCCTGAGGGAGCTGGGAAGGGGCTGGAGAATCCCTGAGGAGCTGGGAAGGGGCTGGAGAATCCCTGAGGGAGCTGGGAAGGGGCTGGAGAATCCCTGAGGAGCTGGGAAGGGGCTGGAGAATCCCTGAGGAGCTGGGAAGGGGCTGGAGAATCCCTGAGGAGCTGGGAAGGGGCTGAGGCTGGAGCAAAGGAGGCTCAGGGGGCCCTTGTGGCTCTGCACAAGTCCCTGCCAGGAGGGCACAGCCGAGGGGGTCGGGCTGTGCTCCCAGGGAACAGGGACAGGAGCAGAGGGAACGGCCTCAGGCTGGGCCAGGGCAGCTCAGGGTGGATATTTGGAAACATTTCTTCCTGGAGAGGATGGTCAGATATTGGAACAGGACACTCAGTGTTGTGGTGGGGTTCCCATCCCTGGAAATGTTCAAAACACTCGTGGATGTGGCACTTGAGGCCGGGGTTTCATGGTGAATGTGGTGGTGCTGGGGTCATGGCTGGGCGTGAGGAGCCTTCAGGGACTGAAATGATTCATGCCTGGAGCATTGCTATGAAAGAGTTTTGGCCATTAAAACAAAAACTGTGTAACCACAGAAGCCTCCACCTGACTGGGACTTTGGACTGTAAGTTGAACCCCTAGATACACCATTGTTCAATCCTCCCTGCCTAGGGGCAAACAAACAGCACTGGGAGAGGGAAAACAAGGGCCAAACCCAGCAGAGATCCCTCCCTGGCAGGGCTTGGGGTGTGGAGAGCACAGCCCACAGTGGGCAGCTCTCCACAGCCTCCCCTGGAACAGGGGAGCAGCTTTGGGTGTCCCCTCAGAGGCTCACCCAAAGTCCAGAGGCACTGAACACCACAGGGCACACCCCAGGGGCACATCCATGGGACACTGAATCAGGGACACCTCAGGGGGGTCAGAATCCATCCCAAAGTGTCCCTCTGAGTTATTCCAGCCCCACAGGGCACATCCACGGGACATTGACATCAGGGACAGTTCAGGGGGGGCAGAATCCATCCCAAAGTGCCCCTCTTGAGTCATTCCAGCCCCACAGGGCACATCCACAGGACATTGACACCAGGGACACCTCGGGGGTGTGAGAATCCATCCCAAAGTGCCCTCCTGAGTCATCCCCTGAGTCATTCCAGCCCCACAGGGCACATCCATGGGACACTGAATCAGGGACACCTCAGGGGTGTCAGAATCCATCCCAAAGTGCCCCCCTGAGTCATTCCAGCCCCACAGGGCACATCCATGGGACACTGACACCAGGGACACCTCAGGGATGTCAGAATCCATCCCAAAGTGCCCCCCTGAGTCACTCCTGAAGTCTTGCACCCCAGGAGTGCACGGGGTGCTACAGATCTCTGTCTGCTCCAGAGGCAGCCCTGGGCATTGCCCCTGGCCTGAGCTGCATTAACCCTTGGGATTCTGTGCCTGTGTGGGACCATCACCACCAAGAGCACTGGGGAGGATCAGCAGAACATCACTGGGCTCTGTGGAGTGATGATATTTTCATTATTCTGTCCCTGTCACACTCTTTCTGTCCCCCACCCCAACACTTTTCTATCTCCTTATTTTCTGTCTCATATTTACATATTTATTGTCATGGCATGTGGTGTCATTTGCACCTTAATTCAGGCAGAGGAATTTTTAATAGCTTTAATAATTGGTTCTTGACAGAGCCTAAAGGTTTTTTCCAGCCTTGGTGATTCTGGGATTCTCTTCTTTAACCCCAGCAGCCAAGCTCATCTCCTGGAGCAGAGCAGGATCACCTGGAGGAGCATCTGGGAATTTTGTGTGACACTCCCTGTGCCAGAACAAGGACATTTGTCCCAGAAATTGCTGTCCCACCTCCTCATGGCCACAGCCACATCCTGTTGCTCCTCACAGCAATCCCTGGATGGCTCCACAGCTCCCAGGGTTTGGCACATCCACATCCATCCCTCACAGAACAACCCAGGGGCAGCCCTGGGTGCAGGGAAGGGGGAATGGGAGCAGCAGCTTTCCCTCAGTGTAGCCTCACACTAAAATAAACTAAATAAAAAAATAAATAAAAATAAACTAGTCCCCATACTAAAATAAAGGTCCCAGGGTTTGGCACATCCACATCCATCCCTCACACAATATTCCAGGGGCAGCCCTGGGTGCAGGGAAGGGGGAATGGGAGCAGCAGCTTTCCCTCAGTGTAGCCTCACACTAAAATAAACTAAATAAAATAAATAAATAAAAATAAACTAGCCTCCATACTAAAATAAAGATGGCAAAGTAACATGTTCAAGTAAACATGTTAAAGTAAAGATGTTCAAGTAACATCTTTTAATGATGTTAAAGTAACTGTGATCCTGTAAGAACTTCAAACAGAGAAATTAGAGTGATAAAAATGCTGTACTCCCAAGAAGAAGGTGATTTCAGAGATGGATAATGAGAACCTTCACCTTTAAACAGCTCATCTTTAAAACACTACCCCATAAGTTAGCATAGCCCATAAATACAGCTATAGGAAAACTTATAAAAAATGAGAAGGATTTCACAATTACAAATTTCCCTGGGCTGCTATTCATAAAAAGAACCACATGAAAAATGTTTTCTTGTAGAGAAGTCTCCATAACATTAACAAGAGGGACTTCTCTCCCTAAGCAAACTAAAAAAAGACCATTTTAGAAGTAAACTGACTGAAATTTTAGGTTCTTTTTCTCTACATTGTCAGTAAAAATGTTGTAAGAAAAAGAAAAATATGCTAAAGATTTTATTCTAGTTCTTATTACTCTTTCTTTTACTTGCTGTTAATAATTTTTTATTTATACCCTTTTAAAATTTTAAACCTATTTTACCTTTCTCCTAATTCTATATCACAGCAAAAAATAAGTAAATACATTCTAGTGGGTACACTAATAATTAACCAACACTGAACCCACCATGCTAATTATTACATTAACCAAAAAATCTCAAATTAACAACCCAAAACCACTACACAAAATCAGTATTTCCACCCAAATTCAGACTAAAACCACCACACACATTTATTGAAACCACTCTCCTCCATCCTGAGCTGTTAAAGCTCATGGCAGAGAGGAGTTTTCTCCCAGGGCATTCCCTTGGATGTGTGAAAATGTTGAGGCTGGAGTGGTGCAGCAGCAGCTCCTGATTCCCTGGGCAGCCTCTCCCTCCATGCAGGGTCAGTCCATGATCCCTGGGGCAGACACAGCTCCCAGAGGGAGGGACAGGGACCTCAGGGGACAATTCCAGGGATGCAGGAGGGGGATGAGAGGAGCAGCACAGCCTCTCCCAAGGCAGGGCCAGCAGGGACCCACAGCCTCATCCCCTGAGATGGGATTTTCAGCAGGAATTTCCTCCTGGAAAGGTGCTCAGCCCTTGAGAAGTGCTGCCCAGGGGGGTTTGCAGTGCCCATCCCTGCAGGTGTCCCCTGCAGGTGGCACTGAGTGCTCTGGGCTGGGGACAAGGTGCCCATGGGGCACAGCTGGCACTGCATGGGCTGGCAGGGCTGTGCCAGCCCCGGGGATTCTGTAAGGAGCTGGGAAGGGACTGGAGAATCCCTGAGGAGCTGGGAAGGGGTTGGAGAATCCCTGAGGAGCTGGGAAGGGGTTGGAGAATCCCTGAGGAGCTGGGAAGGGAATGAAGAATCCCTGAGGAGCTGGGAAGGGGCTGGAGAATCCCTGAGGAGCTGGGAAGGGGCTGGAGAATCCCTGAGGAGCTGGGAAGGGGCTGGAGAATCCCTGAGGGAGCTGGGAAGGGGCTGGAGAATCCCTGAGGAGCTGGGCAGGGGCTGGGGCTGGAGCAAAGGAGGCTCAGGGGGCCCTTGTGGCTCTGCACAGCTCCTGACAGGAGGGCACAGCCGGGGGGGTCGGGCTGTGCTCCAGGGAACAGGGACAGGAGCAGAGGGAACGGCCTCAGGCTGGGCCAGGGCAGGCTCAGCTGGGCCAGCAGCAGGAATTTGCCCATGGAAAGGGAGCTCAGGCCTTGGCAGGGGCTGCCCAGGGAGCTTTGCAGTGCCCCTCCCTGCAGGTGTCCCCTGCAGGTGGCACTGAGTGCTCTGGGCTGGGGACAAGGTGGGCACCAGGCACAGCTGGTACCTCCAGGTATCTCCAAGATCTTTTCCAACCTCCATTACTCTGTGATTGAATTTGGGAGCTTTTCCTGGGTCAGATAAAAATTAAAGTTGGTGAGTGAGCAGTGAAGGCAAGTTGAAAAATAAGAACTGCATTTGAAAAGGCATTGCAAAATAACATTTAATATTCATAGAAGAATTACATTCATGTATGGGATGGGATACACAACCATCACTTAATGCTCTACACTTCTTCAAGTCCTGCTGCTCTTCAGCAGTTTTACCTTGGTTGCACCTCCTGATTTTTTCTTTCAGGACAATGAAATCCTTTGGAATATTTCCAGGTCCCCCTTCGAGCACTGTGGCTCTGCTGTATTGGAGCTGAAGTGTCCCAAAGACAAAGCTGAGCTTGGTTAGACTGAACAGCAAAATCACAGCAAAGCAAAAGCATTTCCTGGCCTGGAACAGGAGAGGATGTCTGGAGTTCCAGGCAAAAACATTTCCAGATTGATGGCCAGAGAGGTTGTTCTGCTTTGGCAGGAGCAGCTCAGAGCAGGAGAGCCCTGCTGGGGCTCCTCAGTGCATTTATCAGTGGGAGAAAACCACCACAGTTAGTCCCACATGGAACAGGAATAAAGTTATGGAATAAAATAAAATATTCCCCTTTGGCCCTGTGGAACTGTGCTCCTCCAGCACTCAAGCAGGACTTTTAGTTAAAGCCCTTTCCTCCTTTTTTCACATCTTATTTAGAATTAGAAAAGATCTGCTTGGATACTAAATGTTACAGAACTTTTTCTTCTGAAGTGGAAGGATTCTGCCAGTCCCTGACATGTCTGATGCCACTGAAAGCAGTTTAATGACAAAAAGTTGTCTTGGATTTTAACACCATTGGAGAGAATCATGGAATAACAGAATATTGGAATGGTTTGGGTTGGGAGGGACCTCAGAGCCCACCCAGTGCCACCCCTGCCATGGCAGGGACACCTCCCACTGTGCCCAGTGTCCAGCCTGGCCTTGGGCACTGCCAGGGATCCAGGGCCATCCCCACCCTCCCAGGGAAGGATTTTTCCCCAGTCTCCCACCCAGCCCTGCCCTCTGGCACTGGAGCCATTCCCTGTGTCCTGGCACTGCCCAAGGGACAGGGACTGAGGCACAATCCAGGTCTCCAAGGGATTTTCCCAAGTTCCCAGGACAATGCCCCAGGCCAGGAATGGGATGGGCCCAAACCACAACAGCCATGGCACGAGGTTTGCCTGGTGTGAGGGTTGGGCAAAGGATGGGAAAAGTGCTCAGAGGGGAGAAGGAATCCCAGGTTCAAACAGAAAAGCAGCCAGAGAATCCCAGAATCCCAGAGTGGTTTGGGTTGGGAGGGGTTTAGGGATCACCCAGTGCCACCCCTGCCATGGCAGGGACACCTCCCACTGTCCCAGTGTCCAGCCTGGCCTTGGGCACTGCCAGGGATGCAGGGGTGGAATTCCATCCCAGCCCCTCCCTGCCAGGAATTCCCATCTAACCCTGCTCTCCTTTCTCAGCATTTGAAGGGAAATACCCAAGTGTGGAATGCAACCAGCAGGAAACTGAAAGTAAAAGTACCAAGCCATCCTGAGTATTCAGATTATCCACAGAAATTATTGAAGATAGGAAATGAACACCAACATTTTAACAGTGCTCCAACCTTCAAGTAATGCTTTCCAAGGGTAACTTTTCACTTGTGCTCATTCCAACAGCATTAGAGACCATTAATAAATTATATTAATAGAAATAATTCACATTCTTAATGACCACACCTCAGTCCACCACTTTCCTTCACTGTAAAAATGCAAAGGATTTAAATAAGTTTAGCACAAGCCTCTTGTGCTGTTATTTTTGTACAGTATTCCAGTGTGAGAGTAAAGGATGTTTCATTATTTTAGTTTATAAACCCAAGATGAAAATCTCATCCATCTGTACCTAAAACTGGAGAGAAGCCTCCCTTGTTGTGGGAGTTTGGGAAAAAGAAATCCTTGACTCCCAAGCAGAATTTTCCCATGTCCTTTTTAACTTAGGAAAAGCACTGGGATGATCCCCCTACCTCTCTCACCATCCAGGAACAGCCAAATACATTCTTTTGTACAAAAAATGTTCTTACAAAAACAACAACAACAAAAAAAAAAGAATATTATTTTCATTTTAGTTAAGCAATTTCTATTTTTACAGCATTATCTTCATTTAGTTGCATTTCAGAAGCTGCAGCCACCTGAGTCGCTGAAAGAACAAAAGTTTTTCATTTAAAAAATATGAATTTCAATCTTTTAATTGATTACTTAAAATCAAAACCCCCTCGAGTTGTGCTAATTACAAAATGTTCCTGCAGAGGTTTGTGTTTTGTGCACATTTCTGATTTTTAGGAATTGCTAAGCCTGAAGATGCTGCTCTGAAATTACAGCCAGGGCAAAGCTGCAGCTCCTTGCACAATGCTGAGACTCAGGCAATCCCTCTGTGGGGAATTTGGGGGATTTTTTGAGAATTTGATCAGTTTAGGTCAAATTAGGGGCTTTCACTTCAGGAAATGACTTGCTGCAAACTGATTGTACACTGACATGCAATATTGGATTTTCCTTCTATTTTCCTTCAGGACTCAGTTCTAAAATCACTTAAAAGTCCTGGAGAACTCCCAGGGCAGCTGCTGCTTCCACCAAGTCCAAAATTTTCTTCCTCTATTTACAAAATATCTTTAATCCTTCCCACAGAAAACAAATAAACCACAGAAACTCTGAGAAATTGCCACCAAACTTCCCTTATTTCCCACCACAGCAACTGGAGATTCCCTGCTTTTTACCACCTGAATAATCCCAAAATGCAGCTGGAAATCCCAAAATGGAGCTGGAAATCCCAAAATGCAGCTGGAAATTGGGGGAAAAAAAAGGAATTTCAGCCAAGCTTTCCCTATGGTTGATGCAGCAGGGGTGTCCCAGTGCTCAACTTTCCATATTTTCCAGGAAATCCAATTCCACACTTTCCTCCAGCTGCTGCAGGACCCTTCAGGACTCAGTTCTAAAATCACTTAAAAGTCCTGGAGAACTCCCAGGGCAGCTGCTGCTTCCACCAAGTCCAAAATTTTCTTCCTCTATTTACAAAATATCTTTAATCCTTCCCACAGAAAACAAATAAACCACAGAAACTCTGAGAAATTCCCACCAAACTTCCCTTATTTCCCAGCACAGCAACTGGAGATTCCCTGCTTTTTACCACCTGAATAATCCCAAAATGCAGCTGGAAATCCCAAAATACAGCTGGAAATCCCAAAATGGAGCTGGAAATCCCAAAATGTAGCTGGAAATCCCAAAATGCAGCTAGAAATCTGGGAAAAAAAAGGAATTTCAGCCAAGCTTCCCCTATGGTTGATCCAGCAGGGGTGTCCCAGTGCTCAACTTTCCATATTTTCCAGGAAATCCAATTCCACACTTTCCTCCAGCTGCTGCAGGACCCTTCAGGACTCAGTTCCAAAACCACTTTAAAGTCCTGGAGAACTCCAGGGCAGCTGCTACTTCCACTAAATCCAAAATATTCTTCCTCTATTTACAAAATATCTTTAATCCTTCCCATGGAAAACAAATAAACCACAGAAACTCCCCAACAAACTTCCCTTATTTCCCACCACAGCAACTGGAGATTCCCTGCTTTTTACCACCTGAATAATCCCAAAATGCAGCTGGAAATCCCAAAATGGAGCTGGAAATCCCAAAATGCAGCTGGAAATTGGGGGAAAAAAAAGGAATTTCAGCCAAGCTTCCCCTATGGTTGATCCAGCAGGGGTGTCCCAGTGCTCAACTTTCCATATTTTCCAGGAAATCCAATTACACACTTTCCTCCAGCTGCTGCAGGACCCTTCAGCACTCAGTTCCAAAACCACTTTAAAGTCCTGGAGAACTCCAGGGCAGCTGCTGCTTCCACCAAGTCCAAAATTTTCTTCCTCTATTTACAAAATATCTTTAATCCTTCCCACAGAAACTCTGAGAAATTGCCACCAAACTTCCCTTATTTCCCACCACAGCAACTGGAGATTCCCTGCTTTTTACCACCTGAATAATTGAAGAGAAATCCCAAAATGCAGCTGGAAATCCCAAAATGGAGCTGGAAATCCCAAAATGTAGTTAGAAATATGGGGAAAAAAAGGGAATTTCAGCCAAGCTTCCCCTGTGGTTGATCCAGCAGGAGTGTCCCAGTGCTCAACTTTCCATATTTTCCAGGAAATCCAATTCCACACTTTCCTCCAGCTGCTGCAGGACCCTTCAGGACTCAGTTCCAAAACCACTTTAAAGTCCTGGAGAACTCCCAGGGCAGCTGCTACTTCCACTAAATCCAAAATATTCTTCCTCTATTTACAAAAAATCTTTAATCCTTCCCATGGAAAACAAATAAACCACAGAAACTCCCCAACAAACTTCCCTTATTTCCCACCACAGCAACTGGAGATTCCCTGCTTTTTGCCACCTGAATGATTGAAGAGAAATCCCAAAACATAGCTGGAAATCCCAAAATGCAGCTGGAAATCCCAAAATGCAGCTGGAAATCCCAAAATGCAGCTGGAAATCTGGGGAAAAAAAAGGGAATTTCAGCCAAGCTTCCCCTATGGTTGATCCAGCAGGAGTGTCCCAGTGCTCAACTCTCCATATTTTCCAGGAAATCCAATTCCACACTTTCCTCCAGCTGCTGCAGGACCCTGCTGGTGCTGCTGCCAGGGGAATCCAGGGGGGCAGCTGCAGAGGGGTGCCAGGGGGCACTGCCAGGGGCTGTGAATGCCCAGCACAGGGTCTGGAAGAAGGGCAGCAGCTGGGTGATGCTGGACACAGAGTGCAGGCTCAGCAAAGGGAATCTGGGATTCCTGGCAGCTCCCTCGGGGTGCTTTGGGTCCTGGAAGGGAAAAAAAAAAGTTGGGATTTATTAAAGGGAAAGGTTGGAAAGGATTTTGAAGGATTCAGCTCATCCAGGAGCTGCTCCAAGCCCCAGGGTCCAACCTGGCCTTGGGCATTCCAAGGGTCTCAAGGCAGCCCCAGCTGCTCTGGGCAGCCTTTTCCTCTTCCTCACTGGGAATATCTAAAAATCCCCTAAATAACTTAAAAACTGCCATTTAAGGAGAACAGCAGCAGGTCAAGAGTGGCTGGGAGATTGCCATGAAATAATTCCATTTCCAGAGCAAGGTATTGAATTTGCAGGGACTCCTGTGGCAGGGAGGAATGATGAATCTGACTCCATGCTCTCAGAAGATTCATTTATTATTTTATAATATTATATTATATTAAAGAATACTAAACTACACTATACTAAAGAATACAGAAAGGATACAGACAGAAGGATAAAAAGATAATAATGAAAACTGGTGACTCTCTCCAGAGTCCTGACACAGCTTGGCCCTGCTTGGCCAATAAGTCAAAATAATTCACATGAAAGCAATGGAACAATCACCTGTGGGTAAACAATCTCCAAAGGAGCAAAACACAGGAGAAGCAAATGAGATAATTACTGTTTTCCTTTTTCTCTGAGGCTTCTCAGCTTCCCAGGAGCAAAATCCTGGGTGAAGGGATTTTTCAGAGAATGTGAATGCCACACAAAGGCCTTGAAACCAAGATTCCTGTGTTTCCTTGCTGAGGTCATTTATCTGTTGCAACTCAGAGATTCAGAAATTTTATTCAAAATTTTAAAAAACCCAAAGCATTTGTTGGCAAAGAGGTGACTTTGCTTTCTTACAGAATTTCTATCATGGAATGGTTTGGGGTTAGAGGGACATCAAAGATCAGCCAGGTCCAGGGGCAGGGACACCTTCATCAACCCCAGGCTGCTCCAAACCCCATCCACTGCCAGGGATCCAGGCACAGCCACAGCTGCTCTTCCTCTTCCTCACAGGGAATATCTAAAAATGTCTTTAATAACTAAAAATTTTATGTTTGGAGAAGTAAATTAATGGATTCAAAAATAAAAAGGAGAAGTTTCTTTACCCCATACTTCATCCTGAGCAGATCCATGATCCTCACGATGTGAGGTTGGCATTCCTGGTGGTTTTCCACCAGCTGGGAGGTGACAGGAGATGATTCTGTGTCCACCTCTGGCACAAAGGCCCATTTGTACCTGCAATAAATGGGTTGATTCCTTAAAAAGGTGGAAATCCTTGTTTGGATCATGAGTACTTTAGTGCAGCACTGCTTGTTTCCACAAAAATCTGTCATAAATGCTCTCTGTTGCTATTAATGAATTATTACATTACTAATTTGCCAATATTTAAATTCAGTCGGTTGTAAAACTTTCCCAGGTGTGTGCAGATGGAAAACAATCTCTACCTTTTTCCTTTCTCAATTTTCCAAGTTAAGGGATCCTAAAAAGGATGGGGAAATCCTCCTACACCACAACCAAACTCTTCTCCCAAATCCCATTTATCACCATATTTATCAGCATATATTCAATGCCACCACTCCTAAAAAGAACTGAGGAAATGCAAAATGAAACCCTGAGGAAAATAATTTTTTTTTTAAGGCTAAAGGAACAGGAGGAGAAGAGGGACTCACATTTGGAAGAGCTGCATCCTGTCAGGGGGGAAGGAAAGGGCAGTGTCCAGGAATTTGCAGGCTGCCAGGTACAGGCACAGCTCCTTGGGCTGGATCTCAGCCCCTGAGCCTTTGCCTTTGCTGATTTTGCTGTTGCTCCTGTGTTTCAATTAAAAAAAAAAATCCCATTCAGACTCCAATCCACCCAAGGTTTTTCAGTCAGCACAAGAGGAATGCCCACATTTACACAAAGGAGCTCTTGGACAATTATTTTTATTCTGTAGGAGACTCTTCTACAAGTATTTTTATTTTATTTTTGCTCTGTAGGAGCAAAATAATCTAAAATATGCCCAAAATGACAAAATGTTAAAATATTCAACTGCCAACTTAGCATTTATTTTTGTACACCACTAAAAATTAGTATTTATATTTTTAAGCATATCACTATTTTAGCTGCTAAAAAAAAATCTAAATTATGATTTAGCAGTAATAGAAAAATAAAAATGCAATAGCAAAATGTCCTGTTGGCTCCTCCCTATCCCAGAGAATTAATGAATTAATTTTACAGAAATCTCTCAAACTCTCCTTCCTATCCCAGAGAATTAATTAAATTAATTAATTTTAAAGAAGTCTCTCAAATGGCAGCTCTTACTTTGCTGGTTCCTCTTCCTCAGTTAAATCTTCCTCCAGCTGTAGAAATGTCTGGATCTTTAAAGAAATAATTATTGAGAAGCTGAAATGTTCACACAACTCAATCCTAAATAAAATTGCTGATTTACATTGAAAAGGAGCTTTTATGACATGTAACAATTTAATAATTCAGGCAACAGATTCCATTAACAACACCAAAATTAATTCAGGCAACAGATTCCATTAACAACACCAAAATTAATGGAATCCAACAGATTCCATCAACAACACCAAAATTAATTCAGGCAACAGATTCCATTAGCAATACCAAAATTAATTAGGAATTTCCTAATGATTATTTAACTTCCCCCCACCAAATTATCAGATTAATGTAAAACTGTGGAAAAATTCCCAAGCAGGGAAGAGGAAAAAGCTAAACTGGGAAAATCCACAGGCTGAGTTTTTTAAAATGTCATTTTTTTTCCAATTTTTTTTTTTTAATGTAATTCTTTTTTTTTTCAAATGTTCAAAACTTCTTTCTTACCAGTTCTGTGACCATGATTGGCCACAAGGAGGTGAGATGCTGAGGGGAAATCCTCAACAGGAGAACTCTGAAGAAGAGAAACATCTGGGCAGCCACCAGAGAGCTCTGGCCCACGCGGAGGTTCTCAGTCAGGCGTTCTGGGGGAGGCATAAAAAAGGGAAAAAGCAAAATAAAAACAGCATTTTCCTGAATTTGTGCTGTTTGGGGAATTCAAGTGTGGAATCATGGAGTGGTTTGGGTTGGAAGGGATTTTAAGGATCTCATTCCCACCCCTGCCATGGCAGGGACACCTCCCACTGTCCCCAGTGTCCAGCCTGGCCTTGGGCACTGCCAGGGATCCAGGGATGGAATTCCATCCCAGCCCTGCCCACCCTGCCAGGGAACAATTCCTCATTGCCAAGATCCCACCCAGCCCTGCCCTGTGGCAGTTTAAGGCCATTCCCTTGTCCTGTCACTCCTTGTGGAAGGTGGCAAGACACAATTTCTACCTGATCATCACCTTTGGGCTGAGTTCTTTGCATTGTATTAAGTGAGTTGTAATTCAAAGCCTGAGTGGGTTTATGGTGCACAAAATGTGATCAAAACTGAGATTTAAGGAGAAGAACAGCAGGACAAGAGTGGCTGGAAGATTGCCATGAAATAATCCCATTTCCACACCAAGGTATTGAATTTGCAGGGACTCCTGTGGCAGGGAGGAATGATGAATCTGACTCCATGTTCTCAGAAGATTAATTTGTTATTTTAAGATACTAAATTATATTAAAGAATGCTATACTAAACTATACTAAAGAATACAGAAAGGACACTGACAGAATGCTAAAAAGATAATAATGAAAACTGGTGACTCTCTCCAGAGTCCTGACACAGCTTGGCCCTGGTTGGCCAAAGAGTGAAAACAACTCACAGCAGAATGCAATGGAACAATCACCTGTGGGTGAACAATCTCCAAAGGAGCAAAACACAGGAGAAGCAAATGAGATAAGAATTGTTTTCCTTTTCTCTGAGGATTCTCAGCTTCCCAGGAGAAACTCCTGGGTGAAGGGATTTTTCAGAGAATGTGAATGCCACACAAAGGCCTTGAAACCAAGATTCCTGTGTTTCCTTGCTGAAACAAGGAAACATTTATCCAACATTTATCTGTTTGAACTCAGAGATTCATAAATTTTGTTCAAAATTAAAAAAAAAACCAAAAAAAAACCCCAAAGCATGTATTGGAAAAGAGGTAACTTTGCCTTCTTCCAGAATTTCTATCATGGAATGGTTTGGGTTGGGAGGGACATCAAAGATCAGCCAGATCCAGGGGCAGGGACACCTTCATCAACCCCAGGCTGCTCCAAACCCCATCTCAGCCTGGCCCTGGGCACTGCCAGGGATCCAGGGGTTTCTGTGGGCACAGGGATTTGTGCTGCAGCCCAGAAGGGCAGGGGGGAGGCTCACCCTGGATCAGGGGCAGGTACAGGTGGTACTGGTCCATCTCCCCGCTGAAGACGGCGAACGCCTGGCGCTTGAGCAGCATGGCCTTCTGCTCACAGCTGGGGTACAGCTTCAGGGCACTGCTCTGCATGGCTGCAACAACAGCACAGTCACACACCCTCAGGGACTGCCTGCCTTTGGGGCTGCCCATCATCCCTGCCTCTGAAATCTTCCAGAAAAAAAAACTCTCCTAGGGCACTGACTGCGAATTCGCCTTCCGTAATAAAACTTACGTAACACAATTATTATGTTAGAAAGGATGAAAAAGAGACTAAAGGTGCTTGAGGCCAATTTAAGGGGTCTCATCACACTCTTTCCCCCAGGATTTGTTTTTCCATACTCTCTTCAAGTCTGAATTAGAGGTCACAGCACAGCAATGGAAGGTTTGCTGCACTGCTCCTGGCACACACCTGCAGAGTTTGCCAAAGTCTCCTCCTGGGAGAGGTCACACTTGGGCAACTCAAAATCAGAGCTAAATGTGAATGTGGGAACCCAACAGAAGCACCTCTACAGCAAAACCTCCTGTGCTGTGTTTTAGACATGACCAAAGCCCAGATTTAAATCAGCCTTAGCTGGGAATCAATTCCCAAAATGGTCAATTATGCACAGTCAGCACTTTATGGATAAATCAGTGTAATAAAAATGCACCCAAATGGCTCAAATGCAAACAGATTTCAAATTGAGGTAGAAATAAATGATCAGCAGCTGATACTTACTCATCAAATCCTTGAACATGGTTTTCTCATGTGTGAGGAGATGATCAATGATGGATCTCCAGCTGCAGGACAGAAAGAAGGGATTAAATATCCAGGGAAAGCTGTGGTGTGGATTCACCTCAGAAATTATTTGGGTCAAATTTTTCATACAAGGAAACAGCTTCCAGGCAAGATTTATGTTCAGACTGGTGTCTGGAGCAGAATTAGTGCTGAGACCCATTTTTAACATTATCCCATTCCATAAGAAAGAACTAAATGAAATTTTTTTCCCAATGTTACTCTTCTCCTTTCAAGCCTTTCCTTGTAAATTCAGAATACAAGGTTGGAGTGCTGCAATTCCATGTCTTACTGAGTGCAGGAAGTGTCCATCTGGAAAAAAGATGGATCCATGTACAATTCCAGCACTTCTTTTTTCCAGGCTCTCTTGGTGTAGGCGTATCCACTCAGGGAGCTGAGCAGCTGAGCACCAGCACGGAAACTGGGAACGTTGTAGGCACTGGGGGAGAGCACAGAAATGATCAATTTGGGCTTTTTTAAAGCTCCAAAATAGATTCCAGCTCACAAAAGGGTTGGTTTGAACGAGATCTTTAGGAAGGAATTGTTCCTTGGGAAGGTGGGGAGGGGCTGGGATGGAATTCCCAGAGCAGCTGTGGCTGCCCCTGGATCCTTGGAAATGTCCAAGGCCAGGTTGGACATTGGGCTTGGAGCAGCCTGGGACAGTGGGAGGTGTCCCTGCCATGGCAGGGGTGGCACTGGGTGGGATTTGAGGTCCTTTTCACCCCAAACCATTCCAGGATCCATGCCCTGTGTCCCTTCTGGGTATCACCCATCTCTCCCATATTTGTGAGGAAAACCAGGGAGGGGATAGGGAGAGATGATGTTTTTTCTGCTTCCTGGTGGATCCTGGGACCTGCCCATGCTCCTAGCATGGGATGGATGGACCCTGCTGCCCCGTCCCCATCCCCTGACAGGCACAGAAAGGGGAGATCTGAGTAAAACCCAAAATCCCAGGCGGGGGAACCAGAGCTCAAACAACAACAGTTTCAGCTCCTGGGGGAAACACTGCTCAAACCCATTAGAATGGGAACAGAGAATGGAGAAACAAAAAGATGAGGGAGAGAAGGAGGCAGGAGCAGGGAGAGACTGGCCTGTGGTTCCTCAGGTAGGGGAACACGAAGTAGAGCAGGCGGGAGATGAGGGGCACGGCCTTGTCCTTCTCGTCGCTGCGGTACACCACGTCCAGCAGGGAGGCCAGCACCTGCACAGGGACACTGAGCTCTGCACAGCCCTGCTGCACTGCTGCAACAGCTCCAGCCTGCTTCAGGCTGGAAATCTGTGCACAGGAACAGCCCCCAAAAGATTGGCACTCCTGTTTAATGTATCAGGAAAATTCTCCTCACAGAATTCACAGAATGAGCAGGTTGGAAGAGACCTCCAAGACCATCGAGCCCAGCCCAGCCCCAGCACCCCAACTCAGCCCTGGCCCCCAGTGCCACATCCAGGCTTTGTTAAACACACCCAGGGATGGGGACTGCACCACCTCCCCGGGCAGCCATTCCAGAACTTTCTCCCCCTTGCTGCAAAAACCTTTTCCCTGCTCTCCAGCCTGGATTTCCCTCGGTGCAGCTGGAGGCTGTGTGCTCTGGGTGTGTCAGTGCTGCTGCAGACAGAGCCCAGCCCCAGCTGAGCACAGGCACCTTTCAGGAGCTGCAGAGTGATGGGGGCAGCCCTGAGTCTCCTTTTCTCCAGGCTGAGCACCCCCAGCTCCCTCAGGGCTCCTCACAGGGTTTGTGTTCCCAGCCCCTCTCCAGCCTCGTTGGCCCCTCTGGATGTGCTCAGTGTCCCAAGGTCCTTCCTAAATTTGAGGCCATTTCCTCTCCTCCTTTCCCTTGGGACATGGCAGCAGAGCCCAACCCCTCCTCAGTGCCCCTCCTGGCAGGGAACTGTGCAGAGAAATTCCCAGAATTCCAGAATCCCTGGGTTGGAAGAGACCTTCAAGACCATCGAGTCCAGCCCAGCCCCAACAGCTCAACTCAGCCCTGGCCCCCAGTGCCACATCCAGGCTTTGTCAAGGCCCCTTTCAGGAGCTGTGCACAGTCATGAGCTCCTCAGTTTAAAAACCCCACAGGTGAGAGGGCCCCACTGACCTCTGCCAGGAGAGAAAGGGCTTGGACACTGTAGATTGAAGGAGCAGAGGCAGAAACCATTGAAGATGGTGCCACTGATGTATCTAAAAAAAGCAAAATAATCAAGTTTTCTCTTCAGACAGGTTTAAATGTGGCTGTTTGTTAATCTGCTGCCCAAACAGAACATTTATGTGCAAATTGGTGAAATATGAAATCATCATCAAACCCCTGGTGCTCCTCACTGCTTGCAGCAGAGTCAGGGAAAGCCAAGTTACCATTGACATCCTCCATGTTGAACTCCTCTGGTAAAATCTGAGGCTGAGCTTTCACTTCCAAGTTCCTGCTCAGCCAGCTGGTCTGCTCCAGGGAAGAACCAGCAATGGTCCCCACAGCCTCCAGGATCTTCTGAGTCACCTCCTGTCATGTAACCAAACTGGCATCAGATATTTAATTGGTATGATTAATTCCCAGGGAAATGAGGAGCTGCAATGAAACCAAATTCAGCCAAAACAAGGCAGAGGCTGTAAAATGACATTTTCTGTCATTTTGCTGGCAAGACTCTGAAGCAGAAGGGGAGTTTGAATTTCTCTGTTGGCACATGAAACCCAAACCACAACCCAAACCCACCCAGGTAAAACCCACCCAGTGCTCAAACTGTGCTGGTGAAATAAAACAAACCAGGAGGAGGATCCTGCTCTGCTCCTTTCTTTACACAGCTGAGCTCAGAGTCATTCCCACTGCCAAGCCCAGCTGGGAGCTCCAAGGATTCATTAATTTTCCTAGACAGCCTGGAGATTTCAATATCCACACATGGTTGTGAACTCAGACATCCTACTTGTGTTACTGACTCAATTCTGAGAAAAATTAAAAAAAAAAAAACAGCTTTGAAAAGATTTCAAGCATTTGGGACAAAATTCTGTTTGTTTCTCATGTTTGAGCCTGCCCTGCTCACCAGGCCTCAGCCAAAATGTGTGGATGCACATCCAGGCACTCCCAAAAAACAGGAATTCAGATGCAAAGCACAGATCAGATCATCTGCTCTTGTCCTTACATGAGCAGTGCCAGGTTTAGAACTACCAGGTGAATTTGTGAATTTGAACCCTCTGTACCTGCAGGTCTTTCTGGTCCTTTTTGTTCTCCAGGGTGGGTGTCCTTGTCACAAAGTCATTGAGGATGCTGTGGGAGAGCAGAGCAGCCTCAGTTAGGAACTGCAAGTGTCAAACACCATCAGTGGAACCTCTGCTGTGTCCCTCATACCTGAGGAGAAGGAAGTGGCCAGGAGGAGCCAAGTTCAGCTGCACAGACTCTCTGAGGAGCCCTAACAAGGGCTGGAAATTCTCCTGCAGGGCTGGGACAGGGAGTCTGCCAAAAACAATCAAACCAAAGCACACCTGAGTGAAGGTGGAGTTAAAGAAAGAACAAAAAACAACAAATCAGAGGAACTTGGTGGCCTGAAAGGATCAGGGCTGAGTGTCAGAGTGACAGCCCTGGCACTGTGTGTGTGCCAACAGCCAAGGGACAGCACAGCTCCTGCAGGGAAGGGCTCGGGGACAGGGAGACCAAAGGACACAAATGGCAACACGGGCTGCTCCCTCCTGGGTCACACAGGAAACTCTCTTGGAGAAGGACTGAGTTACCTCTGAATGAAAGCAAAACTGAACTGCAGCACTGGGATATCCACCAGAGAGGATTTCTGAAAAACAAAAGCAAACCACATTTATTTGTTATCAGAAGGAAAAGGAAAATCCAAGCTGGGTTGGGCACTGCCAGGGATCCAGGGGCAGCCACAGCTGCTCTGGGAATTCCATCCCAGCCCTGCCCACCCTCCCAGGGAAGGATTTATTCCCAAAACCTTATTTTACTACTTTTGGATTATTGTCCTTTTAATTATATTATTTCATATATATTATTAATTATATATCTTATCTAATTAATTTCTAATTATTACAAATTTCTTCTTCACTACATACATTGTTTTGCTCTAATATTTCCTCATACTCATAACCAAATAATAATCATAATAACAACTTATATTGTTATCTTACATATCTCTATACAATTTTACAAAACCAAACTAATCAATATTTTATTCTTAAATAATATTTATTTATTATTTTATTAACACCATTATATGCTGGTTTTGACTTTTTTTTCTACTTCTGTTGGGGTCAGGATTGAAGATAGTATTTTGCATTTAGGATTAGATGTTTATTTTTTCTTATTTATGTTCCTGAGTTATATAGTATTGCACTAACAAAGCACAAAATGGTTAACTATCTTTCTATACATG
The DNA here is from genome assembly GCA_024362935.1 of Setophaga petechia. Classification (NCBI taxonomy): domain Eukaryota; kingdom Metazoa; phylum Chordata; class Aves; order Passeriformes; family Parulidae; genus Setophaga; species Setophaga petechia. The sequence goes on from JANCRA010000179.1 coordinate 513,935, forward strand.
TTTTTTTAAGGTTAAACGATCTAATTAGAAATGACAGCTAAATTCTTTTTACTTTTAACCTAATAAATAATCACTCAAAGTCGGCAATGGGGACTTTTTTATCCAATGACACAAAAGCACCCAAACCCAGGGAGGAGGAGGAGGAGGAGGAGAAGGAGGAGAAGGAGGAGAAGGAGGAGAGGGAGGAGAAGGAGGAGAAGGAGGAGGAGAAGAAGAAAAAGGAGAAGGAGAAGGAGGAGGAGGAGAAGAAGAAGAAGAAGGAGAAGGAGAAGAAGGAGGAGAAGGAGAAGGAGAAGGAGAAGAAGGAGAAGGAGGAGGAGAAGGAGGAGGAGGAGGAGGAAGAAGAAGGAGAAGAAGAAAAAGGAGAAGAAGGAGGAGGAGAAGGAGGAGAAGGAGGAGGAGGAGGAGGAGGAGGAGGAGAAGAAGGAGAAGGAGAAGAAGAAGAAGGAGAAGGAGAAGGAGGAGAAGGAGAAGAAGAAAAAGGTGAAGAAGATGATGAAGATGAAGGAGGAGCCACCTCCACCCCAAAACCTCCCTCTTGCTTTCTGTCTATTCCTGTATTCCAAACCCTGACACTCTGAGTTTCCCACCCTGTGCTATCACACACTGCTCAAACTCCACACCTTTAATCTCAGTTTTATTCTTGAATTCTGGAAGCTTCTCCAGGCCCTCAGGTCAGTGCAGTGTTCTCTGGGGGTCAGTGCCTGGCAGCACAGAAATTCTGGAATTCTCAGCACCCAGGGCTCCAACACATCTCTCTGTGTTTGCCCATTGAGCAAAGCCTGCAGTGCCCCTGACTTGCAAATTTTCTTTTTGATTGTCTGTGACTTGAAGAGAAAACTGATTTATTTCCCTGCTGAAATGCTCTGGTGGCTCAAGGGAAGGAGTTCCCTTTCCCAAGAAGGGAGGCACAGTTTGTTCAAAAAATTTTTCTAAAATTTTTCTGAAATTTTTCTGTAAATTTTTCTAAAATTTTTCCAATTTTTTTTCAAATCTTATTTAAATATTTCCTGTCCCAAACATTTCCTTGCACATGAATGCAGTGAGTTCTCCAGCTCAGTGAATGCAGCCACAGGGAATTCAGAGCAGAAGCTTTTATCCCATTTCATATCTCTGCTTTGCTTGGAAGGTTTTATTTTTGTTTCAATATTGGGAAAAATTTGTTCCCTGTGAGGGAGGGGAGCCCATTCCCCTTGTCCCACCACCATCTCCTGAGATATTTTTAAGAATTTATTTATTATGAATCAGAAAAAATCTGGATACCAAAACTTCTTCAGGAGCAAAGCAAAATTATTTAAATTAAAAATTAAATTTAAAAGCAAACCCTTCTAACAGTGCTTCAGACACACTGAAACACATCCAGCCTGGAATACATTGAAAAAATGGAATTATCCTCCTGCTTGAAGTTTTGGTTTTGTTGTTATATTATATATTTATTTATTTTTAATAAATAAATAAAAGATTAATTATATTTATATAGAAGTAATATAATATAATATAATACAATATAATATAATATAACATAACATAATATAATGTAATATAACATAACATAATATAACATAATATAATATAATATAATATAATATAATATAATATAATATATTCTTCTAGTTTAAATATTTATATATATTTTTATATTATTTATTTCATATATATAATTTTGTATTTATACAATATATTTTATAGTACATATTTATATTGTAAGCATAAAAAAATGTTGAATTTGATGTAAAATTTATTTTTATAGAACTACAAATTTTTTAATTTTTTGGTGTTTAAAGAGTTTTAGGAAGGACTGTGGTTTAAATGCTTTATTATTAGAGGGATTTATAGTTAATTGTGAACAATATGAAGGAATGGTTTTTGGTATTAGTTAAGTATTTATTGATAAATGGATTAAATATGTTGAAAATGGTTTTTTAGGGTTTGAGTGAGTTAAATATATGGTATTTCATTTTGATGTATTGGTTATTTAAATATTGGATTTTGTTGATTAATGGGTAAAACTGTATTGTTGAGGGTTAATAAAATGAAAAAAATATAAATATGATATTAGATTTAATTTTTTGTTTGTAGTTTTTGTCTGTGAAGTAAGAGATGTTTGGTTTTAATTGTAGTTTTTTGTGTAGTTTACATTTGTGTGCTTATTTTTTGGTTTTAAAGTTTTTAACATTTTTTTGTTTGATACGGTTTTATGTTCTTTGTTGGAATTTATTTTCTTTTTGAACTTGTGGAGATATAATTATATTATATATAATATAATATATATATATATATATATATAATATATATTATTATTTAATAATTAATAATAATAATATATAATTATATATTATATATAATTTTATATAATATATTATATATAATTTTATATAATATATATTATATATATTATATATAATAATTATATATATATAGATATAATTATATCTTGTGGAGATATAATTATAGTATATATAATATAATATATATTATATATATTATATATATATAATTACTATATAATAATTAATAATAATAATATACAATTATATATATTATATATAATTTTATATAATATATATAATATATAATTTTATATAATATATTTTATATAATATATATATTATATATAATAATTATATAATTTTATATATTTATATATATATATATATATATATATATATATATTATATATATAATTATATCTTGTGGAGATATAATTACTTTCTGCTTTAGGTTATTCATGGAAATGGATTTTTAATTTGCTTTGGGTTTGTGTTTTTGATTGGGATTAAAGGATTTTTTCAACATTTTGTTTGTGTACTATTAGAAAAACGTTTAATTCTTGGTGAATTTATTTTTGTAAAAGATCTGTTTAAAAATGTAGAACATGTAATACCTCCTCCCCCTTGATCTGTGCTGGTTTCTTCACCACCTCTTTGACCAGATTTAAGATGGTTTCA
>JANCRA010000179.1:521882-540887 GCA_024362935.1 Setophaga petechia
GCACCTCCACGCTCTTGACCTGCACGTCCCTGTTGGCCAGCAGGTCCCTGTGGCTCAGGGGCAGGCAGCAGGGGGTAGTAGGAGCGCAGGAAGCGCAGGCACAGCGAGGTGAGGAGCTCGATCAGCAGCGAGTGCGGGCACGCCGCGGGAGACTGAGGCTGCAGCTTCCCATAAAAGCTCTGCCCTACCAGAGCTTCCTGGTGGCGAGCCAGGAGGTTTGTAGATGAGGTTCAGGTGCGCTGTGGAGCTGGTGTCCCATGCTGGTGGTGGCCACGGCCTCCATGAATTCCTTGGGGTTGGTTTTGAGCACGGCCTCCAGCACGGAGAAGGCGTAGAGCACCCGCCGGGAGTCGTAGGGCTGCAGGTAGAGCAGCGTGTGCTTGAACAGGGCCTCTGCCAGCTCCTGCTTCTCCTTCTGCTGCCTCAGCAGCCTGCTCTGGGCCATCTCCTGCAGCTCCAGCTCCCACCTCCTCGTCGCTGGACAGAGACTCCGAGGCCTGGGTCCTCTCGGAGTCGGCCCTGACGAGGTTGAGCCCCGCGCTGGACCTGGAGCTCTCAGAGGCGCTGAGGGAATTCCCCTGGCCTGGGGCCTCTCTGCCATCCTCCCTGTCCTCGCTGCTCACCTCCTGCAGCTCCAGGGAAGGGGACAGGGAGGAGGTGTTGTCGCTGTCGTGGCCCGTGCTGGTGTCTGCAGACTCCGTGTGCTCGCTGTTGTCCTGCTCGCCCTCCGTGTCCTGAGAAGATCCATCATTTTCAGGCTGCTCAGCTTTCAGCTCTGCTTTCTCTGGATCAGTTTCCACTTCTGCCCAAATTCTGCGCAGTAGTGAACTGGCTCAAGGGAATGTTTTCCTCAGAATTGCTCTCAGAAATGCCAGACTCTTTCAGAGGGGCCTTTTTCTTGTAAAGCCAATCACGAACATAGTCTGAAAAAAAAGATTTTTTATATTTAATTTCTATTTCACACATAAAATTATATCACATTCCGGCTTGGAAGTTATCTTTAAGGGTCATTTAGTCAACACATCATGCTTTATATTCAGTAAATCATTTTTTAAAAAAGTTTATAAAGCTACTTTGCTCCAGTCCAGTATTATTTGTGATGAGTGAGGCTAAAAAATGGTCAAGAATTATTCTTAGGGAAGAATAATTTAAACCACTCTTAAAGTGGTTAAAGAGCAGTGCTAAGCTGCTGCTAAAAGAACAGGATCAAAACATAAAGCACTTTTTAGGCTGAGACACCCTAAGAGTAACAATTGTCTTTTTTTAAGCTTCCTGAACATTAATTATTTGTGGAGATCAGGAGGGCAATGAGGATGGCAGCCGAGGGATTGATTAATTAATTAATTCATTAATTAATTACAGAGCTAATGTTTTCCTTGATTAAATGCTGTGGAACAAGGAAGGAATAGATTAGCTCTGTGTTTCTACAGCAGCCCTGTGGATGCTTTAATTGTGTGACATTCATTTGTCAACTGACACCGAGAAATGATGGTGAAAGCACAGCCTGGTAACAGGCAGGGACAGGGGAAGGAATTTACTGTATATAAAACTCAGAAAATATCACAGTGACAATGCAAGAGTGACAATAATATAGTATAACATATATACATATAGTATATAGTATAATTCATACAGTATATAGTATTGCATTATATATATATATATATATATAAATTATATATATTTAATATATTATATATATATATTAAATATTTTCTTTTAATATAATATATTATAAATTATTATAATAAATTATATATATAATGTATATATTTATATAGGTATATAGTAATATAGTATAATAAAGTAAATTAATCAGCCTTCTGATACCCATGGAGTCCTCCTCATCATTTCTCCCTGCCACAAGAGTTGCCTGCTTTTCCAGCAGACCCAGTGGAACCTAGGGAGGTATGTAGTAATATAGTATAATATATATATATATATATATAGTATATAGTATATATATAATATATACACTATATAATATATAATATATATATAGTATATAATATATAGTATATTATATAGTAATATACTATTTATAATATTAAATAATATATACTATACTATATAATATATAATTATACAGTATCTTATACAATATATATGCTATATTATGTAATATCTATACTACATATAGTATATAGTATATATTATATATTATCTATGAATTACTATAATATTAAATATATATATAGGTATCTAATATAATGAAGTAATTAATCAGCCTTCTGATACCAAGAGAGTCCTCCTCATCATTTCTCCCTGCCACAGGGGTCTCCTGTTTTTACAACAGGCCAAGAGGTACCTGGGGAGGTATACAGTAATATAGTATGATATATATGTGGTATATATATATATATATATATATACACACATAGAGAGAGAGAGAATAGAGTATATATATTTTATATTATACATATTATTATAATATAACATGCTTTATATATATATTTTATATGTATATAGTATGTGTATATACCTATAAGTATATAGTAATATAGTATAATAAAGAAATAATTAGCCTTCTGATATCCATAGCGTCCTCCTCATCATTTCTCTCAGCTGCTATTCCAATAGGCCCAGTGGTAATATATTACATATATATATATATATAAATATAATATTATGTATCTTATATAAGATATATATTTATATAATCTATAAATTATAGTATATATTATATAGTAATATAGTATAATAAAGTATTTTATCAGATTTCTCATACTAAAGGAGTGCTCCCCTGACTCCTCCCGGCGGTACCTGGGGAGGCGGCGCGGCCGAGGCAGCGCAGGGCGGTGCGCTGGGTGCGGGGGTGCAGCAGCAGCAGCAGCACGGGCTCCAGGATCCGCGCCACGTCGCTCAGGGACAGCGCCCCGCAGCAGCCACCCCTGCGCCGCCGCCCCGATGGCGCCGTCCGAGCACGTCAGGCTGTCCAGCACCACGAACAGAGACCTGCGGACACACGCGTGGCACGATCGTTCGTTGGTCAGAGTGGCCCCGAGAAAAGTTCCACAGTCTGTTTTCCCAGCCCGGCGCTTAAAGAAGGAGTCAGGGCTCTTCATTTCTCGGTCTCAAGGTTGTTTATTTTATCTTACCTATAAAAAATTTTCTCCTGCCCTGCCGAGGTCAGCTCAGCAGGACAGTTCAGGCACTCTGCCTGCCCCCGGGGTGGTGTTGTGTCTTTATACTACAAACCACGTGTGCAATGTTTACAATTACTGTCCAGTGCCCATCACCTGTGCTAGACAGTGAGCTTCTACTCTAAACCAATCCCAAAGTGCCAACATCACCACAGAAGATGAGGGCCAAGAAGAAGAAAGAGAAAGGCTGGACACACCCAGTTCCTTCCATCTTGTCTCCATAACCCCCCTGTGCCAAAATCCCAAAATGCATATTTCACCCTGTGATAACTTCACTAATATTCTACTTAAACTGTTGTGGCTTGCTGATCTTCATACAAGGTTGGTAATTTGCTCCACGGGCCAACATCAAACCCACAGAGGCATTTGGGCTCTGTGCCAGGGTCTCTGAGCCCCCTGGCAGGGTCTGGGCTGCTCAGGACAGCCAGAGGGATGTGCTGGGTCCCGACACACTGCATGCCTCAGCACTGCAGCCAGACACACTGGAAATCTCCCACAATAGAGATCTGTGGAGAGTTTTTTGTTGAGACATGGCTGATGGGAAAGGAGACGTGAGAAAATACACCTGAGAAAGCAGCAGCTGCCTAATTCAAGGACACAGTTTCCTTGAGCAAGAAGCTGTTCAAGAAAATCTGTGATAACAGGTGGTAAAAAGAAGCCACAAACATCCTGAGAGAGGTGGGACTGACTTTTTATAGCTGACCAATAATGAGCTTTACTTTTCAAATATGTATGAGCCTCATTACTGTGATTATAAAAGTGTGCCTGTTAATCAATAAATCTGAGACTTGTCAGTCATCAGAGGGTGAGCATTTCTCCCGTTGATCCCGTCAGAAATCCATTTGGATTTAGGTGAAATGTGCCTCTTTGAGTTAAGCCTGTAGCTTGCAAACACAGCTGTTTGGTCTGACTGCCTGTTCTTGCAAAAACCCTGTGCTGGGAGAAACTGCTTCAGCCAAAGGACAGAGGTAAGGAGGGGACCCTTTGAACTCTGAAACAGACAGAGGCTGCTGTGGGAAAAAGGGAAGGGTGGCCCAGGAGTTGTTTCTGATAAAGAAAAATGAGCAGCAAATGTCATGTGAAATCAGTAGAATGAATATGTGTGGATCTATTGTGGAATTGCATGCATATGGATTTGAGAGGGAGATAAAAAAGAATCTGGAGTTCCCAGAGGCACTATGTCCTATTAAGGTGAATAAACACAATAATAAACATAAACATATTAATAATAATAATAATATTTATGTAATAAACATACCAGCTTTACAACTTTCACACAAGTTGTGGAGTTTGTTTGTTTCCCCAAATCAGCAGCTTTTTCTGGTTTTTAAATCCTGTACTGCATTGATGTGGGAAATGGATTTCTCATACATTAGTGCATGGATTCTTACACATTAGTGTATGGATTAATGCATGGGTTCTTACAAACCCATTCTTACAAATCTTACAATGCATTCTTACAAATCCATTTCTCACACATTAATGCATAACTCTAAACTCTTTATAAAGTGTTAGTTACTGTTGATACCTTAAGTTTCAGCTTTTATGTTTTCCACATTTTGTACTGCATTAGTGTGTAACTCTGAACTTCATGTGAACTGTCAGCAAGTTCTCTCAGAGTTCAGGCACACAAAACAATCCTTTTCCAGGCCCAAAAAGTACAAACAGCAGCAAATTGAGGAGAGCAAACTGGGAGGATGGGACTGCATAACCTGAAGATGTAACTGGACAATTAACCCCAATATGGAGATGGACCAAAACCCATAAAAGTGTGAAAACTTGTGATCCCAAGTCCATTTTGGGTGTAGCCCCAGCTGGGCTCTTGTGCTGCCCAAGGTGGATCCTTTAAAGGCTTTTTTAATAAATCCCTGCTTTATTCCTTTAACTCTGCCTGGCCTGTTCCAGGCAGCCTCTAATGCATCACTGTCTGCACATTTTAATCAGACAAAACCATCCCCCTAGGCCTGAGACCCAAGGACACCCCACAGCCTCAGGCCCTGAAAACACAAACAAAAGAGAATTGGGAGGAGCAAACTGGGGGTGAATGACTTCATTACCTGAAGCTGTAATTGGAGATTAACCCCTGATATGTAAATGACCAAACTGATAATTGTGTGAAACTCTGGTGAGCATTGTCCAGCTTGGTGAGGCCTCTGGGAGCTTCTGAGTGCCCGGGGTGCATCTGTGGAGCCCTGAATAAACACCTGCTCTTATTCTCTTAATCTTGGCTAGCCTCTGTTCTGGGGAGCCACTCCAAGGCATCAAAATCACCTCAGGGGACTCATCAGAATCATTAAAAGGATCATGGAATGGTTTGGGTTGGAAAGGACCTTAAAGATCATCCTGATCTCTCTCCAGCCCTGACACCTCCCCCTGTGCCAGGCTGCTCCAGCCCCAGTGTCCATCCTGGCCTTGGGCACTGCAGGGATCCAGGGGCAGCCAGGGCTTGTCAGGGCTTCAGCACCCTCACAGCAAAGGCTTCACCCTCTAACAGAATATTTCATTTTCCACCTCACTGGTTCTTTACACAGAATAACTTCCAGCAGCATTTTCTACCTGCTTTTTTCCAAGGCAGCACCAGCACCAAGGACAGCTGAAATCCCTAAAAAAGTTCAATCAAGCAATAAAATCCTGGCAGGGAACACACCCAGAGCGTGCTCAGTGGCTCAGGTCTGCTCCAGCAGCTTTGGCCAAGCAGCTTTTCCTGGACTGAGTTCAGGAATTGTACAAGCAAGGCCACAAATCCTCCCACTTTTAAAGTTCTTTCCCATATTTATTTGCTGTTATCTCATTTTATCCCATAGGAAGTAGAACTAAACTAAGATTTTTATTTTTACAAGCAGCTGGTGTTATTTTCTTTGGAAGGCAAATTTAATTCACTCCAAGATAAAAAACATCTGCTCTCCAAAAAAGCCACTTCTCCTTTATGAAGCTCTTTCTATTTTTACAGCAACTTCCTTCACCCAAAAAAACCACAGAGTACGCAGAGTGCCCTGCAAAGATAAACTCCAAGGAAGTGGAAAATGTTCTTTTTGTTCATTTTTTTAATTTCCCTACAGAGAACTCCTCCCCACATTAACGAAAAGAGAATAAAGCACGATATAATTAAATATAAAAAATGCAAATGGAAGTGGAAATACCTGTCAAAGGAGCGATTGTGGGAAGTCACTCTGCTGCCTTGGATCTCCCTGGTCAGGTGCCACATGACAGAGAACCTGAACAGAGCCTCCAGCCTTGTCCCCTTGGCAAGGAAAAAAAGGAGATTTAGGGAGGATTCCAAGTTGAAAGAAAATTGGAATACATTTGTATCCAGGCAGTGGTTATTGGTGGGAAGCTTTAAAAATGTTTGCAAAATTCTATGTTGCAAAATTGCAAGGACAGGAGAACAATAGCAAAGACTGGTTGAAGTTTTATTGTGCAAAATGTTCTGCCAGCTGTTAGAGAACTGTGCTCTGTCATTATATTAAAGAAGGAAAATAATTAATAACTGGCTCACTTAAAATACAGCTTATTGTGAGACCAAATACTACAAAAAATAAAGTGATTTTACAGATATTGGTGGAGGTGGGGAAGTGGGAAATCTGACAAAATCTACAGGATTTGTGCTTGAACTAAAAACTCCAGCTAATATCTAGGGCTGGATTTTGTATCCAGGGATTAAGCCCAGCACTAATCCCATGCTGAACAAATCCCAGGGAATTGTAAAAGCATGGACAGAGCCTGTCAGACTCTTGGAAAACACAACAACCAAACATGAAAAACCATTGCCCCACAATTGTCACAATTCACTCTAAATCCCTTGAATAAATAAAGCATTTAAACCACATTCCTTCCTGAAACATCCTTTAAACACCAATAATTTAAATATCCTCAGCTCTATAAAAATAAAGTTTTAGATAAAATTCAACATTTTTATACTTAACATATAAAATATAGAATAGAAATATGTTAAATAAATACAAAATGAAGATATAAAATAAATAAATATGATAATATAAATAATTATATAAATATTTTAACAGTAAAAATGTATTGTTATATTATATTATAGCATATCACAGTATATCATATTACATAAATTTTTAGATCAAATTCAACATTTTTATACTTAAAATATAAAAATATAAAAATATTTATATAATATAAAAATATTATATAAATGCAAAATAAAGATATCAAATAAATAAATCTAATAATATAAATAAATATAAAAATATGTAAATAATTAAAATATATTATTATATCACATTATATCACATTATATCACATCCTATTATATTAATTATATATCATATTATATCACATTGTATAATATTATGTTATGCTATGTTATATATATTATTTTATGTTATGTTATATATTATATATTATATTATGCTATATTACATCATGTTATGTCACATTATATAATATCATGTTATATTATATATCCTGTTATATCACATCATATTATATTATATGATATTGCATTATATCATATTCTGCTATATTAATTATATATCATATTATATCACATTGTATCATATCATGTTGTTATGTTATATATATTATGTTATGTTATATATTATATATTATGTTATATTACATCACTTTATGTCACATTATATAATATAATGTTATATTATATATTCTGTTATATCACATCATATTATATTATATTATATTATATTACATTATATTACATTATATCACATTCATATGTGATATCACATATATCACATCATATTCTGCTATATTAATTATATATCATATTATATCACATTGTATCATATCACGTTGTTATGTTATATATTATTTTATGTTATGTTATATATTATATTATATTACATCACATATATCACATTATATAATATCATGTTATATTATATATCTTGCTATATTATATATCTTGCTATATTATATTATATTATATTATATTACATTACATTATATCACATTATATCACGTTATATCATATTCTATTATATTAATTATATATCATATCACATTGTATCATATTATGTTATGTTATATATATTATGTTATGTTGTTATGTTTTATATTATATTATGTTATATTACATCAGGTGATATCACATTATATAATATCATATCATATTATATATCCTGTTATATTATATATCCTGTTATATCATATCATATCATATCATATTATATTATATTATATTACATTACATCACATTATATCATATTCTATTATATTAATTATATATCATATTATATCACATTGTATCATATAATATTGTTATATATATTATGTTATGTGATGTTATATATTATATTATATCCATTATATCACATTATATAATATCATGTTATGTTACATATATTATATTATATTATATTATATTATATTATATTATATTATATTATATTAATTATATTATATTATTCTCTAAAATTATTTTTTCTCTTTCTCTAATTTCTCACTGCAATTCCCAAGAAATTGGGAAGTTGTGCCAGCCTGCTGTCCATGGAGGGCTGCAGCACCCACCTTGTCGCGGTGCAGCAGGGCCTGGCAGATGATGTCCTCACAGATGCTGGCTGAGGGAGCCAGGCAGTGCAGTCTGTAGAACAATTCCACACAGGCAATGTGGTGCTCCCGAGTCTCCTTGTTCAGCTGGTTCCAGAGCACACAGGCAACTCTCTGGGGAAAAAGAGCAACCAACTAAATGTGAATATATTCATAATTATATTTATAATAAGAGCAATTTCCTTCCTGGCTTCCTGTTACCAGAAAGCATTCCCAAACTGCCTCAGAATCCCACGATTCTATGAATTAGCTGGGCAGTAAAAAAGGAAAAGAAAATGGACACCTGGTAGAAATCTGTTTTCTCTGAGATCATCTTCAGCACTGCAGGAGCAATGGGAGGAAGGGTGACCATCTGCAGCTTGCCAAGGAAAGGGTTGTGGCCAGACACTTTGTACCTCTTCATCCTGTCCTCAATCACCAGGGCCAGGGACTGGGAGTGGTTGATGACCTCCAGGAGGGTGAAGATGGACACGTTCTGCACGTAGCAGTCGTTGACACAGCAGCAGATTGTCATCAGGGACTTCAGCCACACAGGGAAGCTGGGGTCACCTCCTGCTCACAAGGGAAGGGACACAAAGGGTTTGGAACTGTTAGAACCCTGGATAATGAGAATTTTGGGCTTTCTGTGCTGCCAGGCACTGACCCCCAGGAGAACACTGCATTGACCTGAGGGCCTGGAGAAGCTTCCAAAATTCAAGAATAAAACTGAGATTAAAGGTGTGGAGTTTGAATAGCAGTGTGTGATAGCACAGGGTGGGAAACTCAGAGTTTCAGGGTTTAGAATACAGGAATAGATAGAAAGCAAGAGGGAGGTTTTAGGGTGGAGGCTGCTCCTCCTTCTCCTTCTCCTTCTCCTTCTTTCTCCTCCTTGTTCTTCACCTTCTCCTCCATGGGTTTGGGTGGTTTTGTGTCATTGGATACAAAAGTCCCCATTGCAGCCATGGGTGGTTGGGTTAAAAGTGAAAATAATTGAGGTGTCATTTCTTAATTGCACAGTTTATCCTTCAAAGGCCTTGGAGACAGAGACAGGGCTCCATTTTTAGTTTGTTGGAGTGAAGTGCTGCAGAACTCAGGGTTTGTGAGGCTGTGACAGAGATAAGAACTGATAAACATCTGAGCACCAACAAGAAATACCCTCTCACACATTTCATCCTGACCCTGGCAGAAAAAAGAAGCAAAAGAATCCACATGAAACAACCTCAGGGTTGGGGTCATACTCCCAAAATCCCTTAAGCAAGGTGACAGGACCAAAATGACTGCCCAGATCCTGTCATCAACAGCTCATGGAATCACAGCAGGTTTGGGCTGGAAGGGACCTTGGAGATGGCAGGGACACCTTCCACTGTCCCAGAGTGCTCCAAGTCTGACCTGGAGCATTTCCAGGGATGAGGCAGCCACAACCTCTCCATGTTTTCCCTACTTCTCCCAGCAGAAAGCTCTTGCAGGACCCCAAAACCTCCAGGATTTTTGCTTTGCCCTTTTATGTTTATTCCCAGCCCAATAATATATAATACTCCCAATTAATATGTTGATTATTTAGAGCTGCTGGTTTATTTTCCAGCTGCCATTGTCACAAAGAGCTCCAGAGGGCTCAGGATCCATGGATGCTCCCCCAGTAGCACTGAGGCCCCTCTTTTCAGGATTTATAAATTATAACTGGAGTGGCTGACATCAATCCAAGCCATATTTTCCTGAGGGAGCAATGGAAATATTCCATGTCCATGCCATGCTCAGCCATGGAGATGATGGGAGTATCATCAGAGAGCAGGAATGTGGAGTGAGGTGAGGAACAGAACCCAATTTTCCAGTTTCCCACCTCTCCATTCCCCACAAACCTGTCTGTGAGTTAACCTTCAGGTCAATACCAGCTCCTGCTAAAGCTCCCAAAAATCAATTTAGTCCTACTAAAGGAATAAACTGGAATCCAAGAAGAAACAGGACCTCCAGCTGTACAAAATTATTCTTATTTGTTACACTGAGCTCCTTTGAATGCTGAGGTTTGGGATAAAAGATGATTTTGCCTCTGTTATGGTTTGGAACTCAAATTTTCCACCTACACCCATCTTCCTCTAAAACATCTTTTTTGGGGGTACAACCCATGGACAACAGGGATGGGATATCCTGAAAATCCTGAACCATGCAGGGCTCTTTAGGCCAGGAGGTCTTTGTATCCCTTCAGCTCCAAATTTTCTAGTGGAATTTTTCCAAAAAAGATTTGACTTGAAGAAGTTTGGTAAAACTCAGCTGCCAGACACACCCCAGATGCTGATGTGGGTGAGGCTTTAATTCCCAATTTGCCTTCAGCCCTGTCCAAGGGTTTTTCCTGGATCTAGTCTTGAAAAATAGCCAGGCTCTCACTGTCTGCATCCTAAAAATGCTCAGGAAAGAGCAATTCTTACCAGGCCCCTGGAACAGAGAGAGGTACAGCTGCTCCATCTCCTCCTCAGCCAGGTACACTGGGAAGGTGGTGCAGTCCAGCAGCAGGTGACAAGCTGCAGAGAAAGCTTCCTTGCAGTCCCCCCTGAGGGGCCCCAGCACCAGCTCCAGGTCCCACTCCTCCTCCTCCTCCTTCTCCTTTTTGTGCTCAGAGAGGAGAGCAGTGGAATTCTTGCTCCTGAAGGGTGAGCCCCTGGCTGAGAACAGCTCTGAGAGCATCTGCTTCACCTGGGGCACAGTGATCTGTTTGCCATCCCAGGGACTCTTCTTCTTGCTGCCACTCTCAGGTAAACCTGTAGCCATTCTCCTTCTTCTCCTTCCCACTCAGATTTATTGCAGCAATCCCTTCAGGACTCATTTCTTGGAGCTGCATCCCAAAAATGTATTTGCTGGCAAACTTGGCCACCAGCTCCTGGATGCAGTGCAGGGTTTTCTGGATGCTCCCTCCTTTTTTCCAGACATCATCTCTCTCCAGGGTGCCCGTGGGCACGCCCAGGTGCTGGCACAGCTCTGGGGAGGAGGCACTCAGGCCAATGCCACTGTCCTCTGACTTGAGGGTGGGCAGTGGGGACGATGTCCTCACAGATGTTTGCTCCTCCTCCTCCTCCTGCAGCCCAGCTTTGCTCTCCAGGGCTGTGTCCACATCTTCCCTTGGCACTGGGCTCTGCAACAGCAGCAGGATGTGGTTAGTGGGGCACTGCCAGCACAGGATTCACTTGGAGAACAGGAGGGACAGAAAAAGGAACAATTGATGTTTGTGATTCCCAGCTGCAGGATCACAGCTGCTTATAAACAGCTCCATTCGTTGCCCTTTCAAACCAAATATCTGTATAAATATATGATATATCATTATATATCATGTATTTTATTATTTATAAAGAATTATATTTTATAGATTTATTTTATTCTATTTTATATATATATCAGCTATTATTATTTGATATATATATTATATATATATTTAGCATATATAAATATCTGTATAAATATTGACTCATTAAAAACGATTTCCCCCCAGAGCAGCTCCATTAATTTCCCCTTAAAACCCAATATCTGTATAAATATATAATAGAAAATACACTGTATACATACATACTTATTTATTATATATAATAAATATATATTTGTACTATATTATAATATACTATACTATATTGTATATTATAAATATATATACATACATATTTATTTTTATAAATATATTTTATATATATATATTTATTTTATATTTATTATATATAAATATCTCTATAAACCTCACAATTGTCTCAGCAAACTGAGGGATGTGCTCCCCTAAAACCCATTTCCCCCCAGAGCAGCTCCATTAATTTCCCTTTAAAACCCAATATCTGTATAAATATATAATTTAAAATTCATATTATTATGTTATGTTATGTTATGTTATGTTATGTTATGTTATGTTATGTTATGTTATATTATATTATATTACATTATATTACATTATGTTACATTATATTATATTATATTATATTATATTATATTATATTTTATTTTATTTTATTTTATTTTATTATATATAAATATCTGTATAAACCTCACACAACTGACTCATCAGAGGGATGTGCTCCCCTAAAACCCATCTCCCCCCAAAGCAGTTCCATTCATTTCCCCTTTAAAACCCAATATCTGTATTAATATATAATTTAAAATTAATATTATTATATTATATTATATTATATTACATTATATTTCATTATATTACATTATATTACATATTACATTACACTATATTACATTATATTATATTATGTTATGTTATATTATATTATATCATATTACATTATGTTACATTATATTACATTACATTATGTTATATTGTATTATATTATATTATACTATATTATATTACATTATATTACATTGTATTACATTACATTATATTACGTTACATTATGTTATATATTGTATTATATTATATTATATTATATTATATTATATTATATTATATTATATATATTATATTATATTATATATAACTATCTGTATAAACCTCACACATTGACTCATCAGAGAGAGGGATGTGCTCCCTTTAATCCCACTTCCCCAGAGCAGTGCTGCATTATTTCTGCTCAGGTGCAGCCCTTTGTCCCTTGTCCTGTGGCACATTTATTTTCCAGGCTGTGCTCCTGGCCCTGCTCCATCCCATTTACTGCTCATGGTCCTTTGCACACCAACAATGCCCCCATTGTGTTCCACTGAAATATTCACTGGAAACCCTGCACACCCACCCAGCTGTGAAGCTGGGCTGCATTTGGTCACTCCAGTTTGTAACTGTTGAGATCCCATCCTTCTCAGGGGCACACAAGAATAAACCCCTTCAGTGCCACAAATAATTCAAACAGGCCAGAACTGACACCCAGTGAGAGTAACAAGGCAGCACAGTGCTCTGCAAGGAGCCAAAGGAGGGAAGTTTTATAAAATCTTTATTGTTGTACTTAAGAATTTTATAGATTTATAGGTTTGGGTTGGAGGGATCTTAGAAATGATCCAGTGGCACCTCTGCCATGGCAGGGACACCTCCCACTGTCCCAGGCTGCTCCAAAGCTGCTCCAAACCCCTGTCCAAGCTGGCTTTGGACACTTCAGGGATGAGCAGCCACAGCTTCTCTGGGAATTCCATCCCAGCCCCTCCCCACCCTCACAGGGAACAATTCCTAATTCCCAATATCCCATCTAAACCTTCTCTTTTTTAGTTTGAAGCCATTCCCTGTGTCCTGTCCCTCCATCCCTTGAAATTGTGTCTCCATCCAATTCTAAAATTGAATTTTTTGAAATTGTCTCTCAATTTTTCCTGTGGCTCCCTTCAAGTGCAATTGTCACCGAGGCTGAAGGAGAACCAGCATTTTAAATTCTGCCCCAAAATCATTGAAACCAAGAGTTTTAAAAGGGTTTTACCCATGTCCTACCCCATTGCCACTGCCAGTCTCGATGTCCAGGTAGGAAGGAGGCATTTGCACCTTGCTGAGCACCTTGAAACAGGTTTTTAAGGCATGAGTGAGCTCTGGCAGCCCCAAGACTTCCATGTTTTCCAGGAGAGACTGCACCATGTAACTGAGCATCTGGGGCAGGTACTGGCTCTGCACCTCTGAGTAGAGCTCCTGCAATAAAAAAAGGAATGTTTAAAGGGAATTATCCCATCCCATCCATCACTGAGCAGGGATTGCTAAACCCAGCCTTACCAGAGGAATCACATCCAGCAGGAACACCAGCAGAGTGCACAGCTCTGAAATGCTAGGAGGAGTGCTCACATGTTCCAGAGGATACCTCATCCCTGTGGATTTGTTTCTGGAGTGAAAGAAATATTTTTATGGAAGGGTTTTGTTTATTTTTTCATGGCAAAATTCTGGTTACAAGCAAAAAGCTTTGTTAAAATCAGCACAAAACACTGAGCAGCTCTGAGGCAAAGGGCTTCTAACAGAGCAGGGGAAAATATTCTGTCAAAACAGCCTCAGCTCTGTGTGGTGTGATGAAGAGCTGCCAATTTTCAGATTGCAGAATCTTCTTAGAATTAGAAAAAATTAAAAAGAGAGATATCATCTAATCAGAGGGTTGGAATAAACCTTAAAGCCCATTTAGTATCTTTACTTTTCTTCTACAAAGACCTCTCCACCTCCCCTCCAAACCTTTTTCCTTCTTCTGTTGATTTAAAACAAAATTTCTTTTGTTCCCAGGTTGAAATTCCCATGGAATTGTTTACCTGGTTGCACCCCTGAATTATTTGTGGACACAATTTACAGACCTGGCTGGTTCTACCATGTGTGCTGGCCCTTAAAAGCTCCAGTAAATATTATTATCCTGAACAGACACCTCTGAAGTTGCATTTTTGAGAGCAAAACATAAACACCTGAAACAATCTTCAAAGCATTTGGTCAGGTAATCCCAGAGGAAATCAGTGCTTAAGGATGTGATCAGCAAATTCACTGTTTTGACAATTTCTGAAGCATTTTTATTCTCTTTGATTGCACTGGAAAGGAGAGAAAAGGAAAAGAAAAGGAGATGTCAGTGAGGATTCACATCACATGAGCTGATGGACTCAAAAATCTCTTTTCCCCCTTTCTCTACAAGCTAAAAAATGTTGATTTTTTTTTTTTTTTTTTTTAATCAAAGAGTAAATCATTCTGGAGTGGAGCATCTTGCAGATAATGGGAATCACAAGGCTGAGCTCTGTCAGCAGCCTGATGTCACTGTGGTTACTCAACACCTATCACATGCAGCAAACTTCATTTTTTCTCTGCTAATCCAAGAGAAATTCATTGTGTGCAGAGAAAAGGGGAAGCCAGAGAAAAATTTCATCCTCTGGCCAGAAAGTCACTTTGTTAGAACCCAAAACTTCATTGAACTCCTTCATTTTAAGCCTTAAACTTAAAAAAAATGATCCAGTTTCAGCTCAGAGCTGGAAATTTGTCATACCTTGCCAGGGTGTTGCCACTTTGATTGTAGCTGAGTTTGAGATCAGAACCCAGGGTGTCTTTGCAGTAGGAATAAAAAGCTCTGAGAACTTCCAGGAACAGATCTCCAACAACCTGTGGCCCTGCAAGGAAAGGGAAAAAAAAGAATCCAGGAATTGTCTACAGAGGAGGGGAAAAAGTGATAATTTCATTGCCCTAAACTTGGAATAATTAACAAAAAAAAAAAAAAAAAACAGTGTATAAAGCACTGCAATGAGTGCTTTTAAAAATGAAAATATAAAGGTTTAAGAGACTAAGAATAGCAGAAAAGGTCAAAGCTTGTTATGTTTGATTTGATACCTTTAAATAATTGTTGCATTGTTAAATCCATTTCTAAAGGCAGTGAAAGTCTTAATGGCTTAAGGCTCAAGGAGTCAAACTTTATTTTCTCACTGGGAAGATTAAACTGGATAATGCAGTTTAGCTGAATATCCCTGGTATAAAAGGGATTTATGATCCCTTTATTTGTACTTTGGATTAATGCAGATTGTCAGGCAGCCAAGAAACACATCCAGTAGGGCAATGTCCTTCATTTATTTTCTAAATTAGATTAATCAATACATTTCTAACAGAAACAACCTCTTTGGCAACGTCACTCCCCACCCAAATTATTTTAAAAAATGTATCAAGTCACTTTGGTTTGATTCTTTAGAGCAGAAAAGTGAATTTTGCCCTTGAAATAAGGAAGGGCAGAGCCTCATCCTGCTGGTGCTGCATGGACAGACACAGAGAGGGAGGAGCAGATCCACACTAGGAAAAAATGGAGCTGAATATTGACACAGGGGTAAAAGTGCTTCTTTAAAGTGCCCTCAGATGCCAGCTCAAAGCTCAGAACCCCAGAAATATCAAGGCTGGAAGAGCCCTCCAGGATCACCCAGTGCCAACCACCCCAATCCCTGTCCCCAAGGCCACATCCAGACTGCTCTGGGACAATTCAGTGACTCCAAACCTCCCTGGGCAGCTCAGCCCAAGGCCTGACCACTCTGCCAGGGAAATTTTCTTTGCCAATCTTCCAACCTGAGCCTGCCCTGGTGCCATCTGAGGCCATTTCCTCTCCTCCTTTCCCTGCCTCTCCTGGCAGGGACTTGTGCAGAGCCACAAGGGCCCCTGAGCCTCCTTTGCTCCAGCCTCAGCCCCTGCCCAGCTCCTCAGGGATTCTCCAGCCCCTTCCCAGCTCCCTCAGGGATTCCCCAGCCCCTTCCCAGCTCCTCAGGGATTCTCCAGCCCCTGCCCAGCTCTGTTCCCTGCCCTGGACACGCTCCAGCCCCTCCAGGGCTCTCCTGCAGCACCACAACTGGGCCCAGCCCTGGAGGGGCTCTCAGAGCCAGCACAGAGGGACAATCCTATTGTGGTGATGGGGAATAATTGGTATTGACTCTATGATTGCAGAAGGCTGATCAACTGTTTCATTAAGCAATATTATATTATTATACTATCTCAGTGAGAAGTTGGTACAGTGAGAAGTTGGTAACCCTTACTGACAGTCTGATACAGCTCTGACCTAACTGGCCCAATCCCTCTAAACACCATCCAGTGTCTAATTCAGAAATCATTCTTTGGCATAACACATTCTACATGTGCACAACAACAGGTGCAGCAAATGCAGACAAGAATTGTTTCTCATTCTCTTCTCTGAACTTTCTCACAGCTTCCCATGAAAACCCTGGCAGAGAGCTGTGTCTGTCTCTGCTCAGAGGATGTGTGATCACCACACAGTCCCTGCCCTGCTCCTGCTGCACACACAATTCCTCACCCAGCCCAGCTGCCAGGGGCCTCTTGCCCCGCTGGGCACCCCTGGGCTCGTGTCCAGCCCTGTCACAGCACCCCCAGGGCCTTTTCCTGCCTGAGCAGCTCTCAGGACACTCTGTCCCAGCCTGTAGGGCTGGGGTTGGCAGAACCCCCCAGCCCGGGCTGTGCTGACCCTACAGGAGGGCACAAATTTGCATTTCCCTCCCTGGGGCCCACCCATGCTCTGCAGGGCTCTGTGGGGCAGCCAGAGAGAAACTGCAGAGGGAATTTGTTCCAGAGCAGGGCCAAGGCAAGGAACAGCCTCCAGCCACTCCCACACACACAGGATTAGGGCTGGGCAGGGTTTTGTTAAGTCCTGCCCAGATTTGGGATGAATATTTCACCTATTTCAGGTTTGTCCAGGAGGCTGATGAGGATCCGGAAGGGTTTGAGGTAAGCCTGGTGCTGCTCCTCTGGGTCAGCCTCTGGGAATTTCTGATGCAGAATCACAATCAAACTCTAGGAAAGGGAAAACATCACAATGTTATCACAATGTTATCCCATCAGAGACAGATTGTCATCTTAATAAGTGCTGAAGTGTTGATAAATTTGATTTGCCTACAAATGAACTCCAATTTTCCATCCAGGGTAAACAAATCAATTCCATCTTCCCATCATCTCTGCTCAAGGGCTGGCTGATCTTAGCCAGAGAAACATTTTTAAATAATTCAGGTAGTTTAAAATTATTTAAAATAATTCAGGTAGAAGCCAAGATGCTTTCCTTTGGTTTCCTTAGATTCCAAAAGCAATCCAATATTGGGATAAATACAGCACAGATGGAAATGTAACCACAGGGACAGAGAGGGAAGGAAAAACCAAAAATTGAGAATAATTCAGGACACAGTTTGAGCTAAAATTGCAAGGATCATGAATTTATTTGGAATTTATCTGTATAAAATGAACACCAACCTCAACCAAAAGATCTTTAGAGTATTTTCCAAAGAAATAAACAGCATGGTCTTCAGAGGTGGTGGAGTCTGGAGCAAAAGTGCCACCTTTAATATCAGAACCTACAAGAAAACAGAGGCAGGAGGAGCTCAGAGAGCAGCACAGAGCACTGAGGGGGTTTATATTGAATTTACACTGCATTTTCAATCTTTGGCATTTCAACAGCCCACACTCCCCAGTTTGAGGGCACCCAGATGTTCAGGACAACACATAAATCAAAACCAAGGCCAAATACAGTGGGAATCACTTTTTTCTTCCAGAAAAATAAGGTTAAAATAGTAACTTTTAGTGCTTTTAGTCCACTGAACCACTTCACAACAAGCTGTGGGTGGAACCAGAATTCATCAGACACCCTGGCATTCAGAGAGAAAATAAATTCACCTCTGAAGAGAAGCCCTGTTCACCAAATATTTAATTTTATTAAGACACTTGATAAATGGAAAACAAACACCAATTTACTTTACCATCATTCATTACCAGCTAAAGCAGTGTATTTCAATTTTAAACACTGATATTTTTTTTTTTTTTGCTCTCAAGTATGCAGAATATTGAAATTCTCTGGATTTTGCAGAGTACCTAGCAGCCAGGCATACAGTCTCCTGTTGAGGGACATGTCTCTCCTCAGCAGAGTTTGGGTGGCTGCTGACAGGATATAAACCAGGTCAGCCCTTCTGAGCAGGATGGTGCTTT
>JANCRA010000180.1:0-182554 GCA_024362935.1 Setophaga petechia
TGACTCCTTTCCCAGGGTGAGCTCATCAAGGATGTCTCATTCCCAAGGGAACAGGGAGCTCAGCACAGATTTTTTTGTCTGTAGCCATGAATATTAAAAATCTTGGTGAGAGCATCAGTGATCCTCAATTTCCAAGGATTTAAAAGACAAAACCACACTGGGCAAGAATCCTGCATGCAGTGAGGCAGATTCACCCTCTTTCCCTGGAATTTTCTTCTTCCACAGGGTTGGGAGGTGCTGTGATGTCCCAGGCAGGAACCACAGAACCATTGAGGGTAAAAGACCTCCAAGATCATCAAATCCAACCTTCAACGAAGTTTTTTGGGTGCTCCCAGGGATGGTGACTCCACCACTGCCCTGAACTTGAAAATCCTTTCCCTGCAGAGCTTTTCCCAAATGTTCAACCTGAGCTGCTCTGGTGCCACTTGAGGCCATTTCCCTGGTCCTGTCCCTGTTCCCTGGGAGCAGAGCCTGATCCAATCTCCTTCCCTGGCTCCAATCTCCTTCCAGGTGGTTGTAAAGAGCAACTCCCTGGAGTAGCAACAACCTCACCCACCTGGGAGAGAGGAGCAGAGCTAAAGGTGAATTTTGAGCGTTTATTTTGTGTTTCTCCTCGCAGTGATGGAGACATTCTGCTTGAAGAACACAAAGCTGGGACTCTGCTGTTAAAAATAAGGTTTAAGGCAGCAGATTTTTATGAATTTTATGTGATTTTATTCCCTTGCTGACTCGAAGAAAGGGGGAGAAGGCAGGGATGGATTAGGAGGAATTATCTCTGTGATTTCACAGTGGTTTCCCTCCCTGCTGTGCTGTCATTACTGTCACGATATAAAAACAAAGGGACATCACAGAGCTCTTAATGTGCTCCTCGTGCCCCTTCTCCCCAGGGACTCCACATCTTTGGGATACAGTTCCACCCGGCCTGAGCAGGAATTATTGGGATTAAAAGAAGGTGAAATCCAATGGTTTCTGTTCCATGGAGCAGCCAGAAAAATGATTCAGGGATCTCCCTCTGCTCAGCTCCAGCTCTGGAATTCTGGGACTCAAATCCCACTGGGTTTATAATCAGGGACAGAGCCCTCTTTTCTTTCATCAGTCATTTCCCTTCCCTTGAGTCTGTGACTTTATTTTCTTTAACCATTTCTGGCCTGGATTTCCCTCTTTCATCTCCAGTGACACAAACCAAGGCGCTTCGTCTCTTTTTAGTTCTGTGTTTTTGCTTTGTGGTTTTGTATTTTTTTTTTCTTTTCCGGGGCTGGGTATTGTTCACTTGGATGTCTGAGCATTTCAGAGGGAACAGCAAAGTGGAAAGATCAAAAGGCAGAGGGAGAGCAGCAGAAGGGGCAGCGAGGGCTGGCGGAGATGAAAAGACGCCGGTGACAGACGATGACAACTCGTGTGTGTCCCCAGCAACGTGACACGGGTGTTGTTCTCAGCAGGATTCCAGGAAGAAAACAGCTTTGCTGGGAGCAGACAAAACAAAATGGGAAAAAAATTGATAGGGGGAGAGAGAGTGAGAGAAAAAAGGAAAAAAGGCTGGAGCTGTCAGTGAGTCACGTTGTGAAGGAGCCGCAGCATTTCCAGGGCTTCCATTCACAGATCAGGCTCTTCCCTGGGCCTGCTCCCTTCCCCCAATCCCTGAGTTATTCCCACTCCAGGATTAGCAGCTTTTCTCTTTTCCAAGCCACAACTCCCCTCTCCAAGGCTGTTTACAATCCTTGGAGCCCTTTCTGTGCTGTGTCCCAAATAAATCCTCCCAGGAGCAGCTCTCCAGGCCCATATTCCTGTTTTTGCTTGAGGCTTCCATTCAGATGGGTTTGCCTGTGCTTTCCCAGCACTGAGGATTTGGATCCAGATTTTTGTGACTTTGCAACAATTCATTTAGGAACATTTCACATTGGAGCTCATCAACTGCTTAATTGGAGTCTGACTGTTCTGGAATTGCTCCTGAACTATTTAATGGGAGCTGGTTTTTCCAGTAGCTCTGTCTCCCAGCTCCTCAGTTATAAAAATAACCAAAAAACCCCTCTGGAGAAGCAGCTTCAAAAATTCCAGAAGTCTTAAAAAAATTCCCAATTTCCATCATTGAAACAGAGCAGGAAAACTCCCCAATACCCAGGATGGGCACCTGGAATCCAGGAAGAGGGAATAAGATGAGATTTTGGGAAGGTTGCTCAGTCCATTGGTTTAGCAGGGACAAGCAGCCACATTTTTTTGTGGCAAATGCAAGTTTGGAGTTTAAACAAATGGGATTCTCCCAAGAAAGTTGTGGAAGGTCCTCTTTAGGATAAATCCTATTTATCCTATCCCTCTTGGATATCCATGAGAAGGAGCTGGGATTTGCCCTGTGACCCCCTGGCAGCCTTGCACAAGTCTGGAGCATCCCCAGCTCCATATGGAATCAGATCCAGAGCAGATTAATTATCCCAATTAGGCTTCAAATGCTGTAATTGGTGTTTCAAAAAAAAAAAAAAAAAAAAAACCCAAACCAAAATAAAAAAAACCAAACAAAAAACCCACCAAAAACCAGAAACAAAACCCCCAAACCTTTAGGTTTGTCTGGCATTTCTTCAATACAAATACAAAAGGATCATTAAAAAACTTAGACTAAAGTTCTATCATGGAACACCAAAGGGAATTCTGATGGGATAACGAGCAGGGATGCAGAGAGAAGAAATTTTGGGATGGAATCATGGGATAATCTCCCAGGAGGAAAGGAGGACTTCATTCCATTGCTGGGATATTTCCTCAGGCTGAGCTCAACTCGAACCGACCACGTGCAACGATCCCCGTGATCCCTGCATTAATGAGTTTTATCCTCCTCTTTTATGATCAATTCCATTTTTGAGTGGTCCATATAACGGAATTGTGGGTAAATATTATCCATAAAACCCCATGCCAGGGAGGAAAGCTTGATGCCATAAAAACTCAATGCCATAATTTTACCTTTGGTGCCGAGTGCTGCACGTTCCCCGTTGGGCTGTGCACATTCCGTGCTTGGAACGCTCTCAGAACTTCCCAAATTATTAATTTTTCCTGCTTCTAAGGAGAGTTACATGGAGTGGAGCACTGCCAGCAGAACCTCATTTTCTTCCCTGGAAAAATCAAAATCTGGGAATAGCAAAGAGGGGGAATAAAGCTTGAAAATTTTAAAGCTTGAAGACTTTGTGACATTTAATGGGAATGGAAATGTGATGGCACCAGGACCAGCTGGGACAATCCCTCCTGCCCATCCACTGGGCAGGAAAAGCTCCTCTGGAAGTGCCCAAGGAACTCCTGGAAGTGGCACTCACTGCTCTGGGCTGGTGACAAGGTGGGGACTGGGAACAGCTTGGACTCGATGCTCTGGGAGGGATTTTCCAACTGGAAAACTGGGAAAAGCTGGGAGAATAAAGGAGATCAAAGTGCTGCAGCTACAGCAATAATCACCTGCCCCAGATGGAAAACCAAATCATTTCCCCATCATTTTTCCCTTATCCCTCTTGGATATCCATGAGAAGGAGCTGGGATTTGCCCTGTGACCCCCTGGCAGCCTTGCACAAGTCTGGAGCATCCCCAGCTCCGTATGGAATCAGATCCAGAGCAGATTAATTATCCCAATTAGGCTTCAAACGCTGTAATTGGTGTCTCAAAACTCCACACTTGGTGGAAGTTTTCAGTTCCTGAGCTGCTCTCAGCCTGTGGAACCACCCCAGCTTCCCCTGGAAAATGGAATGGGAATGTGCTCCAGCTGATTTGGGAGCAGAGTTTGAAGAGCCCACAATAACCAAGCAGTGAGATGAGGCACTGAGCAATGCTAAAAAGCAAATTATTGATTTTTCTCTTATTAAGGGAGCAGCCTCTGCTCTGTGTGCAAGGGATGAGGCAGAGGAGCTGAGACTGACAATGGAATGTGGTCCTGAAATTGAAGATCCCATCAGGAGCAGCTCCAGCTGGAGCTGGACCTGCCTGTGCATCTTTATCTCTTTTTGTTCCTTGATTTCAGCTGCTGATTTTATCTCATCATCCATTTTCTCCCCGGTAAATAAGATGCAGAGCTGCTCTCTAAATCAGCACCTTCTTAATGCAGCCTTTTGTGGTGACCACAGCATTTGGGAAGCTCTTGAAGGCCTAATGAGCCTCATCAGCTGAATTATTTTAATTAACAGAGAAACAGGACCAGCCTTTGTGTGAGGGATTTTTTTCTCTGAAGTGCTTTTCTCTTTTATAAAAATTTGGGGTTGTAAAAATCAGGTTGTTTGCTCCAAAAATGGAGCAAATATTCCCATTTTAGGAGGAATAATTGAAATATCAAGCCAGTTTTTAGTGAGACAAGTTTTTAATCTTTACCCTGTTAAAGGTTTTGGAATTGGGCAGAAAAACCCATTGAAGTCCTGGAAAAACCCTGCTGGAAAGAGAAATTCCTGCTTGGCTTTGGCCAGAGTGGGCAAATCCACCTGTGGAGGGGTGGGGTGCTCATCCCCACTGCCAAAATCTGGTGTGGAGAGTGAGAGATAAAAAGATTTTGAAATTCCAAATTTTTCCTGAAGCCTTTCAAATACATTAATGGATCCTACATCCAGAGAAAAGCTGTGGCACAATCAGTGATGCCAAAAATCATTTGCACGTGGAGGTAATTCCACAGAAGTTCCTGAGATTTGGCATATCCTGGATTTGTATATCTGCACACCTGGATCTGTTCTCCTCATCCCAATAGAACATTACTAACAATTCCAACAAATCTTTAATTTCTCCTCCCAGACCATTTATCCTTCTCCGAGGCATTAAGAAGAAAGTGAGCATTGATTAAAACAGGTGTCCACTGTCCCAGGTGTCAGTCCAGGCACTGAAAATCCTCCCAGGAGCTGAGCTAATTATGGAAAATCCAGCTAATAAAGGTAAACAACTTCTCCACGAGCACTTCATAAATATCCAGGGAGAGGCAGAGGCACCGTCTGGTTATTCCACGGATGAGCGCCGGCTGCTGATTGATTACAAAGCTCCAGTCAGGATTTTATCAGCTCAATAACTCTGTAATCAGTCCCTTATCTCAGTTTTGCCTGATTAAAATTGCTGCACAAGTGGCTGTTCTTTCACACTCTCCTTCCCCGAGGGAATTTTGATGGACCACAGCAACGGGAGATGTTTTTAAATGGCCGAGGTTGGCTCTGTGAGTTGGCTCCTTTGTGCTTGGAGGGCTGATCTGGATGTCAGATCGGACTGGGGAGGTGACAGGGGAGGTGCTGATGCCTGTACAAACAGCTCGTGGGTGAGGTGATGCCTCAGGTTCAGCTTTTCTGTTTTTCACATTCTGTGCTGCTTTAGTGTGAGGGTCTGGGCTCCATACCAGGGGATGGTTCTGATGAGGTGCAGTTCTGAGCTCTGTGCACAGAGCAGGGAGACAAAACAATTCCTGCTCCAGCTGGGCACCAAGGACAAATGATCCAAATCTCAGCCCCAGAGCACAAACCCTGTGGGCTGGAGAGAGAAAAACAAGCAGGGTGGGACTGCCTGGGCTAAAGCTGGGATGGGACAATTGTGGTGCTGTTCACAGGGGTCCCAGGAAGAGACGAGGATCTGACTCCATGTTTCAGAAGGCTGATTTATTATTGTATGGTATATATTATATTAAAAGTAGGCTGAAAGAATAGAAGAAAGGATTTCATCAGAAGGCTTGCAAGCAAGAAGAAAAATGATAACAAAAGCTTGTGTCTGACCAAGAGTCCGAGCCAGCTGACTGTGATTGGCCATTAATTAGAAACAACCAACATGGACCAATCCCAGATGCACCTGTTGCATTCCACAGCAGCAGATAATCAATGTTTACATTTTGTTCCTGAGGCCTCTCAGCTTCTCAGGAGGAAAAAATCCTAAGGAAAGGATTTTTCATAAAATGTGTCTGTGACAGACAATGAACTGCAAGATGCAAATGGAGCAGAGCTGATCCCAGGGACAGACCCCGTGCCCGCTCGTGCATTTTGGGGCCATTTGGGTTCATCTTGGGTGCAGCCCTGGCTGGGCTCTGGTGCTGCCCAAGGTGGATCCATGGAGGAGATGCTTTGAATCAATCCCTGCTTTATTCTGGAACTCCAGCCAGCCTCTGCTCTATCAAGGATTGATTCAAAGGATCTCCTCCATGGATCCACCTTGTGCTTTCTTGAACCATCAGTGGTACAGAGTGCCTTTGTCACACACTTCCCAATTAATTGGGCATTCTTAATTAAACCACGACACAAAACATCTCAGGGCAGCTTGTGTCACGTCCTGTTAGGACCAGCCTCAGAAACAGGAAAATCTGGGATTGGGAAGGAGGCAGATTCCAGGTTTCCAGGTCTAAGGCATCTCCACTCTGCCCTTACCATTCAATTTTCCTGCTGATTTCATGGAATGAGGCAGGAATGCCACCAGCAGCCCCAGGCTGTGCTTCTGGATGGGAGCTGCTCTTCCAGACTCTTCCACATTTTTTCCATCCCAGCCAATAATTTTTTCTCCATCCAAACCTGCTCCTGAAGCAATTCCCAAATTCCTCTTCCATCTTTTCTCAGGTTTTTGCTGTTTCAAGGTCACGAGAATTCACTCTGCTGCAGTGCTGGTAATTTATTCACTCTGAGGATTTTTAGAGCAGGGGATTTGAATAAAGTTAAAAATTCCACCCCTTTTTCTGTAGCACTTTATTAGAACTGAATCCTCACCGAGCATTCCCCCTTTTTTGGTTTTTTCCCCCAATTAAATGCAGATCTCCCTTTCTCAAGCAGTTTCAGATTCCTCCAAAGACAGGAATGGAAAGTATCAAACCCCAGAGAAATTCAGGAGCTGTCACATAGTTGGGAAAGGGATTAAAATATTGCTGGATCTACCTCGATTGCTCCACGAGGTTCTTGGAATTTGCTGCTCTGGAAGTTGCTGCTGCTTAAACCAAGAGACAGAAAGGGAAACTCAACTTTGATTCAAAAAAAAAAAAAATGACAGGAAAAGCTTTTCCTGTGAAAAATCTTGGACATGCAAAACATGGGAAGTCTCTGAATTGACAGTCAAGTAAAAACTGGTGTTTTTTTCAGGTTAAAAAAATTAAAAAATTAAAATCCAAAAAGAATTTTAAAAATAATATTTAAACGTTTTCGTTTTAATTCCAACACTTAAATTGGAGAGCAGGAACAGCATGATAAATAAATGGTATTTCCCCCACATTTTGCCTGGAATTGAAACAGTGAGGGTTTTATAAGGGAAATAATTTAATAATTTCCTTGATTTGATGGGCTGTTGGTTTGTCCAGTGTCACTGGAGAGGTGGCACTGTCACCCTCCAGTCCACTGTCACTTTTGGAAATCTATAAACATTAGAGTTAGAAAATAAACTTCTCTTTTTCCACCTTGAGAGCAGCAGTGTGTGAGCTCGTGTTGTTTCCTGTCCTGCAGTGTCCTCAGGCTCTGCTGGGATGGGAAAAGTAGGCCCTGACCCCTTTGAAGGTGCTCCCATCCTCCTTTTTAATAAATAAATGGAATATTTTCCCTAATCCCTCACAGAATCCCACAATTCCAGACTGGTTTGGGTGGGAAAGGAGCTCCAAACCCATCTCACATAAATAAATGGAATATTTTCCCTAATCCCTCACAGAATCCCACAATCCCAGACTGGTTTGGGTGGGAAAGGAGCTCCAAACCCATCTCATATAAATAAATGGAATATTTTCCCTAATCCCTCACAGAATCCCAGAATCCCAGAGTTGTTTGGGTGGGAAAGGAGGTCCAAACCCATCTCACATAAATAAATGGAATATTTTCCCTAATCCCAAATAAATGGAATATTTTCCCTAATCCCTCAGAGAATCCCACAATCCCAGACTGGTTTGGGTGGGAAAGGAGCTCCAAACCCATCTCACATAAATAAATGGAATATTTTCCCTAATCCCTCACAGAATCCCAGAATCCCAGACTGGTTTGGGTGGCAAAGGAGCTCCAAACCCATCTCATATAAATAAATGGAATATTTTCCCTAATCCCCTACAGAATCCCACAATTTGGGTGGGAAAGGAGCTCCAAACCCATCTCACATAAATAAATGGAATATTTTCCCTAATCCCTCACAGAATCCCAGAATCCCAGACTGGTTTGGGTGGGAAAGGAGCTCCAAACCCACCTGGGGTTTGCTCCCTGGATATTTATCCTCAATGATCTGGGGACACAAAAAATGGGAAAAGGTTGAGGCAGTTTGTGGATCCCCATCCATCTTTCCCATCTGCCCTGAATTATCCTGGCATTAATCAGGAGGAAAAAGAATATTTAATGATCTCCCTTCTCCCATTCATTTATTAGTTGATTAATTCAGTCCCACAGAAGGCGTGGAACATTTCTCCTGGAAAAATGAAAGGCCTTGGATGTGGCTGAGGAATTTTTGCTCGCTCTGATATTTAATTTATAAACAGCTTTTCCAAATATTTACAGAAAATTATTCTTGCACCAACATTATCTTACCCCCTCTTGGGGTTAGGGGTTGCAGCCACTGGGAAAGGAGGATGGATGGAAAAATTGGAGATTGTATGGAGGAAAACAAAGGATTTAAATAACTCCTGATTTTTTTTTATATTGTTCTTTCTAAAGCCAAACCCCCTCAGTTTAATAATAGAGTTCCCTGGCAAAGTGAGTCATGTTCTTGGAATTAAATCCTGAGCTGATTTTAACACTCAGGGCTCCTCGGTGATTTAGTTTTAAAGGTCCCACATGTTGCAATTTTGGTCAGGAAAATTTATTTAATTAAAAAAAATAATTAAGTTAGTGATGTTCCCAAATGATCCATTGGGCACCTCACCTGGGGATTCCCAGCTTTAAACAAAAACAAAGATGATCCCGTTGTTGTGACCATGCTCGAGCAGACTCTGAATTTTGGATTCATGTTTATTTCAACATCTGGAATTGCCAAATAAATCCTTTAATTCATCCCATTTCCACCAGGAAAAAGAAACTTTCAAGGATCACGTGAGTCAGGAATTTTGGGATGTTGCTCAGCTGCTGGTTTGGGATGAAGCATGAAATTTGATGCTTTATTTTATAACATTTTCCAGGGATTTTCCAAATAAATCCTTTAATTCATCCCATTTCTACCAGGAAAAAGAAATTTTAAGGATCACGTGAGCCAGGAATTTTGGGATGTTGCTCAGCTGCTGGTTTGGGATGAAGCACGGAATTTGATGCTTTATTTTATAACATTTTCCAGGGATTTGCCAAATAAATCCTTTAATTCATCCCATTTTCACCAGGAAAAAGAAATTTTAAGGATAACATGTGTCAGGAGTTTTGGGATTTTGCTCAGCTGCTGGTATGGAAAGAGGCATGGAATTTGATGCTTTATTTTATAACATTTCCTAGGAATTTGCCAAATAAATCCTTTAATTCATCCCATTTCCACCAGGAAAAAGAAACTTTTAAGGATCACGTGAGCCAGGAATTTTGGGATGTTGTTCAGCTGCTGGTTTGGGATGAAGCATGGAATTTGATCCTTTATTTTATAACATTTTCCAAGGATTTTCCAAATAAATGCTTTAATTCATCCCATTTCCATCAGGAAAAAGAAATTTTAAGGATAACATGTGTCAGGAGTTTTGGGATGTTGCTCAGCTGCTGGTATGGAAGGAGGCACGGAATTTGATGCTTTATTTTATAACATTTTCCAAGGATTTGCCAAATAAATCCTTTAATTCATCCCATTTTCACCAGGAAAAAGAAACTTATAAGGATCACATGTGAGTCAGGAATTTTGGGATGTTGTTCAGCTGCTGGTTTGGAATGAGGCATGGAATTTGATGCTTTATTTTATAACATTTCCAGGGATTTGCCAAATAAATCCTTTAGTTCATCCCATTTCTACCAGGAAAAAGAAACTTTTAAGGATCACAAGTGTTAGGAGTTTTGGGATGTGGCTCAGCTTCTGGTTTGGGATGAAGCATGAAATTTGATGCTTTATTTTATAACATTTTCCAGGGATTTGCCAAATAAATCCTTTAATTCATCCCATTTCCACCAGGAAAAAGAAACTTTTAAGGATAACATGTGTCAGGAGTTTTGGGATTTTGCTCAGCTGCTGGTTTGGAATGAGGCATGGAATTTGATGCTTTATTTTATAACATTTTCCAAGGATTTGCACACCAAATAAAAGCTGAAAATCATTGTTGGAATTGTGGTTAGAAGGAATTTTGGGGCCGGAAGGAATTGTGGTTCTTTTCCCCAATTCCAAGTTTTCATTGGAAAAGGCTGAAACAACAATTAACAAACATTGCCTAAAATTTATTTTGAGAATATGAAACTGTTAAATCTCAGTTTTACATTTGTTTTCTCCTCAAATGGAAAGGGAAAATACACTTCCATGTTTTTATTAATTTGGAATTTGATTGTTGGTTAAATAAACCTGAATTTCCAGGTCTGCAGCTGCTGTAGCAGCAAAGATGGAATTGCTCCTGATGGGATTTGGGATTTTTCCCTGTCCCAAGGGAAAGGATGAACCCTGTGCTACCCCAGCCCTGACAAGTGTGATCACTTAAATCAAATTTTGAGAAAAAAACAATGCCTGAGAGCAAGAATTAAGATTTGAGTTTTAAATATAAACTAGAAAAAAAAGGCCTCCATTTGTCCTCAAGACAAACTGATAAAACATGGGAAGAGAAGGAATAATTAGGAATAAACTTCCCAGAAATCTGCATCAATCTGCATAAAACCAGATCTCTGATCCATATCTTGAGATTCCCTGAGTCAGAGGGAGAGGGGAGGGAATAAAGAGGAGCCCAGGGAGATAAAGAGGAGACCAAGGAGATAAGGATGAACCCAGAGAGATAAGGAGGAGCCCAGGGAGATAAGGATGAACCCTGAGAGATAAGGAGGAGCCCAGGGAGATAAGGATGAACCCAGAGAGATAAGGAGGAGCCCAGGGAGATAAGGATGAACCCTGAGAGATAAAGAAGAGACCAAGGAGATAAGGATGAACCCAGAGAGATAAAGAGGAGCCCAGGGAGATAAAGATGAGCCCAGGGAGATAAAGATGAGCCCAGGGAGATAAAGAGGAGCCCAGGGAGATAAAGATGAGCCCAGGGAGATAAGGATGAACCCAGAGAGATAAGGAGGAGCCCAGGGAGATAAAGATGAGCCCAGGGAGATAAGGATGAACCCAGGGAGATAAGGATGAACCCAGGGAGATAAAGAGGAACCCAGGGAGATAAGGATGAGCCCAGGGAGATAAGGATGAGCCCAGGGAGATAAAGATGAGCCCAGGCTGGACCCCTGAGGGCATCACAGGGATCTGATCCCAGGAAATTGGGGTGGATCAGCAGAATTGTGGGAATGTTTGGGATGCAAGGAGACAATAAGGGATGAGGAGTTCGGGATTGGGCTGCTCATGGCTGGATCCTCAGGGAGGTTCATCCAAGGGTTCCCTGTAAATCACAGATGAGGGAACCCACCAGGAGTGGGGTGAAAATGAAACAGTGAAGTTTTCCTGGCTGGAAATGATTCCTTTGTACCCCTCCTTCCCATTCCTGGAGCAGGGAATAAGGGGAGCAGGGAGCTGCTGAGAGGGGAGGGAATAAAGAGGAGACCAAGGAGATAAGGATGAGCCCAGGGAGATAAGGATGAGCCCAGGGAGATAAAGATGAACCCAGGGAGATAAAGAGGAGCCCAGGGAGATAAAGAGGAGCCCAGGGAGATAAAGATGAACCCAGGGAGATAAAGAGGAGCCCAGGGAGATAAAGAGGAGACCAAGGAGATAAGGAGGAGCCCAGGGAGATGAAGAGGAGCCCAGGGAGATAAAGAGGAGCCCAGGGAGATAAAGATGAACCCAGGGAGATAAAGAGGAGCCCAGGGAGATAAAGAGGAGCCCAGGGAGATAAAGAGGAGCCCAGGGAGATAAAGAGGAGCCCAGGGAGATAAAGATGAACCCAGGGAGATAAAGAGGAGCCCAGGGAGATAAAGAGGAGACCAAGGAGATAAGGAGGAGCCCAGGGAGATGAAGAGGAGCCCAGGGAGATAAAGAGGAGCCCAGGGAGATAAAGAGGAGCCCAGGGAGATAAAGAGGAGCCCAGGGAGATAAAGATGAACCCAGGGAGATAAAGAGGAGCCCAGGGAGATAAAGAGGAGACCAAGGAGATAAGGAGGAGCCCAGGGAGATGAAGAGGAGCCCAGGGAGATAAAGAGGAGCCCAGGGAGATAAAGAGGAGCCCAGGGAGATAAAGATGAACCCAGGGAGATAAAGAGGAGCCCAGGGAGATAAAGAGGAGACCAAGGAGATAAGGAGGAGCCCAGGGAGATAAAGTTGAGCCCAGGGAGATAAGGAGGAGCCCAGGGAGATAAGGATGAACCCAGAGAGATAAAGAGGAGCCCAGGCTGGACCCCTGAGGGCATCTCAGGGATCTGATCCCAGGAAATTGGGGTGGATCAGCAGAATTGTGGGAATGTTTGGGATGCAAGGAGACAATAAGGGATGAGGAGTTCGGGATTGGGCTGCTCATGGCTGGATCCTCAGGGAGGTTCTCATCCAAGGGTTTCCTGTAAATCACAGATGAGGGAACCCACCAGGAGTGGGTGAAAATGAAGCAGTGAAGTTTTCCTGGCTGGAAATGATTCCTTTGTACCCCTCCTTCCCATTCCTGGAGCAGGGAATAAGGGGAGCAGGGAGCTGCTGAGAGGGGAGGGAATAAAGAAGAGCCCAGGGAGATAAAGAGGAGCCCAAGGAGATAAGGATGAGCCCAGGGAGATAAGGATGAACCCAGGGAGATAAGGATGAAACCTGAGAGATAAGGAGGAGCCCAGGGAGATAAAGATGAACCCAGGGAGATAAGGAGGAGCCCAGGGAGATAAGGAGGAGCCCAGGGAGATAAAGATGAGCCCAGGGAGATAAAGAGGAGACCAAGGAGATAAAGAGGAGCCCAGGGAGATAAAGATGAACCCAGGGAGATAAGGATGAACCCAGAGAGATAAGGAGGAGCCCAGAGAGATAAAGATGAGCCCAGGCAGGAGCCCTGAGGGCATCACAGGGATCTATCACAGAAATTGGGGTGGATCAGCAGAATTGTGGGAATGTTTGGGATGCAAGGAGACAATAAATGATGAGGAATTCAGGATTGGGCTGCTCATGGCTGGATCCTCAGGGAGGTTCATCCAAGGGTTTCCTGTAAATCACAGATGAGGGAACCCACCAGGAGTGGGTGAAAATGAAGCAGTGAAGTTCCTCTGGCTGGAAACGATTCCTTTGTACCCCTCCTTCCCATTCCTGGAGCAGGGAATAAGGGGAGCAGGGAGCTGCTGAGAGGGGAGGGAACAAAGAGGAGCCCAGGGAGATAAAGAGGAGCCCAGGGAGATAAAGATGAGCCCAGGGAGATAAGGAGGAGACCAAGGAGATAAGGATGAACCCAGGGAGATAAAGAGGAGCCCAGGGAGATAAAGAGGAGCCCAGGGAGATAAAGATGAGCCCAGGGAGATAAGGAGGAGACCAAGGAGATAAAGATGAGCCCAGGCAGGAGCCCTGAGGGCATCTCAGGGATCTGATCACAGAAATTGGGGTGGATCAGCAAAATTGTGGGAATGTTTGGGATGCAAGGAGACAATAAGGGATGAGGAGTTCGGGATTGGGCTGCTCATGGCTGGATCCTCAGGGAGGTTCATCCAAGGGTTTCCTGTAAATCACAGATGAGGGAACCCACCAGGAGTGGGGTGAAAATGAAGCAGTGAAGTTTTCCTGGCTGGAAATGATTCCTTTGTACCCCTCCTTCCCATTCCTGGAGCAGGGAATAAGGGGAGCAGGGAGCTGCTGAGAGGGGAGGGAATAAAGAGGAGCCCAGGGAGATAAAGATGAACCCAGAGAGATAAGGAGGAGACCAAGGAGATAAGGATGAGCCCAGGGAGATAAGGATGAACCCAGGGAGATAAAGAGGAGCCCAGGGAGATAAAGAGGAGCCCAGAGAGATAAAGATGAGCCCAGGGAGATAAAGAGGAGCCCAGGGAGATAAAGAGGAGCCCAAGGAGATAAGGAGGAGCCCAGGGAGGAGGAGCCCAGGGAGATAAAGAGGAGACCAAGGAGATAAGGAGGAGCCCAAGGAGATAAGGATGAACCCAGGGAGATAAAGATGAGCCCAGAGAGATAAAGAGGAGCCCAGAGAGATAAAGAGGAGCCCAGGGAGATAAAGATGAACCCAGGGAGATAAAGATGAACCCAGGGAGATAAAGATGAACCCAGAGAGATAAAGAGGAGCCCAGGGAGATAAAGATGAACCCAGGGAGATAAGGATGAATCCAGGGAGATAAGGATGAACCCAGGCAGGAGCTCTGAGGGCATCTCAGGGATCTGATCACAGAAATTGGGGTGGATCAGCAGAATTGTGGGAATGTT
Organism: Setophaga petechia; assembly: GCA_024362935.1. NCBI lineage: Eukaryota > Metazoa > Chordata > Aves > Passeriformes > Parulidae > Setophaga > Setophaga petechia. Next base: position 14,344 of record JANCRA010000180.1, read on the forward strand.
TGGGATGCAAGGAGACAATAAGGGATGAGGAGTTCAGGATTGGGCTGCTCATGGCTGGATCCTCAGGGAGGTTCATCCAAGGGTTTCCTGTAAATCACAGATGAGGGAACCCACCAGGAGTGGGGTGAAAATGAAGCAGTGAAGTTTTCCTGGCTGGAAATGATTCCTTTGTATCCCTCCTTCCCATTCCTGGAGCAGGGACCTGCTGAGAGAATGCCAAAGGTTTTGGAAGGAAGTTTCTTCTTTGAGTCTGCCTAAGGAATCATAACTTTAAAATCAGGATTCAGGGAAGCACTTCAGCATTCCAAGCAGAAAATCCCTGTGTAAGTGCTTTGCTGGTTCAGGGCTAAATGAATTTGTAATGATTTTATTAACAAAGCCTTGTACATAATTTCTGCATTAAACTCTAAACACCGGGTTTGATGAATTCAAACAATTAGCCCGAGCATCAACAGCATTCATTAAAATTAATTATTACCTGCTCACTTTTTATGAATGGGCTGGACTGTGGGCAGATTGCTCAGCTGGAGTAAGTCAGGAATATTCCAGGAGTGGGAGGGAATTAATTTAAACCCTGAGAGAAAATTAGATCTGAGAGAAGATTTTAAGAATCTCTGGTCCATGTGGATCCCAGATTAAAGTCAGAACCAAATTTGTTGGCTGGGATCTGGAATAAGCTGGAAACACAGAAATCAGGTGTTCAAAGCATTGTGCTGGGGGTTTAATGGGTTCATCTCCCAGCTCCAGCCAAGCCAGGCTTTAGTGGGAAAAGCCAGGATCTCACTGGAAAATGAAATGGGAATCTCAGGAATTATTGCTGATATTTGTAATTTATGAAGTGCCTGGAAGGGAGGACTCAGTGGAAAGGGGATTTGCATTAAATCCCACCTCACCCCCAGGGGATCCTCCTAAACCTAGACCTAAACCTAGAGACACCTCTCTAACCCTGTCCTAATTTGGCCATAAAATAATTCATAATTTCATTCACAAAGCCTATCAAACTCCATCTCCCAGCTGCTTCTCCTTCCCACACACTGATGTTCCCTCAGGAAGTCAGCTCCAGGATTTTCCAATTCCCAGCCCCGTTCAAACACCAATAATTCTTGTCTCAGCACTTTTCTTTGCATTGAAAACCTCAATTCCCTCCTGTTTTGGGTTGGGTTTTGTTTTGTTTCCTTTCCCTCCTGGATAAATTCATGAATATTCATTTCCCTTTCATTTCTCAACACCCAATATCCAAATAACCTGAGAATAGGTGGATTTTCCATGCGTGCTCTGGTGCCAGGGGAGGCTTCCAAGCATTCCCAGAGCCTCTTGGTTGAACAACAGGAATTATTCCTGATTGAACTGGCTGGGAATTTGGCCTAATTAACCTAATTAAGAGAGGGAAATGATCCTCAGCATCCCATCACCCACCAGACTTTGCCATTGGATGATCCCAGAGCTCCAGGAATGTTTGGACAATGCTCTCAGGGATAGAGTGGAACTGTTGGGGTGTCTTGGGCAGGGCCAGAATTGGGACTGGGTGATCCTTGTGGAATTTCCAACCCAGAATATTCCATGATCCTCTCATCACCTCTGCAGTGACAAAATGTCTCGTTCTTCATGGTGGATGACCATCAAGACAGGAATGACCAGGAATTCTGAGTATGCACTGGAATATCCAGCATGGAACATCACCCAGCCCCCAAATCCCATCAGAGTGGGGGTTTGGAGAGGGAAAATTGTGGAATGTAGGGCTGGGGGTTGGAGGCAGAATGTGGCAAGGAAAAGCAGGAATAATTTGGATATTGGCATGGAAAAGACATGAGAAGGGGAAGTGAAGAGTTGAGGAGCCTCTGAGCAGAATATGAGGAAGGAAAAAGAGGAATATTTTGGATATTGGCACGGAAAAGACACAAGAAGGGGAAGTGAAGAGTTGAGGAACCCCTGAGCAGAATATGAGGAAGGAAAGGCAGGAATATTTTGGATATTGGCACTGAAAAGACAAAACCAGAGATGTGAGGGGCTGAGGAACCCCTGAGGAGCTGAGGAACCCCAGAGCAGAGTGTGGGAAGGAAAAACAGGAATATTTTGGATATTGGCACTGAAAAGATGAAACCTGGCATGTGAGGAGCTGAGCAGAATATAAGAAAGAAAACACAGGAATATTTTGGATATTGGCACTGAAAAACCAGGGCATGTGAGGAGCTGAGGAACCCCTGAGGAATTGAGAAACCCCTGATCAGATTGTGAGAAGGAAAAGCAAGAAAAATTTGGATATTGGCATGGAAAAGACACAAGCAGGGGAAGTGAAGAGTTGAGGAACCCCTAAGCAGAATATGAAGAAGGAAAAAGAGGAATATTTTGGATATTGGCACTGAAAAGACAAAACCAGGGACTGTGAGGAGTTGAGGAATATGAGGAAGGAAAAGAAGGAATAATTTTGGATATTGGCACTGAAGAGACACAACCAGAGCATGTAAGGAGCTGAGGAAGGCCCTGAACATAATATGAGGAAGGAAAGGCAGGAATATTTTGGATATTGACACTGAAGAGACACACACAGGTCATGTGAGGGGTTGAGGAAACCCTGAGGAACTGAGGAACTCCTGATCAGATTGTGGGAAGGAAAAGCAGGAGTAATTTGGATACTGGCATAGAAAAGACACAAGCAGGGATGTGAGGAGCTGAGGAAGCCCTGAGCAGAATATGGGGAAGGAAAAAGAGGAATATTTTGGATATTGGCACTGAAAAGACAAAACCAGGGCATGTGAGGGGTTGAGGAACCCCTGAGGAACCCCAGAGCAGAGTGTGGGAAGGAAAAGCAGGAATAATTTAGATGTTGGCACTGAAGCGGCACAACCAGGGATGTGAGGAGCTGAGGAAGGCCTGAGCAGAATATGAGGAAGGAAAAGCAGGAATAATTTGGATATTGGCATCGAAGAGACACAACCAGGGCATGTGAGGAGCTGAGGAAGGCCTGAGAAGAATATGAGGAAGGAAAGGCAGGAATATTTTGGATATTGGCATGGAAAAGACACAAGCAGGGGAAGTGAAGAGTTGAGGAGCCTCTGAGCAGAATATGAGGAAGGAAAAGCAGGAATATTTTGGATATTGACACTAAAAAGACAAAACCAGGGCATGTGAGGGGTTGAGGAACCCCTGAGGAACCCCAGAGCAGAATGTGGGAAGGAAAAACAGGAATAATTTTGGATGTTGGCACTGAAGAGACACAACCAGAGATGTGAAGGGTTGAGGAGTCCCTGAGCAGAATATGAGGAAGGAAAGGCAGGAATATTTTGGATATTGGCACTGAAAAGACAAAACCAGGGCATGTGAGGGGTGGAGGAATCCCTGAGGAAATGAGGAGTCCCTGAGTAGATTGTGGGAAGAAAAAGCAGGAATAATTTGGATGTTGACACTGAAGAGACACAACCAGGGGAAGTGAGGGGTTGAGGAAACCCTGAGGAACTGAGGAACCCCTGATCAGAGTGTGGGAAGGAAAAGCAGGAATAATTTGGATGTTGGCACTGAAGAGACACAACCAGAGCATGTGAGGAGCTGAGGAAGGCCCTGAACATAATATGAGGAAGGAAAAGCAGGAATACTTTGGATATTGACACTGAAGAGACACACACAGGGCATGTGAGGGGTTGAGGAAACCCTGAGGAATTGAGGAACCCAGAGCAGAATGTGGGAAGGAAAAGCAGGAATATTTTGGATATTGGCATGGAAAAGACACAAGCAGGGGAAGTGAAGAGTTGAGGAACCCCTGAGCAGAATAAGAGGAAGGAAAAAGCAGGAATATTTTGGATATTGGCACTGAAGAGACACAACCAGAGATGTGAGGGGTGGAGGAACCCCTGAGGAAATGAGGAGTCCCTGAGTAGATTGTGGGAAGAAAAAGCAGGAATAATTTGGATGTTGGCACTGCAAAGACACAACCAGGGATGTGAGGAGCTGAGGAACCCCTGATCAGAGTGTGGGAAGGAAAAGCAGGAATATTTTGGATATTGGCACTGAAAAGACAAAACCAGGGATGTGAGGAGCTGAGGAAGGCCTGAGCAGAATATGAGGAAAGAAAAACAGGAATAATTTGGATATTGGCATCGAAGAGTCACAACCAGGGGATGTGAGGAGCTGAGGAAGCCCTGAGCAGAGCTGGGGGCTGGGTAAAATAATCCCCTCCTTAGACCTTGCCTTGGAATCATCTCCTCAAAAACTGCAGGGCCACAAGGGAAATGATTAAAGGAGACCTTGGCTTATGATGTTGACCAAAAATATCTTGAATTTCCTTTTTTTTCCAGCTTTCTTTGCCTCTGTTGTGCCCTCATGGGTTAGATTTTAATTCCTTTGGGGCTGGGGATCTCTTTGTTCCCTGGATCTCTCTGGCACATCAAGTCCTGCTCCCGTTTTTCCACTTCTCTGTGCTCCCATGTTAAAGAGCCCTTTCAAAGGATCCCAAGAATGTCAAAAATGAGAGTGGGAAGGATCTCTTGGAACAAAATCAGGATCCTCAGGCAGAACAGGATGCTCAGATCCCTGCAATGTCCACAGGGATAAGGGAAAACAAAGGCTCTGTTTTTAGAGGGGGAAAAAGCTCCTTAGGGATTAAAGGAACATCTGATAACCTGCACAAATTCAGTCTCAAAAATATTCCAAATTTTTTTCCTCCTCTCAGAACAAACCCCAGCTGAGCACAGGGAGCAAACTTTTACCACTTCAAGTTTTTTGCAGGATTTTACTTTTTGTTGTTTCATAAAATGGTTTGGGAAGGTGGGATGGGGGAGAGGGCGGGAAGGGAGGTGGGAACTCTCTCAGTGAGCTTCATCCTAATGGGAATATTTGATATATTCCCATTGGGATTCCCTGTTTCCTTTGTCATTGCTCCAGGATTTCATATAAAAGACAAATAAAGGTGCCCCACAAATTCCCCATCCCTGGAAGTGCCCAAGGCCATGTTGGATGGGGTTTGGAGCACCCTGGGATAGTGGGAGGTGTCCCTGTTCATGGGATGGGTTCTAAGGCTTCTTCCAACCCAAACCATTCCATGATTTCATTTACAATCCATAAATTATCTACTCAAATAATTCACTTAAATCCATTTACAACAATTCCAAGGATCAGGAGATGCAGGGACAGCGTGGAGTTCAAGGAAGAAGGATTCATGGGAATAAACCTGTGCCAAAACCTTCAGTCCATGCTCTGTGCCTCTCACCAAGGACAACGGAGTGAGGGTGATGCAATCCTGGAATTCCAACCTCCTGTGGAATTCACCACTCCTTGATCTGCAGCAAAACAAGAGGAAACAGCCTCAGGTTGCACCAGGGGATGTTTAGGTTGGAATTAGGGAAAATTCCTTCATGGAAAGGGTTGTCCAGGCCTGGCACAGCTGCCCAGGTGCAGTCCCCATTCCCAGAGGGATTTCAAAGCCCTGTGGTGTCTCCTTGTTCTTTTCAGCTCTTCTGAACCTTCTGATGTTTACATTCTCATAATGAATTTCCCATGTAATTTTATATAAATAATTATTAATTTACATTCTTCTCTGAAGGAGGAGAAATTTGCTGGACTGTTGGTTTGCTCAGTATCATTGGAGAGGTGGCACTGTCACCCTCCAATCCACTGTCACTTTTGAAAATCTATAAATGCTGGAGTCAAAAAATAAACTTCCCTTCTTTTTACCTTGAATGTTCCAGTGTTGTTTTATTTCCTATGTCCTACAGTGACATCGTGGAGGTGGCACTAGGAGACAATGAAACAATGGTGGCACTGTAAGTCCTGGCAGGGGAAAGGTTGAACTCCCTGATCCTAAAATCTTTCCCAACCTTAACGATCCTAGGTTGGTATTGACCTTCCTGGAATGGCTGATGGAGGCCGAAAAGGAGAAATTAAACCCCCAGGGCCCAATCCTGCCCATCCTGCTCAGCATCTGCTGCCCAGCCTGTCCCTGAGTGGCCCTTCCCTGGAATTGCTCCTTTCTGAGCCCTTGGCTTTGCAAACCCCGAGCAGGTTGAGTGCTGCAGTTACAGGATGATTGTCCAGGGTTGTTTTATTTCATGTCCTACAGTGACATCGTGGAGGTGGCACTTGGGGACATGAAGCAGTTGTGGCTCTGTAAGTCCTGGCAGGGGAAACATTGAACTTCATGATCCTAAAATCTTTACCAGCCTTAACAAACCCAGGTTGGTATTGACCTTCCTGGAATGGCTGATGGAGGCCAAAAATGAAGAATTCAATCCAGATGCCCCAATCCTGCCTGTCCTTCTCAGCATCTGCTGCCCAGCCTGTCCCTGAGTGGCCCTTCCCTGGAATTGCTCCTTTCTGAGCCCTTGGCTTTGCAAATGCCAAGCAAGTTCAGTGCTGAAGGTACAGGATGATTATCCAGGGTTGTTTTATTTAATGTCCTACAGTGACATCGTGGAGGTGGCACTTGGGGACATGAAGCAGTGGTGGCTCTGTAAGTCCTGGCAGGGGAAAGGTTGAACTCCCTGATCCTAAAATCTTTCCCAACCTTAATGACCCCAGGTTGGTATTGACCTTCCTGGAATGGCTGATGGAGGCCGAAAAGGAGAAATTAAACCCCCAGGGCCCAATCCTGCCCATCCTGCTCAGCATCTGCTGCCCAGCCTGTCCCTGAGTGGCCCTTCCCTGGAATTGCTCCTTTCTGAGCCCTTGGCTTTGCAAATCCCGAGCAAGTTAAGTGCTGATGTTACAGGATGATTATTAAAGTGTTGTTTTATTTCGTGTCCTACAGTGACATCGTGGAGGTGGCATTAGGAGACAATGAAACAATGGTGGCCCTGTAAGTCCTGGCAGGGGAAAAGTTGAACTTCATGATCCTAAAATCTTTCCCAACCTTAACGATCCTAGGTTGGTATTTACCTTCCTGGAATGGCTGATGGAGGCCGAAAATGAGAAATTAAACCCCCAGGGCCCAATCCCGCCTGTCCTGCTCAGCATCTGCTGCCCAGCCTGTCCCTGAGTGGCCCTTCCCTGGAATTGCTCCTTTCTGAGGCCTTGGCTTTGCAAACCCCGAGCAGGTTGAGTGCTGCAGTTCCAGGATGATTATCCAGCTGTTCCCTGGAGCACACGAGCTGTGGAGGAGCCGGGTAATGAAGCAGCCCTGGAATTCTGCAGGCAGGGCCAGTCCCTGCCTTCCCTCCGTGGGGAGCTCTAATTGGAGCAGTGCCTCAGCTCCCTGACAGTTTGCCAATTGTGGGCAGGAACTCATTTATCAGCGGCTGGAGTGGCTAAAAAGGATGGATCTGCTGTCACTCCCAACGCTCCTGGAGCAGGGACACAAATAATCCATGGGAACAATGGCCCTGCCCCAGCAGGAGGGGCCTTCAGGCTCCCAGTCTGATTAGATCCCACTTGTTCTCCATTAATCTGCTTTAATGAACTTCCTGACCTTCTCTCTCCCTTCATCCACGAGGAATTTCCCAAATAAATCTCGCCTGGTGCTGTAATCCTATTTTCCAAATAATCCCAATAACTCGTGGGTGAACATTTACAATGTTAGGGCTGAAAAGGAAATTAAATAATGAACACAGAGGGTGCTACTGTGAGTAATTAATTGTGTGGGGTTCTGTGATTCCCAGCTCTGATTCATGAGGAAAACTGGGAACAAGGATGTGGAGCAAACGATTAAATCCCATAAAAATTTATGCAGATGCCTCCAACAAATTTGTGCCATCATAAAGCAACCGGGAAAGGTCTTATTTATGGAGCGTGGCATAAATCAGGAGATTTAGTGGGATCTTCTAACAAAGGGAGAGTAATTAAATGCCTGGGAATCTGGGGTTGGACACCATCCGTGAAAAATGTCTGGAGAGGAGCACTTAACAGAGGATGTCGGGGTGTGTTGCTGGAGAAGTTCATGGACGTGATTAAATCTCTTTTTTATCTCTGCCCATAAATCACATCGAGCTCAGGCAGTGAACTCCACATCTGTGAGGAGGGAAGGGAGAAGGAGGAGCTGTGTCTGGAGAGGTTTCAGGGAAGAGGAAAAAATGGGGAAAAAAAGGATGCAGGAAGTGCTTTTATGTCTTGGATCAGTGGGGAAAAAGGAGATGTTCAGGGTATATTGGATCAGAGAATTCCAGAATGGTTTGGGAAAGAAGAACCCTAAATCTCATCCCATCCCAGCCCTGCCATGGCAGGGACACCTCCCACTGTCCCAGGGTGCCCCAATGTCCAGCCTGGCCTTGGGCACTGCCAGGGATCCAGGGGCAGCCACAGCTGCTCTGGCAATTCCAGCCCAGCCAGGAATTCCCAATTCCCAATCTCCCACCCATCCCTGCCCTCTGGCACTGGCAGCCATTCCCTGGCTCCTGTCCCTCCAGCCCTTGTCCCCAGTCCCTCTCCAGCTCTCCTGGAGCCCCTTTAGGTACCCTCAGCTCTCCCTGGAGCCTTCTCCTCTCCAGGGGAACACCCCCAGCTCTCCCAGCCTGGCTCCAGAGCAGCTCCATGGATTCCTCTGGATCATTCCAGCAGCTCCACATCCTCGTGCTGCTGGAACCCCAGAGCTGGAGCAGCTCTGCAGGTGGGGTCTCACCTGAGTGGGGCAGAAGGGCAGAATTCCCCTTTTCCCACTTCCCACATCCAGTAGGATCAGCCCAGGACTGGGGAATTCTGGATTCACACAGCCAGGCCACGTGCACTGCCATTATCTCCAAGATAAAGTTTTGGAAGGAAAAGAATTGTGTGGAGATCTTTGAGCAGCTCCAGAAGGAGCTGACCCCGTTAGTGGTGATTGGCAGCTGGAGTCACTCGGGTCAGGCTGACACAAAATCCAAAATCGGGGTCACCAACTGCTCACCTGGAACCTGCACCTCATCTCTGGAGCCACAGCAGGGATTTGGGAAGAAATCCAGTCAGGATTTAGTGATGGATTAAAGATCTGTTCATAAATTGACTAAATGGATGCTGGTTCTCCAAAAACGCAGAATTCTGCCACAAAAAAAAAAAGAGGAAAGCAATTCTTCTGCAGAGCAGGGAAATCCCAGCGTGGGGGGAATGTTCCCTCTTTGTTTTGAGCTCCTGTGAAATCCCTGACAGCTCCAAACCCTCCATGGAAAGGGAACATTGCAGGGAAGCACCATGGGAATGCTGGGAGAGGGGTTTTGGAGCAAATTCCAGAGCTGGGAAGTGCAGGAACAAGTGGAGTGTGTGCCCAGGAGAGGAGGCAAAAATAGATGGGAACAAAGGAATGCAAAATTCTCTGTTTGTTCTTCCAAAAAACCCCCGGATTTTCTAGAGTTTGGGACAAAATTTTGCCTGGATGTGGTGGAGCAGGAGAATCCAGGTGGGAATTCCTTCAGCCTGGCCAACATGGGATATTTAATAAAGCATTGCTGTCACTCTGTCCAAGCCCTGAGTAATTCTCCCATGATAAAGACCAAAAAGAGATGGAAAAGATTCCTGTAGGAACCTGTGGGACAACTGGAATTTTTGCCCATCCTGTGCTAAAAATTTTGTAGGAACCTGTGGGACAAATGGAATTCTTGCCCATCCTGTGCTACCAAAATTTCCCATCAAGGAAATCACCGGTTCCTTGGCAGAGGAAGGGAAGCAGAGGAGCCAATTTTGGGGAAAAACTCAGTGAGGAAGAAGTTTGAGCCCCCTCTAGATGAGGAATTCCAGAGGCAGAGCACTGGATTTCCATGGAGAAGCCTTGAAAAATCCATTGGCAGCAAGGAGTGGCTTGGCAGCTGATTGAAAACTCAGAATTCTGGAGAGCAAAGTGCTTTTCTTGTCCCATTTTCATTTTCCTGAGCCAAGGCTGGAATTTTTCTCCAGACTAGTTTTTATTCCCTGAATGGGAGTTTTTATTTCATTTTGCAGCCCCATATTAAGAGCACCAAGTCATGTAAATATTCCAAGCATCCCTGCTTCCCAAAGCTGCTTCTCCAGCTTTGTTTTCCCTCAGTAATTTTGGAGACAGAGGATATTTATTCCTGGATTTTGCCAATTCCCAAACTCCAGGAAATGAACGCCTCGTTAGAAAAGAATATTTACAGATATTTATTTTGTTCTCTGAACTCATCATTTCAAGCTAAATCCATTCATGGAGAGTGGCAGCAAACAAAAATAATGTGGGTGTGGTTGGAGGAAATTTGGCTGAATTTTGGTTTTTCTAGCCCAATTTCTGCTGGGATTCTCCATCAGAAAACATGGAAAACCATAGAATAACAGACAAAGGTGATTATTTAACCAAAATAAAAGTGCAATCCACTGGGGAAAGTTTGTTAAGAAAGAAGAAAAGAAGTGATTTAATGACACTTTGCAAAATCCTGGACTCCAAAAAATCTTTGGGAAACCTCAATTCAGGATGGATAATCAGAGGGGTTGGATAATCAAACCTCTCTGGGAAATGGAGGGTGAAATCCTTGGATACAAATACAGGGAATGATGGAAGAACAGGGAATTGCTCCTCTTGCATTGGTGCTGTTGGAATTATAACCAAAATACTCCATTTTTTCCTTTGTTTGCAGCTCCAGAAAAATCAATGGATTAAACAAGGCTCATTCTGAAATCAAACAAAATTTGGGAATGTGGGAAAAGAGATCCTGGCAGCAACAGGAGAACAATTTAGGAGGAGATTAAAAAATGACTTGAACAGGACAAGGAAGAAACAACACAGGGAACAAAAATGAGGATAATGGGCTCAGAAGCCTTCCAGCCCCATCAGGAACAAATCCAGAGGTTGGAAGCTGAAATTGGACAAATGAAAATCCAGACCTGATGGGGAGAGAGAATTGAACAATGGGAATGGGGGCTGGGTCCTGGAAGACACATAAATATAAATATAAATATAAATATAAATATAAATATAAATAGTATAAATAAAACAAACAAAAATAAACATTATAATGAATATAAATATAAATATAAATATAAATATAAATATAAATATAAATATAAATATAAATACAAATGACTGGAAATGGGTAAATCAGAGGGGGATTATTTAAACCTGGTTATTTTAAGAAGACCACCTGACTGGTGTCCCACTGGTGGTTTTTAGGATAAAAATCAGAGAATTCTGGAATGCTTTGGAAACCTTAAATCCCATCCCATCCCAGCCCTGGCATGGCAGGGACACCTCCCACTGTCCCAGGGTGCCCCAGTGTCCAGCCTGGCCTTGGGCACTGCCAGGGATCCAGGGGCAGCCACAGCTGCTCTGGCAATTCCAGCCCAGCCAGGAATTCCCAATTCCCAATCTCCCACCCATCCCTGCCCTCTGGCACTGGCAGCCATTCCCTGGCTCCTGTCCCTCCATCCCTTGTCCCCAGTCCCTCTCCAGCTCTCCTGGAGCCCCTTTAGGTACCCTCAGCTCTCCCTGGAGCCTTCTCCTCTCCAGGTGAGCACCCCCAGCTCTCCCAGCCTGGCTCCAGAGCTCTTGGAGCAGCTCCATGGCCCAATCCCTGGATAACAAGGATCAATAATCCATGATTTCCTCGCTGTCTGATGATCAGAACCTAAAGACCCAAGAAAACTTCTAACTCCCTTTGTTCTGGCCTGGTCGGAATTAATTTCTCTTCCAAACCACACAAAGACTTTGGAGTTTTTCCCCCAAATCCTTTTCCAGGTTTTTCCCTTGCATTCCCCCATGGAGGAAGGCAGGATGGATTGTTTGGCAGTGACTCCCTGAACCTTCAGAGTGAGGAGACAGAGGAGAAAAGGGGAGAAGATAAGAAAGCAATTGAGGATCTGTCACTGCAGCACCAGAATTGTCGTCCTGCAGATTGGCAGAGGTTAATTAAAAGTGTGAATTCCAAATAATTCCATTAAATTGGGACCAATCCCATGTGGAAGAGCCATTTTTCATTCTCAGCCCATGAGCTCTCATTGAGGTCAAAGTGTAGGTCCAGGTAACCTCTGGTGGGAGCTGTTAAAATCCCAAATTCCTGGATGCCTGGAATGGTGTGAGTGATCCCAGAGGTTTGGGCAGCAGCATCCCACAGCCCTGTGAAGGAGACAGATGTGTGCAATTAATATTTTTAATTAATTTATCGATTTTGGGTCTGTCTCTCCCTTCTATTCCAATGTCAATGCAAGGAGATGTCCCTGTTTTCCACAGCTGGAGGGATAATTCCTTCTCTCCTTCAGAGAATTATCCAAATAAAAGTATTTTGGACAACTTTTGACTTATTAAGATTAATTTTTAATTGTGATGGAGTGTCAACATTACCCAATAAATTATTTCAGCTCCTGGAACTCAGAAGCTTCTGGGTCTCTCAGGTTTCTGTGGTTGAAGAGACCCTGAAGAGACCTCAAAAATTCTGATAAAAACCCCAAAATGGGAACCTTTCAGAAAATCCTTGGTTTTCCATGGACTTACCTATTTAACATGGATGACTGAAGTGTTAAATGGGATTTCTTTGGGATTTAAATGGGATTTCTTTGGGATTTAAATGGGATTTCTTTGTTGGTGGTGACTCACAACTGACTCGCTCAGTGGCTGCTCTGCAATCATTGATTTCCTAATTGCCCTGCCATAATTATTTCTGGAATTGGAGCATTTTTTTGTTGGCTGAAGAACTGAAAATTCTCTTTCCTTCTGGAAAAGTGAAACCCTGATTTCCAGGGCTTTGTGTTGACTCAAACTTGCACCGTGTTGCTCCAACAAAACCTTTCCAGGATCATTTTCCATTCAGCTGAAGTGAATTTTTCCAAGTTTCAAATGTCTTGGCTAAAATTGTTCCTAATTCTGAATTTCTGGCCATCACCTCTTGGGCTGCTTCATTTAAAGGGAATATTTTGTGTGGATGTGAGGACAACACAAATCATCTGTTAAATCCAGGATTTTTTTCCAAGCAGGAATGGGAAGAAGGGGACATTAAAAGCCACCTTTCTTCCTGAAGGAGAAATGAGAATATTTTTCTGTATTTTGGGATGCAAAAGCAACAATTTATCACAGGTTTGATAAAAGGGGAACGTGTTTAATCTCATTGGAGAGAGATTGAAAAAGGAGATTTTCATTTTATTACAGTGGCAGCGTTTCAGCCATGAGATGTCTGCCAGTTTGTGCTCACTGAAGAATTCCAATTGGGATTTACTAAAAAAATCTGTAAATTAGCTGAGGAGTTCTGTTTGGAAATGGGAGTCACAGCAGTCTGAGCCTTCCTTGCTGGATATTTGGAAAATTCCAAAGTCCCTGCTGAGGAATGTGGCCCAAAGTGTTGAAACCAAAACCTAAAATAGGACAGGATGTGGGGTGATGGTTTTCGGATGGAAAAGGGTGGATTTAGGTGGGAGATTGGGAATTGGGAATTCCTGGCTGGGCTGGAATTCCCAGAGCAGCTGTGGCTGCCCCTGGATCCCTGGAAATATCCAAGACCAGGCTGGACACTGGGGCACCCTGGGACAGTGGGAGGTGTCCCTGCCATGGGATGGGATGGGATTTGAGGTCATTTAATGCTAAAATTTGATTTATAACCTTTTTTTTTTTTGCAAGAGTTCCTGCATCTTTCCAACGTTGACAAAACGAGGATCCAGGATGCTTTTAATTATCCACGAGCATTCCATCAGGAATTAGGGAAAATCCAGCCCTTTTCACCTGGGTGGGTTATCCCACAATCCTGCATTTATTTTGGGTTTAAATCAGGGATAATTTCCCCAGGTTCAATCTCTGGGAGAGGGCCTGGAAATCAGGGTTTCACTTTTTGACAAAACGAGGATCCAGGATGCTTTTAATTATCCACGAGCATTCCATCAGCAATTAGGGAAAATCCAGCCCTTTTCACCTGGGTGGGTTATCCCACAATCCTGCCTTTATTTTGGGCTTAAATCAGGGATAATTTCCCCAGGTTCAATCTCTGGGAGAGGGCCTGGAAATCAGGGTTTCACTTTTTGACAAAACGAGGATCCAGAATGCTTTTAATTATCCACGAGCATTCCATCAGGAATTAGGGAAAATCCAGCCCTTTTCACCTGGGTGGGTTATCCCACAATCCTGCCTTTATTTTGGGCTTGAATCAGGGATAATTTCCCCAGGTTCAATCTCTGGGAGAGGGCAGAGAATCCTGGAGTTCAGGCACTGCATCAACCACAGGAGAGCTGATGCTCACTCCAAGGTCTGATATTGAAATCCATCATGGAAATCGATTGGATTAAGCTGCAGGAACTTCATTATTTCAACTCAGAAACCCGGGGAAGAAACAAGAGGTCACAGGAGGTGTCCAAGACAGAAATTCCCTGCTCTGTTCATCCTGCTGGGAATTCTGGGCATGGATTTCTCTGGGATTTCTCTGGGGTTTCCCCCAGAGGAGTCTCTGGATTTACTCTGCACACCAAGACTGACCCAACACCATGGTCAGAGGGAATTCCTGGAAATTCCAGCATGAATTGTCCCAGCAAAATGCTGGATAACTTAAAATCCCAACAAAGAAAAAATTATTTGGGTTTTTTCCTCTGTATTTTTTTTCTTTTTATGGAATGACTGCTCTGGGCAATAAATTAATTTTGAAGGGCTTCAAAATCCATGGAATCCAGGAGGAAACCCCAGCTCTCCTGGGGCTCTTTAGCTCCTTTTAACACAGCTCTCAGGTGTGAAAGAGGAGTTTTTCCTGGCAGGAATTGATTCCTGGGTTGCATTTGTGATAAATAAAAGCTCTGATCCACCTGGAGCCCCCAGGGCCCCTCGGTGGAGCCTGAGATCAACGAGTTCATTCAGGAGCTGAAATCACAGAGATGTGGGAAGGGAACAAAAATGTCTGGGCCCATCAAAGGGAAAATATTCCTTTTTCCTGCTCTGCTCCCAGGGCAGGTCATTCATCTCGTGCTTTAGCAAATATTCACCAGCTCAGCTCCCCAGCATTGCAGTTCAAGGAGTTTCTCTAAAAACCAAATGAAATCTGGAGGTGATGATTTAATTTCTGCTTCTCCTGATGGAGAAATATCGATTCTCCTGATATTTAGACCCATTTTATTTATTTTAGTGTCTTCATCCTTTACATCAGACAGTCCAGAATGGTTTGGGTGGGAAAACTCATTTTGTTCCACCCCTCCCATGGAGTTAAAGATGCAGCTGGATGAATTTCCCTCTGACCATCCATTTTTTAATTTTAATGGAATTATTTCCTCCAGGAATGTAACCAGTTAATTGCCATTGTTTTGTCTCCATCAATACAGAGACTGCTCAGAGTTTCTCAGGCCCATCTCCCCTTGAAACAATAAATTCCATCAGAATGAAAATGCTGTGAAGTGTTAAAATGTGATGGGTGCACACCTGAAACACTGAAAACAGACAAGAGGAGCTGGCATTTGACTGCCTGGGTCACATTTCATTTGCCTGGAGGAGAGAAATCAGGATTTATGACAGTTCTGCTCATGCAGAAATAAAAAGGTGCTGTCTCAGGAAGTGGGGGTTCTCAGAGTGTCTGTGAAATCCATGGGAAATGTAAATCAGCTGAGCTGGTTTGACATTAATTATGTGTTTAATTTTTCTGGGAGAAACTGTATAAAAAATTAAAAATTAAAAATTCCTATAAGGGAAGGGAGTGGAATTTTTGTTGCCACTCAAATACATCAGGATTGAGTCTGTTTAGAATCACTGGAACTGGACTGGAAGCAGAAAAAATGGTTGGTGACACTTTTCCTTCACTGGTATTGGTTCAGGATCAGTTTATGGATTTGGAATTGGAATTTGGATTTGGAAATTTAAGCTGCATATTAATTATTCATCAATGAACCTTAATTACTCTTAATTGAGCTGGAAAAATGGCCCCAAACTTTTCCTTTCTTTATTTTCCTGGGACAGAATTTTCCTGTGGCCATGTGGCTGTTGGTGAAGGAATATCAACTTCCTGCATGGTTTGACATTAATTCCATGTTTAATTTTTCCTGAATAAATTGTAATAAATAAAATACTCCAAAAAGTGGGGGAATGGAATCCCATTTTTGTTGCCACTCAAATACATCAGGATTGAGTCTGTTTGGAATCACTGGGATTGGCTGGAAGCAGAAGAAATGGTTGGTGACACTTTTCCTTCACTGGTATCGGTTCAGGATCAGCTTTTCCACATATTTGGAATTGGAATTTGGATTTGGAAAAAAGCATTTCAATTAAGCTGAATATTAATTATGCATCAATGAACCTTAATTACTCAGAATTGAGCTGGAAATATGACCCCACAACTTTTCCTTTCTTTATTTTCCTGGGACAGCATTTTCCTGTGGCCATGCAGCTGTTGGTGAAGGAATATCAACTTCCTGCATGGTTTGACATTTATTCTATGCTTAATTTTTCCTGAATAAAAAACAATGAATTTTCATTCAGGAAAATGAAAAAAAAAACTTCAAAAAGTGGGGGAGTGGAATCCCATTTTTGTTGCCATTCAAACACATCAGGATTGAGTCTGTTTGGAATCACTTGATTGGCTGGAAGCAGAAGAAATGGTTGGTGACATTTTCCTTCACTGGTATCGGTTCAGGATCAGCTTTTCCACATATTTGGAATTGGAATTGGAATTTGGATTTGGAAATAAGCATTTCAATTAAGCTTCATATTAATTATGCATCAACTGGGAAAATGACCCCACAACTTTTCCTTTCTTCCACTTTTAAGCTCTGGGTGAGGATGGATTGGGACAGAGTTGGATTTATTGAGCTGTTATGTGTTCTTGTCCCTGCTGTGATGCTGGATGGAATTCCAGGCTGGTTTGGGTTGGGAAGGACCTTAAATCCCATCTCATTCCCGTGGGGACACCTTCCATTATCCCAGATTTTTCCAAGCCCAATCCAACCTGATATCCAGTCAGATTCATCATTAAAAATTGTTTTTTACCAGACCTGGGAGATGTTTTTGCTCAAAAATTCCATAGAAAACCCAACCACTGGGAGGAAGGAGCGGTGCCAAATTTTCCATGTTCGTGTTGGATTTGAGGGAATGATTTATTCCACGTTCATCCATGGTTTTCCTGGGAACATGATTTGGGCAGATCAGATCTGGATCACTGGAATCAGCCCCTGGAGGGCTGAGGGTGGTGCAGAACCAGGACTGAGGGTGCCCAAGGCCAGCTGTCACCCATGGCCACATCACACATTCCTGACTCCAGAGGCCTTTTCTGCCAGTTCTTGGCTTCTTTCCTGCCTCTGTTGAGGTCAGAACTGGGGGCTCGAGATGATATTTTGTGTTTGGCCTCAAATGTTTATTATTTCTTATCTATGTTACAGTCTTACAATTCCTTAGTTTTACAATGTTCTACTAATGAGCTACAAAATGGCTGTTTCTCTCTCTCCAGGGCCTTTTAAGGGTAAACTGTCCAATTAAGAAATGACACCTAAATTATTTTCACTTTTAACCCAATAACCAACCACCCCTGACCACAATGGAGATTTTTTTATCCAATTACACAAAACCACCAAAACTCATGGAGAAGAAGGTGGAGAAGAATGACCAACCTCCACCCTAAAACCTCCATCTTGCTTTGTATCCATTACTATATTCTAAACCCCAAACTCTGAGTTTCCCCCCTGTGATATCACACACTTCTATCCAAACCCCACACCCACAATCCCAGTTCTGTCATTCCATTCTGGAGGCTTCTCCAGGCCTCAGGTCAGTGCAGTGTTCTCTTGGAGGTTCAGAGCCTGTCAGCACAGAAATCCCAAAACTCTCATTAATCAGAGTTCCAGCAGGTTTCCATCTGTCCCTGGAGTGTTGCTCCTCTGGAGAGGCCCAGGAAGCACCAGGAGCTGGAAAAGTGGAGATGGAAAGGCCAGGGAAGGAGCAAAGCTGGAGGTGAGTTAATGGAGATGGGAGCTGGGGAGCAGAGAGACTGGGTTAAAAGTGAAAATAATTGAGGTGTCATTTGTTAATTGGACAGTTCATCCTTAAAAGGCCCTGGAGAGAGAGGGAGAGACAGTGTTCTACTAACAAGCTACAAAATGGCTGTCGCTGTCTCTCTCTCTCTCTCTCTCTCTCCAAGACCTTGTAAGGATAAACTGTCCAATTAAGAAATGACACCTCAATTATTTTCACTTTTAACCCAATAACCAACCACCCATGGCTGCAGTGGGGACTTTTTATCCAATTACACAAAACCACCCAAACCCGTGGAGAAGAAGGTGAAGAAGAAGGAGCAGCCTCGCCCTAAAACCTCCATCTTGCTTTATGTATATTACTTTATTCTAAACCCCAAATTCTGAGTTTCCCACCCTGTGATATCACACACTTCTATCCAAACCCCACACCCACAATCCCAGTTCTGTCATTCCATTCTGGAAGCTTCTCCAGGCTTCAGGTTAGTGCAGTGCTCTCTTGGAGGTTCAGAGCCTGTCAGCACAGAAATCCCAAAACTCTCAGTATCCAGGATTCCAACAGGTTTCCATCTGTCCCTGGAGTGCTGCTCCATCTGGAGAGGCCCAGGAAGCACCAGGAGCTGGAGAAGTGGAGATGGAAAGGCCAGGGAAGGAGCAAAGCTGGAGGAGAGTTAATGGGGATGGGAGCTGGGGAGCAGAGAGACTGGGTTAAAAGTGAAAATAATTGAGGTGTCATTTCTTAATTGGACAGTTCATCCTTAAAAGGTCTTGAAGAGAGAGAGACAGTGTTCTACTAACAAGTTACAAAATGGCTGTCGCTGTCTCTCTCTCTCTCTCCAAGGCCTTTTAAGGATAAACTGTCCAATTAAGAAATGACACCTCAATTATTTTCACTTTTAACCCAATAACCAACCACCCATGGCTGCAATGGGGACTTTTTATCCAATTACACAAAACCACTGAAACCCATGGAGAAGAAGGTGAAGAGGAAGGAGCAACCTCCACCCTAAAACCTCCATCTTGCTTTATATCTATTCCTGTATTCTAAACCCCAAACTCTGAGTTTTCCCCCCTGTGATATCACACACTTCTATCCAAACCCCACACCCACAATCCCAGTTCTGTCATTCCATTCTGGAAGCTTCTCCACGGCCTCAGGTCAGTGCAGTGTTCTCTTGAGGATCTGTGCCTATCAGGACAGAAATCCCAAAACTCTCATTAATCAGGGTTCCAGCAGGTTTCCATCTGTCCCTGGAGTGTTGCTCCATCTGGAGAGGCCCAGGAAGCACCAGGAGCTGGAAAAGTGGAGATGGAAAGGCCAGGGAAGGAGCAAAGCTGGAGGTGAGTTAATGGAGATGGGAGCTGGGGAGCAGAACTCAGCATTCTCCAATGGCACCAGGGGCCAGTGATGGATTAGAAATCCTGCCTGTGGATTTATCCAAGCTGGAATCAAAAACAAGGAAACTCCATTAGTGGAACCCATCCTTCCCACAGCTGCAGGCTCGGGGAGCACAGGGAGCACTGATTTCCCTGCCCTCAGAGTTGCTCCATTAGTGTCATCTTGGATGAGGAGGGAGAAAATGAGGATTTGAAAGCCTCGGGAATGTTGTTCCATGGAAGGAGCAGCCCGTGGGATGGAGGTGGATCCTGCCATCCCAGCCCTGCAGGGATGTTGTTTAAGGAGCAGGGAGATGTTTTCTCAGCCCTGTGTTTTTGCTGTTTGCTATTAAGGTCCTGAAGATATGAAAATTTCAGGATTTCTCCCTTTCCAATGTTGCCAAAAAAAGTAAAGAGGAATTTTTGATTTGAGAGCAGAGCAGAGCAAACTGCACAGAGAAGATTCAGGAAAACAAGATGCCCTTGGCTTCACCCCAGGCTGCTTCCTTGGATTCAGCATGCCTGAAAAAACATGGATTCAGTGCTGAACTCTGCCTTGCTCCCACCAAAGTCATCCCAACCCCAAATTGCTGCTGTCCAGCTTTGGGAACAGGCACAGCAATCCTGGGAAACCTGGAGGTGGCTGAGCTGAGCAGCTCCATCCCCAAGTCCAGCTGATGGAAGCTGAGATATTCCCTGGAAGCTGGGAATGAGTCCCTTCCCACTTCCCCTGCCTCAAGGCCTGGATGGACTGAATAAATTGAAACTCAGCGTCCTCTGCTCTCTCCTGGTTCATTTTTGGCTCCCAATATTCCAAAATTCCAGCAGGAAATGAAATGGGAGCCTTGGATCCTCCCTGTGCTCACCCCAGTGTTTCCCAGGTGCCCAAATTCTTCAGGCTGCTCCAGAGGGAGCTGGACTGGGACCTTCAAGACATTCAACTCATCCAGAGCTCCAGGAGTGTTTGGACAAGGATTTCAGGCACAGGGAGGGATTGCTGGGCAGAGAAACCTGGGAGAAGCAGGAATTGGTTAAAAATATCTCACTGGATAAAAGCAGCAAACCCTGCCATGGTCACTGGGAGATAATTTAGGTTAACCAGGGAATTTTGGCTGGAATTCCCAATATCCAACCTATAGGTACCCTTTTCCAGCTTACAGCCATTCCCTGGGTCCTGTCCCTCCATCCCTTGTCCCAGGGCAGCCACAGCTTCTCTGGGAATTCTATTCCAGGGCTTCCTCACCCTCCCAGCCAAGAATTCCTTCCCAATATCCAACCTAAATCTCCTCTTTTCCAGCTTAAAGCCATTCCCTGGCTCCTGTCCCTCCATCCCTTGTCCCCAGTCCCTCTCCAGCTCTCCTGGAGCCCCTTCAGGCCCTGCCAGGGGCTCTGAGCTCTCCCTGGAGCTTCTCCTCTCCAGGGGAACATTCCCAGCTCTCCCAGCCTGGCTTGCACTGGGATAGTGGAAATTGTCCTTTTCCATGGCAGGGGTTGGAATGAGATGGGCTTTAAACTCCTTCCCAGCCCAAACCATCCTGGAATTCCAGGCTCAAAGCTTTTCCTTTCAAGCTGAAAGCTCATTCCTAGAATCCCTTTAATGCTCTAGGGCAGATTTTCCATAAGGTTTTCCCTCCCTGTTCTGCCTGAATACCTAATTTCCACCACAAATGAAGAATTCACGGGGAACACTGCCCAAATTATTATTATTATTTTTTTCCCTTAAAACTTCCCCTTTCTGAGAAAACAAACAGCATAAAGACAATTTCCCTGGAGGGGGCTGCAGTCATTGCTACAAGCCGGGTTTTGGTGTGAGCTTTGTTAAACCCTGCTCATGTTCTCCCTTACAGGGCTGGGGTTTAATCATTCCCCGTGCAACTGATGCAGATCCATTTGTCCAGGAAGAGAATTTCCACGGAAAATCAGCAACCTGCTCTGTGCCTGGGGATACCTAAATCCAAACACCCTGGCAGGGGCCTCACTTCATTTTCTCTGAGCGTGGTCGGGCTCAGAGTGGGCTCGTTACACAGAGCAGGGGCAGAAATAAAGGTCAGCAGGAGCCTCTGCCTTGGAAATTGCTGGAAAAAGCAAAACACATTCCTGTGGCTGAGGAATGATATGGCAGGAATGAGTTGGTTTGTGTTTATCAGGGAAATTTGGGTTTTTTTCTGTTTTTTTTTAATGTTCCTGCTGCCCTCAGCTCTGTTCCTCCATGAGGGAGCTCTGGGTGCTCTTGGTCCATTTGGGATGAAAATTCCTGCCCACAAAATCCCTGAGTCCACAAAGCTCTCCCAGTTTTGGGATCTGTGGTGTCCTCAAGAATTTGCTGTGCTCAGACCTGTCCTGGGAATTTGCCAGGATATCCCTCACAGCATTCCCTCTGTTTGCCCAGGTGGCCTCACCTGGATCCCCCAGGAGTTTATTCAATGTTTGTTCTGCTTTACTTTGCTCACATTGAGATTTAAAACCTCACCTGGTTTTAAAGTCTGTCCAGCACTGGGAAAGATGGAGAGATCATGGAGGTTGGAGCTGCTCTGGAGCCAGGCTGGGAGAGCTGGGAATGTTCCCCTGGAGAGGAGAAGGCTCCAGGGAGAGCTGAGGGTACCTGAAGGGGCTCCAGGAGAGCTGGAGAGGGACTGGGGACAAGGGATGGAGGGACAGGAGCCAGGGAATGGCTGCCAGTGCCAGAGGGCAGGGATGGGTGGGAGATTGGGAATTGGGAATTCCTGGCTGGGCTGGGATTGCCAGAGCAGCTGTGGCTGCCCCTGGATCCCTGGCAGTGCCCAAGGTACATTATTTACCATAATTTCCCAACACCTATCACCTGTGTTAGACAGTGAATTTCTACTCTAAACCAATCCAAAAATGCCAACATCCCCCAGAAGATGGAGGCCAAGAAGAAGAAGAAGGAGAAAGACAGGACACACCCAGATTCCTCCATCTTGGGACCCCAAGCCCCATTCTAAAAACCCCAAAAATCTATTTTTCACCCTGTGACAAACTAACCATTACTCTACCTAAACATTCTTGACTTGTAATTCTCCATATAAAGGTTGGTAATTGTTTTTTCCAAGGGCTAAATCAGAGGCCCAGGGGTCTTGGGCTCTGTCCCAAGGTCTCTGAGCCCCCTGTGAGGGTCTCCAGTCCTCCAGGGCAGCCACAGGAATGTCCTGGGTTCCAAAATCTGCTGGCCAGGCCATGGAGACAAAATCATCCTAAAGTTTGCCCAGCCCTGGGCTCCTTTTCATGCAGAGTAGGTCAGAATTTGCATCAAAATCCCTTTTTAAGGTCAGCAAATTCACAGGACAGCAGAAATGGGAAAATTCTCCCAAGAATCCATGGGAGATTTGGGAGCATCTTTGTGTAGGGGCTGATCTTTGCACGATCCCAAAGCCAAAGTTGGAATTTAACATTTGGGTTTAATTTGGGCCACAATGACGTCATAATTAATGTAATAATATTAATCAATGAAGTTTCATGTTGATTATCAGCGTGGGGTTTATTGGGGTTTATTTAATTAATAAAGTGCTTAATTAAAAAGTGGAAACTCCCCCCAGTTGCTGGGAATCACCAGGAAAAGCAACATTTATGATTTTCTTTCTGTTTTCTCTCCTTCCCATTTTTCTTCCTCTTCTATTACCTCTCAAAAGCGTGATCAGAATTGGCTTTTCTTTGCAGTTCTGCTCTGCCAGAGTTGTGGAGACCAAAATGAGCTCAGACTTCCTCAGCAAAGGAGAGGAACATGAGATTAATTCTGCTTTTCCTGTGCTGAGCTTGTGAAAACAGCATCAGGCTCTCACTGCATCAGAGACGATAAAAAACTCCCTGTAACACAGAAAATGATGATAAAAATCCCCTGTATGGCACAAAGAAAGGTTAAAAATCTCTGTTTTTTCACTTGCTGGGTTTCATTTTGAGTTGAGAAATTCTGTTTTCTCTGATTGTGGATGAAGGTTGGAGCAGGCTTTGAAATTAAATTTATTCCAGTAAATGTTGCCCCCATGAGTATCCAAATCTGCTCTGGATTTACACCTGATTTATGCTGGTGCAGGAATCCATCTCCCACCGGATTTTGGAGAATTTCCAGGTCCATCCCCAGCTCCTGTGATGCAGCCATGGAATGAGGGAAGAGAATTTAACTCTCCATTCCCAAATTTTGGGGGAGAAGGAATCCCCAAGTGAGGAACCCAAATCTGACTGTGCTCAACTGCTCTGCTGGCCCTGCTGTGGATCCAGCTGATTTCCCAGTGAAATTGTGGATATTTCCTGATTCATTTGGGATTGGGAGATGGAATTGGAGCAATTTCCTGGGATGGGAAAGAATGGGATGGACCAAGGGTTAAAGCTGCAGCCCCCTGTCTTGGGAATAAGGGGATTTAGGGGATCAAGGTGGTTGAGGTATGACCCATCCCATGGCAGGGCCTGGGAATTGGATGCTGGAATCCTTTTCTCCTTCCATTGGATCCTGGAATCCTTTTCTCCTTCCATTGGATCCTGGAATCCTTTTCTCCAGGAAAGAGAAAATCTCCTTTTTCCTGAAGAGATTTCCCCACTCTTCAGGAAAATATTTTCAATATTTTCAATGCATTGAGTACATTTAGCAAGGGATGGCTGGAATTACTGAGTTTTCCAAGAGCATTCCAGTGGATATTCCATAATCAATAGGAAATTTAAATTTCTCCCTGGTTTTAAGGTTCTTCCCCTGGATGTTTCATCCCACAAATGCTGTGGAAAAGTTTTGTTTTCATCCATTTTCACCACAGGAAAATCTTGGAAAGTCCTTCTGGCTGGGGATCCCTTTCCCTTTTATTCCTGGATTCCTGTGCAAGGCTGCCCGCTGACCTCTTCCTGCCTGACCATATCAATAAAAATAAATAAATACAATTTTTTAAATTAAAAAATTCTAGGAGTACCACAGCTCCTGGAATAAAACTCCCAAATATTTACTGAGATGTAAACCCTAAAAAATTCTTTCCAGTGCCATCCCTAAATTCTGCCTCTCACTTCCCAGAGCCCCTCTCATGACTGTTTTCTCCTCCTCCACCTCCACAGCTCCTCCTCCTCTCCTGAAATTCCCCCCTTTCCTTTCCTTTCCTTTCCTTTCCTTTCCTTTCCTTTCCTTTCCTTTCCTTTCCTTTCCTTTCCTTTCCTTTCCTTTCCTTTCCTTTCCTTTCCTTTCCTTTCCTTTCCTTTCCTTTCCTTTCCTTTCCTTTCCTTTCCTTTCCTTTCCTTTCCTTTCCTTTCCTTCCCTTCCCTTCCCTTCCCTTCCCTTCCCTTCCCTTCCCTTCCCTTCCCTTCCCTTCCCTTCCCATCCCATCCCTTCCCATCCCATCCCATCCCATGGATCCCATCCCATCCCATCCCATCCCATCCCATCCCATCCCATCCCATCCCATCCCATCCCATCCCATCCCATCCCTTTCCATCCCATCCCATGGATCCCATCCCATCCCATCCCATCCCATCCCATCCCATCCCATCCCATCCCACCACCCATCCACCTGCCACTCTCCAAGGGTGGCTTCCCTCTCCTGGCAGCTCATCCTGAGCTTTTTTTAGGAGCAGGAGCACAGCAGCACCAATTAGTGCCCCAAATTCTTGCAGGAATATCATTAAGCCTGGAAAGAAACTCCTAATTAAAGACTCGTTTGTAATTTCCCTCCTGTTGTAACGCTCCGGCAGAACTTTGCTGGCTTAAAATGAATTCGCAGGGAGAGGATTCAGCAGGAATTTGCCTCGGTTGGTTTTCAGGGTTATCCCTCCAGAAAATACCGGGGTGAACCCAGGAAATCTTAGGAGAAACCCCACTGGGGTGTCCCATTCCAAAAGGGAAGGGAATGTGAGGGTGTGGGAATGCTGGTGGTGGAAAAGGAATGATGAAAGTCAGAGAATCTGCAAAAGGTTCCAGAGTTTATTGGAAAATTTTAAATTTGGTGTGGGGATTGGTGTTGGATTGTCCCTGATCTTCTGGGATGGGCCCGTGGGAATGGGGTTTGGATAAAGGGTGGGGTGGGAGGGAAGGGAGAGACGGAGAATGGGATAAAGGAAAAGAGGGTGAATGGGATAAAGGGAGAGGGAGAATGGGAGAAAAGGGAGAATGGGAGAAAGGGAAAGAGGAAAAATGGGATAAAGGGAGTGACGGAGAATGGGATAAAGGAGAGAGGGAGAATGGGATAAAGGGAGAGGAGAATGGGATAAAGGAGAGGAGAATGGGATAAAGGGACAGAGAGAATGGGATAAGGGTGAGGGAGAATGGGATAAAGGGAGAGGGAAATAGGATAAAGGGAGAGAGGGAGAATGGGATAAAGAAAGAGGGAGAATGGGATAAAGGAGAGAGGGAGAATGGGATAAGGGAGATCTCCAGTGCTGCCTCCAGTGCTGACCCAGCTGAGGGGATGTGCAGGGTCCTGAGGCTCCTCCTGGGGTTTGGGGCCACCTTTTTAGGGATGATTTCTCCCCATTCTGGGAGAAAAAATATAATTCTTGTGCTCAATTTGTTCTTCCAGACCTTCCAGGGCTGGGTTGGAGGCTCCAGGCTCTGGGATGGTTTTGATCCCCCTCCACTCCATGGGCACTTCCCGGCCTCATTCCTGCCCCAGAGCCAGACCAGGGATGGAATTCCCAGGAAATTCCCAGCTCCACATGGCCCCTTCTCCAGCCACACCCTGTTTTTCACACTGAATATTCCAAACAATCCCTGGATGGCTCCACCTGGTTTTTTGGGACACACATCCCTGAGCTCCTGCGATTCTCCACCTGGGAAAATCTTGCATCAGCTCAATACACTCTATATTTTCCATAAATAATTATATATAATAATATCTCTTCCTTTCCTGCTCTCTCATGTCTAAAAAATATGGAAATGAGGAAGCCCAGCCAACCCTTTTTAGTCCCAGGTTTAAGGATAAAACTGCTCAGCATCCTGAATTTTAACATGGAATTTTTGGCCAGCAGGAGAAGTTTTCTTGTGCTCAGGAAATCAGGCCATTAAAAAAACCCCATCAGATATTAATAATCCAGATATTAAATCTTTTAAAAAATAATGAGTTTTAATAAGAGAGACTTCTTAGCTCTGGTTTTATTGCCATGGTTGGGAGAAGCCATAGGAAGAAAATGTTCTCCAACATCTCCATCCTCATTTCCATTCCACAGCAAAGGAAAATCCTTGAATCTTCTCCTGCCTGATTAAGGTGTCTTGAATTCCTCAGATTTTTAAGATTTTGAAGGATTTTAGGGAGATC
This sequence comes from Setophaga petechia, assembly GCA_024362935.1. Lineage (NCBI taxonomy): Eukaryota > Metazoa > Chordata > Aves > Passeriformes > Parulidae > Setophaga > Setophaga petechia. The sequence continues at coordinate 40,710 of JANCRA010000180.1, forward strand.
AGGTTTTGCTGGAAGGATCAAATATTTTCCATGGATGAGAATTGTTAACAGCAAAGAAAAAGTCACTGAAGAAACCACAATTTAAGTAATTTCTGTGGGTGGCAGGTGGTTTATTCTGCTTTATTTTTGTGGAAGTATGTGATTATATCTGAAATAAAAAGAACATCACACATTCCTTTTTTAAGCCTAATAGCCCGTAAAAATTGTGTCACAGTAAAAAAAAAAAAAAAAGAGAAAAGGAAAGATAGGAAAAAAATTGGAATTTTCTTAACGTTCTGCTGAACATTCTGGATTTATGAAAGGAAATGAGACAATTTATGAGATAAAATCTGCCAGTGTTTCATTTGAAATCCGTAAAAAAAATATAATTTTTATGTTCAGCTCTTGGGTTTTAGGTAATGGATGTGATTCCACACATCAGCACCCCCCAATGAGGCCGTTTTTGAAGGAAATGCAGCTTTTTCAGACAATCTCCTCTATTTTGCATTTCTGTTCTGGTGGAGCAGAATTCCAAAGCCACAGCTCCTGTCAGAGAGGCCTTTTCATCCTTATCTTCTGAGTATTCCCTGAATCAATCATTTGAATGATTGGGATGAAACACGGAATTAATTTGAATATTTGGCTTCTGACTGGAAAAGGGAGCTCAGGTTCTGGCAGCCACAATTCCAGGAATCCAGCTGAATCCTAATTTTTATTTATATCCTTTATCACCAAAAATTCCACGCCTCAATCCCTTTTTAAAGGGAAAAACCTGAAGAACTTTGCAAAATATTTGTTGGATCTCTTTGTTTCTGATAAAATTTACAAAGAACACCATAATTCCCTTCCCTCTGAGCTTTAAAATAAAAAATTGTGGATAACTCACATCCACAATTTTCCCCCATTTCCATGAAATCCAATTCCTTTCCATCTCCAATTTAAACCACAGTTTTACACAATTTGTTTTGTAAAACAAACCAACCCATGAAGGCAAAATGGAAAGGAGAGGCCAATATTTTTATTTTCTTGGTAGCAGAGAGCTCTGTCTGAGGCTGTTTTCTCCACGATGTCAGGAATTTTGTGGTTGGGGATGTAAATTCTTCATCTTTTCAAATCATTAATTTCTTTTTTGTCCCTCCCAACATTTTCAAGCTCAAATTCTGGGGTCAGGGAAGGTTTCTCTGCCAAGAGCTGTTCCTGTTTCTTCCCCGAGATCCCATTTTCCCTCTTTTCTCTGTTTGCATCCAGCTCCGTGCTGAACAAACACACACCCAGGTAAAAATGTCTTTTTTGACAATGAGCATGAAATGAGGAACGTTTCACGTGGTTCCAACGATCACCAGCATTCCTGGGGCAAATTCCAGCCTCACTCCGTGGAAAAAGAGGAATCAAATGTCACAGAAAGGCCCCGAGAATGACCTCGTGTTCCACCAGGCAAATATTGAATCCCCAGCATTGTGTGAGCACTAAATGCAGCTGAAACACCTTTGATTTATCCATTGAAGCTTTGAGCTGTCGCTGCTTTGGAGTTTTTTCTTTTTTTTTCCCCCACTTCTTTCTCTGGCTCTTTTTTAGGATAAATAGACAGCCAGGCAAAGGTTGGGCCCAGCAGGGAAAATCCCGGTTCTGGCACCTCTTGTGAGAAGGTGGAAAAAGGGGAAAAGGCCTCAAGTTGTACCAAGGGAGGGGGAGATGGGATATCAGGAAAAAATTCTTCTCTGGAAGCGTGGTGAAGTATTGGAGCCACCATCCCTGGAGGTGTTTAAAAATCATGGGAATATGATGGAAAATGGAGCTGGGAAGGGGCTGGAGCACCAGGAAGGGCTGAGGGAACTAAAATCCTGTGCCCAGATCTGGGCCCCACATGAAAAGAAGGACATGGAGGGGCTGGAGAGTGTCCAGGGAAGGGAATGGAGCTGGGAAGGGGCTGCAGCACCAGGAGGGGCTGAGGGACCTCAAATCCTGGCAGGACACGAGCCAGGGGTGCCCAGGTGGGCACAAAGAGGCCAAAGGCTCCTGGGATGGATCAGGAATTGTCTGGGAGCAGCACCAGGACAGGGATTGTCCCCGTGCTGGGCTCTGTGAAGGATCTCAGAGCCTGAGGGCGGCTCTGGGCCCCTCGTGGCAAGATGGACCTGGAGGGGCTGGAGCATGTCCAGGGCAGGGAATGGAGCTGGGAAGGGAATGGAGAATCCCAGAGGAGCTGGGAAGGGAATGGAGAATCCCTGAGGAGCTGGGCAGGGGCTGGAGAATCCCTGAGGAGCTGGGCAGGGGCTGGAGAATCCCTGAGGAGCTGGGAAGGGAATGGAGAATCCCTGAGGAGCTGGGAAGGGGCTGGAGAATCCCTGAGGAGCTGGGAAGGGAATGGAGAATCCCTGAGGGGCTGGGAAGGGGCTCAGCCTGGAGCAAAGGAGGCTCAGGGGGCCCTTGTGGCTCTGCACAGGGAACAGGGACAGGAGCAGAGGGAACGGCCTCAGGCTGGGCCAGGGGAAGTTGAAATTGGTTATTAGGAAGAATTCCTTCATGGAAGGGGTTGGGACAGGCTGGAATCCCCAGAGTCCCATCCCTGGACACTCTCCAGCCCCTCAATGTCCTTCTTGTCAGGAGGGGCCCAGAGCTGCCCCCAGGATTTGAGGTCCCTCACAGTGCCCAGCACAGGGGACAATCAGGGGACAATCAGGACAATCCCTGCCCTGCTCCTGCTCCCACAAAATTCCCCATCCAGCCCAGGAGCCTCTTGCCCACCTGGGCACCCCTGGCTCACGTCCAGCTGCTGTCATCCTTCCATGGGGACACTGAACATCTGAATTTCTTGAAAAAGGAGCAGAATCAGGCACAGGGACCTCAGGAGGGCCAGGCCCAGCCCTGGTGCCACAAAAGCTGTAAATAATTTTGTCACTCAGTGCCAGAGGGGTTCAGGTGGCCGTGACCTCCCTGGCTCTGGAAGCACAGCGCTGACTTTCCATGGAGTTGTTAATAAGCTCTGCTTCCTGATCCATTGTAGATTTACCCCTTATCTGACCAGGAAATCTGGTTTGCTTAAAGTTAATCCTGGCTCAGCCTCAGGAAAGCTTGGGATTATCAGGTCCATTCTCCATCGAGCAGTGCTGTCATCACTCACAGCCAGAAAATGCTGATTTTTTCCCCTTCATAATGACAAATAAGAAACTGAGTCACAGCAAATATGTTCTTAATCAGAATATTTCCTTTTATAGGGAAAAATCTGAGTGCAAATGCTCAGTCTGCATCCTTAGGTGAAGTATTATTTAGGGTTGAAGGGTTTATTGCTCACCAGCAAGACATTCCCAACATTCAAATGTAATTAAAACAGACAAGTTCTGATGTTTAATTATGGTAAGAAATTCCCTTCTATTACACTCAATTTATGGCTTTTCCATCACCAATATTAGAGCAAGACAAAATCATCCCGAAACCCCATAATTTCTGAATTTTGGGTCCATGGAGATAAAGTTTTTGGGGACATAACTGATGCCTGCTTATCACCTTGTATAATGAGCATTTCCACACCTGTGCCATTGTGTGGCTTTGATGTGCAGGCTGTAAATTCCCAAATTAGCTCTCTGCTTTTTTATCCTTTCCAAGATTGAATTATATATATTTAAAGGGAGCAGTGAATTAATTTTGGTTGTTTTGGATTCAAGCTGCACTGCTGGATCAGGAGCTCTCCATAACCTCTTGCTGCCTGTGCTGCTCCTTGGATAAAAGGCCTTGGATGGTGGATGTGTTTGGAGTCAATTCTGGTTATCATTTATCATTGGCTATCATTTATCATCCTGGATTTATCATCCAGGAAAATCTGATTTATCATCAAACCTCAGAATCTGGAACATTTGAAATTGGTGTAAGATCATGGAATGGCTTGGGATGGAAGGACCTCAAAACTCATCTCATTCAAAGGCAGGGACACCTCCCACCATCCCAGGCTGCTCCAAGCCCCAGCCTGGCTTTGGACATTTCCAGGGATCCAGGGGCAGCCACAGCTGCTCTGGGAATTCCATCCCAGCCCCTCTCTACTCTCCCAACCAGGAATTCCTTCCATATTGCCAAGTGGAGACCCAGGAGTCCATCAGGATGAACAGAAATAAGAAATGATGGAAAAAAATGAGCCTTGGGAAGAAGGAATCAGCAGAGATATTTTTATGACCCAGGAGAAAGAGGAAACATTTCCCAATTTTCTGCTGGTTGCATCCGCTGGGGCTCCCTGGCAGGTAACCATGGCAATTAAAGGTTTGAGAAGAACCAGACAAAATTTGGGTAGAAATTGTTTCTCCTCACAAGTCATATGGAAAAGATGATTCATCCAGGAGGGAATAAAATACAAAAAAAAAAAAAAGAATTCCAACAAGGCAGCAATGCACAGGCAGAAGCATCTGAAACATCAGAAACACCAGCCCTTGAGGCAGGATCCCAAATCCCTGACTCTTGTGGGCTCCCACAGCTGAACTCAAAGCCAGGAAGTCTCCAGCAGGTTCCACTTTTCCCCAATCTGCTCTCAAGGAGCAGCTGATCAGAGCACATCAAGCTTTTGATGGCACAGCCAAGGGAAATTTTCCCAATTAGCTCGTTAGCACCAATCCCCTTGCTGTGCCAGCTTTGGGGATGAAAATGGAGGCAGCCACTGCCACTGTGATCTTGTTTGAAGTTGTGTTTTCTATGTTTTCCAGGAAAAACCTTAAATAATTCAATTTTTTAATTCCAGGAGGGTTAAAGGGCCAAGTGTGAGGTGGGGGCAGCCCCTGTGCCACCCTTCAGCTGTTGCAGGGTCTCAATCCCAGGGGATTCACCACCTACCTCTGGAATAATGTCACATTTTCCTCTCCTTGGACTGCAGCAGCTCCCAGGCTCTGAGGACAGCCTTAGGGAAGAAATCCCAACAGCCTGATGGACCCAAACCCTGGGGTGCTCTGGTGCCAATCTGCTCTCAAGGAGCAGCTGATCAGAGCACATCAAGCTTTTGATGGCACAGCCAGGGGAAATTTTCCCAATTAGCTCGTTAGCAGTAATCCCAAGGCTCTGCCAGCTTTGGGGATGTAAATGGAGGCAGCCACTGGTGTGATCCTGTTTGAAGTTGTGTCTGATTTATGTTTCCTGTGTTTTCCAGGAAAAACCCTAAATAATTAAATTTTTATTTCCAGGAGGGTTAAAGGGCCAAGTGTGAGGTGGGGGCAGCCCCTGTGCCACCCTTCAGCTGTTGCAGGGTCTCAGTCCCAGGGGATTCACCACCTACCTCTGGAATAATGTCACATTTTCCTCTCCTTGGACTGCAGCAGCTCCCAGGCTCTGAGGACAGCCTGGTATTTTAGGGAAGAAATCCCAACAGCCTGATGGACCCAAACCCTGGGGCTGCTCTGGTCCCTGCCAGGGTTGTGTCCCCGGTTGGTTTTGATCAGAGCCTGATGAAATCAGCCACAGGAAACTCCTCTCTTGCTTGGCTGGACGTGGCTCTTTATGGGAGGTTTCTCCATTTCCAGAGGATTTCCTGGGAGCTGCAGCACTCCCCTCACATCTCCATTAGCATCACTCATTCCAGGGGTTGGTGGGAAGAGAAGAAGCTGAGCTGTCATCCCATCATCCCACCCCATTTCCCATCACCTGCTGGTGTCAGGCCGGGCAATTAAACCCCACCCTGCTCTCCCTGCATTCATTATTTATCGCCCTTCAGCAACCAGGAGCTCGCTGCTTTTCATGGGTGAGGTGGGAATGTGCTCTCCCACATCCCCCTTTCCACACAGGAGCAACTCCCCTCATCCTCCCCTCTTCAGGTCTGATGTAATTGGCATTAACAGAGCGTTAACAAACTGCCCGGGGGCATCCAAACCCTCCCCATGAACGTGAGGACTTCAGGGTGAGGAACAAAGTGGAATGAAAAGGATTCCGGATAAATTTGGCTCCCAGCTTGGCAGGCTGATGAAGCAAACCCTCGTGTCAGAAGCCACTTTGCCTTGGGGCAGGGGAAAAGTCACTTTGCTGTCCTGGAAATGTCACTGGAATAGAGATGAGCTGCACCTTGTCGAGTTCTCTCTGCAGCTGCTTCTCCAGGAGAAGCTTTGCCCCAGGCAGGACCTGCTCCCTGCTCCCAGCAGCTTTCCCAGCAGCTGCAAATGTGTCCCGAGGAAGCCACGTGGGAGCTGGTTCCTGTTTTCCTTGAATCCTCTCAGCCGGGGGATTGAAATAACCCAGGCAAAGGTTGTCTGCTGAGGAAGTCAGCAGAGGAGTAACAGCTTTGGTGGCCAAAAATGGCCTTGGTTCAGAAGCAAGAAGATGCTCAAGGTGCTGTCTAAATTTTTATTTTATGCCCAGAGCAGCTGTGGCTGCCACTGGGTCCCTGGCAGTGCCCAAGGCCAGGTTGGATGAGGCTTGGAGTGACCTGGGACAGTGGGAGGTGTCGGACTGGATGGGGCTTTAAGATCCTCCCAACCCAAACCATTCCACGTTTCTGTGAATTTATTTGTGTCCACTGTTGCCGGTGGTCACAGGGGTTTGTTAGAGGATGGGTGAGACAGGATCTTGATTCCATGATCAGAAGGCTTGATTTATTATGTTGGGATATATATACAGCATTATAACTATGCTACATAAAGTTAGAAAGGCAAGAGGCTTCTTCTGAAGCTGCTAAGCTAAGAAAGAGATAGAAAGGAATGAAAAACAAGGCTCTGTGTCTGGCAGAGAGGACAGCAGCTCCACCGTGAGTGGTCAGTAGATCCAAACATCTACAGGGACCAACCACGGGTGGACCTGTGCATTCCACAGCAGCAGATAATCATTGTTCACATTTGCTGCTGAAACCTTTCAGCTCCAGCAAGGAAAAATCCTAAGAAAGGATTTTTCAAGAAGAATGTCTGTGACATGTCCACAACATCTAAAACCTCAGAAAAAGAAGTTTTCTGATGGCAACGGATTGCAAATCTTGATTCTGGGTAGGATCATGTTAGTGGGGCAGGCACTGAAATTCCAGCCTGGGAATGGGATTCCTCTTATCCAACTCGAGCTGTTTGGATCCTGACATCTTCAGATGGAGCGTGGGATTCTTGGACTGCTGGAAGTGTCCATCCCCCTGTGCTGTTGAGGGAGTGCAGCACCTGCTGAGGCACAGCCACTCTTCAGTCCATCACTCCACACAGCTGTGCTGAGGTGGGATAAATCCCTGTTTTACACATCCCTGATGGAGTTCAACCTGTGTCCAAGGACAGATTAACATATTACCCTCTCCCAAATTGTTTTCCATCCCTACTTTGAGTGACTGGGGGATCTCATTATGAAAATTGCAGAGAAATGTCCCGTTTATGTCATTTGCACCAGCAGTTTCTGCTGTCTCTATTTCATGCTGGCAATTCAGATTTAAATTATTACAACATCCCTGGGCCAGCCCTGATCTGTGATCTCCTCTTGAAAGTCAATCCTGAATGATGGAACATTTGGAAAAGCTGACGTGGGGAAATGTTGTGGGATTTTCTGCTGGCATTAGGAAGGAAAGAAAGAGACTCAGTGAATTTCTACTCCTTCCTTCCCTTCCTTCCTTCCTTCCTTCCTTCCTTCCTTCCTTCCTTCCTTCCTTCCTTCCTTCCTTCCTTCCTTCCTTCCTTCCTTCCTTCCTTCCTTCCTTCCTTCCTTCCTTCCTTCCTTCCTTCCTTCCTTCCTTCCTTCCTTCCTTCCTTCCTTCCTTCCTTCCTTTTTCCCTTCCTTTTTCCCTTCCTTTCTTCTCCCAAGGAAGCTGGCAAAGTGTCAGCCAGAGCTGTACCAGCTCATGAGGGAGCAGCACATGGATAAATGGAAGTACAGAAGATTCCCAGCTGATTCCAACACCATTAATTGCATGCTCAGAGATGAGGAACACTCTGGTTCTTCTTGAAGGTTATGAGATCCCAAACTGAAGCTCATTTAGTTGTGCCAACAGATTCCAGGTTTTTCCCATTTTTTCTGTGATTTGACAATTCACAGAAGCCCAGATTGGTTTGGGTGGGAAGGGACAATAAATCCCATCCCATTCCATCCCTTTTCCATGGCAGGGACACCTCCCACTGTCCCAGGCTGCTCCAAGTTCAGTCCAACCCAGCCTTGGGCACTTCCAGTGATCCAGGGGCAGCCCCAGCTGCTCTGGGCACCCTGTGCCAGGGCCTGCCCACCCTCACAGGAGGTGTCCAAGAGCAGGTTGGACACTGGGGCTTGGAGCAACCTGGGATATGGAAGGTGTGCTGCCCATGGCAGGAGGTGGATCTCGATGGGCTTTGAGGTTCCTTCCCATCCAAACCATTCCATGCCTCAGTGATTCTCTGAATCCATGATCCTGTGATTCTTTGATTCTGTGATTCTCTGCTTCTGTGATCCCATGATCCTGTGATTCTCTGTTTCTCTGATCCCATGATCCCGTGATTCCATGATCCCATGATCCTGTGATCCTCTCTTCCCATGATCCCATGATCCTGTGATCCTCTCTTCCCATGATCCCATGATCCTGTGATTCTCTGTTCCCATGATCCCATGATCCTGTGATTCTCTGATCCCATGATCCCATGATCCTGTGATTCTCTTTTCCTGTGATCTCATGATCCTGTGATTCTCTGTTCCCATGATCCCATAGTCCTGTGAGTCTCTGTTCCCATGATCTCATGATCCTGTGATTCTCTGTTCCCATGATCCTGTGATTCTCTGTTCCCATGATCCCATGATCCTGTGATTCTCTGATCCCACGATCCTGTGATTCTCTGTTCCTGTGATCTCATGATCCTGTGATCCTCTGTTCCCACGGTCCTGTGAGTCTCTGTTCCCATGATTCCATGATCCCATGATCCTGTGGTTCTCTGTTCCCATGATCCTGTGATTCTCTCTTTTTGTGATCCTGTGATTCCATAATTCCACGTTTCTGCATTCTCCGATCCCGTGTTCCTCTGATCCCATCATTCCATGTCTCCAGGCCGAGTTTTCCATGCCCAACCAACCCTTACCCCATGTTTCCATCCCTGGTCCTCTCCTCCAAGGCCACCCCTCCTGGTGGATCCCAGCACTCCCAGCATGGTCACCCCTAATTCACCACCTGCAGCTCCGTTTCCTGGGGGAGCTTTTCCAGCCTCCAGCTCCGTGCCAGCATCTCCAGGGAAGTTTCCTGATGGGATCAGGGAGGAGGGCAGAGAAAAGCCCAAAAATGATAATTTTGAGCAAAGAGAAACCTCTGCCCACGCACAGATTGAGTTATCTGCAGCCTGAGAGCAGCAGGGATCTGCTGGATCTCCTTGCCCAAACTTCCAATGGCCTGAACCTCTCCACATCTCCACTTCCAGCTGTGTCCCAAAGCTCATCCCTCCTGCCCTCGCAATAAACTGTGTACAAGCACGAACAGGATGGAGCACTCCTTGTCAGCGTCTGAGAGGTTTTATTAACACATCAGTCTCAACAACATTGTTACAACAATGGAGACATAACAGATGCAACCTCTCACTGAATCCAGCAGAATGCCAAAGAAACTTAACGTTACAGCATATCATAAAGCCATTTCCATCTGCGTTTCAACCAATCACACATAGAGAACAAGAACATTGACAATAATTCTGTCCAATAATATAAAGCACACGTAATTTTGCTAAGCGGCCTAGTTTCTAAACAATAGCTTCTTCATAGAAATCAAAGCACAAAGGTCTATTCAAAACTTCAACCTTCTAAAGATATACATTAAGAAAACTTGTTACCACTTAAGGCAGCACCTAACATAGGCCTATTCTTTTCTCAAGCTTTCTCACGTTTGCATTACTAATATTTCTGCTGCTTTAGCATCTAACTATCTTACTGTCTGAGGCCTGCTTTCTTAAAACCTTTCTTTCTTAAAACCTTCTGGTTTTTAGGATTCCTACACCTGAGAGCAGCAGGGATCTGCTGGATCTCCTTGGCCAAACTTCCAATGGCCTGAACCTCTCCACATCTCCACTTCCAGCTGTGTCCCAAAGCTCATCCCTCCTGCCCTCTGGAAACATCTCTGGAGGCCAGCAGGAGCCTTTCACCCCTTTGGCAAATCTTTATCTCCTTTGATCCCCACAGCTGGGGATGCTCCAAGGGTTTTTGTTTCAGTTTTATCTCCTTTCCTGCCACATGCCCATGGTTCACCTCACCAAACCCCCACGGTTTCACTCACTTCATCTCGTGCTGCAGAAAATGCGACGCCGTCTTCAAGAAACTTCCTGCTGTGCATTAATTCCTTTCCCCATAATTGTATTTATATTTCAACAAATAGGCTTGAAGTGCGTTATTATTCTAAAATGAGGGCTAATGGCTTTCAGCACTTTCCTGCAGCTAATTGTGCATTTATTTCCCAGCTTTGATGGCTCACAAAGAATTCCAGTTCTTCATTTACATGAAACAACTGTGAAGGAGAAATTAACTGGCTGCTTATTTCATCTACCCATTTATTTTTTTACTCCCTGAAAAACTTGACACAAACTGTTGGTGTCCATCAAATAATTCCTTTCCCAGAGGCAGAGCCCCATTAGGAAAACACTTCCCTAAATGAGAAACACCAATCTTCAGCCACCCCCCAATGGGAAAAAATGGAAGAGGAGCAATTTATTGCTGCTCTTGTGTCATTCCAGAACATAAAAATTCACATTTTGTTCCTAGCAGGGTGGACACAAATTTGTTTTAAGGTTGTAGGATCCCGTGACACAATTTCAGGGAGGTCACTGAAGACATCCCTGGCTCTGGAATGGAATTCCATGGAGTTTGGACAGAATGGGAGATTGGACAACACCACCCACAGCAAAATAATTTTCCTTTCATAATTAACAATGTGGTTCTTGTATTCTTAGGGATCCCTGGGAGCAGCAGGAGACTTGGACCTTCCTCTGAAATTCCAGGACTCCATGAGAAGGAAGGAAGCTCTTAATCCACAAATTGTTTCCTTTTGGATCGCCCATCCTCTTAAATAACCCCCAAAATTCAGATTTAGAGCATTTCTAAAGCCATAAAATCATCCAGCTTCCATTAAAATGCTCAAACCTTCAGCAGGGTTGGAAATAAACTGCCTGGATTTAACTCTCCCTTTCCCAACCTCTTTTTTTTCCAAGAATTTAAACTATTTCCTCTCAGGTAACATGGCTCTTTTCCTTATTTTATTTTTCCTGGAAGAAAAGCAGAGAGAAGGAATTAATCCAACAACAACCTTGATGAGGGGAAGAAAAGTTAATTGAAAAGGGGGATGAGAACCCTGAGCTCGTTCCAGCCTGGGCAGCAATGGAAACATTGGTATTGACAAAGAAAAATTAAAATTTGCTCCAGAGTTCACACACTGTTAATAAATGTGGAAAGATGATGCTCAGAATCCTTGGGAAGCAGCCTGAGGACACATTCCATGCTAATGCAAATTTTGTGGAAAAATACAGTATTCAACTCTACAAATAATATATTTTTAAAGGAAACTGAGGCTGGGCAACACTTTGGTTTAAATTTTACTTCATTTTAGGGCAGTTTTCAGGGGATTTCGGAAAGGTGGAACCTGCTGGGAAGGAAGAACATTTTTGGTGGGAGAGAGAAGCTTCCCCCATCCCATGGGATGTGCTGTCCCGTGGCCAGGGGCTGCTCCAGAGGGTGTTTGCTCACAGCATGATGGTCACTACCCCATAAAACAACCCAGCAGAGCCTCAGAATTGCTGGAAAATATTCCAGGGGAAGATGGAAAGGAATGATTTCTCCCTACCAACCTCTAGGCCCTGCTCTGGGAAAGGCCCAGAGGTACAGAACAATTCCATGGAATTCTGGAATGCTTTGGGTCAGAGGGGGCATTAAAACCCATCTCATTTTATCCCATTCCATGGGCAGGGACATTTTTCACTATCCCAGATTGCTCCAAGCCCCATCCAGCTTTGCCTTGGACACTTCCAGGGATCCAGGGACAGCCACAGCTTCTCAGTCCAACCTTCATTAACTGGGATATTCCCACAGGAGTGGTTTCTGTTCCCAGAAATCCCCCATCCTCCAGCAGTTTTGTTCTAAACACACAAATGCAGTGAATGAACCATCTCAGCAGCAACAAAAATTGAGGGAATCCCCAAATCTTGCTCCAGAGCCAGTGGGAAATACAGGCAGAGGTGGCAGGGCTGATCCAGAGCAAATCCTGGAGTGAAGCAGCTGCTGTTCCCACCTGGACAGGGAACACAGGTGGTTTTTACCTGCTTCTCCCAGGAGAAAAGAAGGAATGAGAGGAAACAGCCTCAGGTTGTGCCAGGGGAGGTTTAGGATGGATATTATGGAAACTTTCTCCACAGAAAATGTTGTTAGGCACTGGAAGAGGCTGCCCAGGGCAGGGCTGGAGCTGCCATCCCAAAATCCACATGGATGTGGCACTTGGGGACAGGTTTAGTGCTGGGCAAGGTGGGGCTGGATTCACAGCTGCATTGATGTTCTTGCAGGACTTTTCCAGCTTTAACAATTCCATGATTTTGACACCACAAGTGCTCCCCTCACACTCCTCCACGAGGAGCCAACAAACCCCGGCCCACAGCGACCCCGGGGCTGTGCTGGAGCAATAATTCCCTTTTCCCACCAGCTCTAGTCCTGCATCCCCAGATTTTTTTTTTCCTTTCTCATCCTAAATTGGCTTGGAATCACTCCTTTAATTCCCAGGATAAAGCATCATCTGTGATTATGACATGCAGGGAGATAAAAGCAGAGAGCTTTTCCCCACACAACCTGGCCTTGACTCCTGCAGCCTCTGCCTTGGCTGCTTTGCAACCCTGCCCAGTTAATTTTGTGCTCAGTGGCTTCTTCAAAGCACAAAACCTCTCGAAAAAAACCCTGCTCAGAAATTCATTAACTTCACAATTCTCTTGGCCTCGCTCCAGCCAAATTATTCCATTTCTATGGTGCTCAAAATAAAGGAGAAGCGGGGTAGGATTGATCCAACCCACACACAGAGATTCCTGTCTGAGAGCCTGTGTGGGAACCCAGCCCTGGTTAATCTGCAAAACCTTTCCCATGGTTAATCCAGACTAGGAAATATTTCCAATGGATTCCCTGCAGGTGACAAATTGGTGTCACAGCAGCCCAGCTGACACTTTTAGGGAGGAAATGGAAAATGGCAATTTTTAAGCTGTCTCAGCTTTTGGTTCCTCCCCAGTTTGTGCCTCAAGAACTCCAACACACGAGTGCAAAGCTTTTATTTACATTTCATTTGTCATTCCTGCCAAATCCTCCCTTTCCCTGGGATGCTGTCCCCTGTCAGACACCCCTTGGTGATGTCCTGACCCCTCAATCAACACTTGGTTTATTTTTCCTATTTGCTGACCAAACTATCCTATAAAATCATGGGATTTCTGGCTCATGAGTTTTAGGGATCCTAAAATCCCAGAATGTTTTAGAAGGGCCCTTAAAAACCATCTTGTTCCACGGCCTGCCAGGGCAGGGACACTTTCACTCAGATCATATTCAAAGAAATGCTGTGTGAATTGTGAATTCCTGATGCCTCCAGGCTTTCTCTTCCCCCCTTTTTTTATTTCCTTTGTGGAAGTGAACCTCTGTCCCCATTAGGACACTCCTGTCCACCAGCTCTGCCATGTCATTTCACTCGAGCAGATAATTAGTGCAAAGACAGATTGCACCCCATCAAAGGATCTTTTGTGAACAGAGAGAGCAGCAAAGAAAAATCCTCTGCTCTGGGCTGCTCTTCCTTTTGTCAGCCTGGTGGGTTAAAAGAGAAGGAATCATCCCAGTGTGGGGGTGAAATGTTCCTTTTTTTAAGCCACCCAAATCCCCTCCAGTAGAAACCAGAAATGTCTGCTTTGCATTTCTGATTTTCCTCCTGTGTTACTTCCAGGAAACCTGGAATCAAGAGGTATTTTTCCTGGCCTAACTGAGTTTTCCAAGGATTCTTTTCCTTTTTTTTACCTAATGTGCTTTTCAGAGCTGTGGGTTTGTCCTGGGTGGATTCCAGGTGGATTTCAGATGGATTCCAGACAGTCCAGTAAGACTTGTCACCAAATGCATTTCTTCTGATTAAGAAATCCCTTATTTTCCTTCATTCTAGGAACAAATTCTTTGTCCATTCATGGCACATCCCACTCCTTCAGCACCAGGGGTATTAAATAAAGAGATATTTTTCCTGGTGTAACTGCATTTCCCAAAGATTCTTTTTCTTTTTGTACCTAATGTGCTTTGCAGGGCTGTGGATTTTTCCTGGGTGGATTTGAGGTGCATTCCAGGTAGGTTTCAGGTGGATTTCAGGTGGATTCCAGGTGGATTCCAGACAGTCCAGTAAGACTTGTCACCAAATGCATTTCTTCTGATTAAGAAATCCCTTATTTTCCTTCATTCCAGTAACAAATTCTTTGCTCATTTGTGGCACATCCCACTCCTTCATCACCAGCATTATTAAATAAAGAGGTATTTTTCCTGGTGTAACTGCATTTCCCAAAGATTCTTTTTCTTTTTGTACCTAATGTGCTTTGCAGGGCTGTGGATTTGTCCTGAGTGGATTTCAGGTGGATTCCAGACATTCCAGTGTGATTTGTCACCAAATGTATTTCTTCTGATTAAGACATTCCTTATTTTCCAGTGACCCCCTTCACTCCAGGAACAATTTTTTTGCCCATTCATGGCCCATCCTAGTCCTTCATCACCAGGATTATTAAATAAAGAGGTATTTTTCCTGGTGTAACTGCATTTCCCAAAGTTTCTTTTCCTTTTTGTGCTTTGCAGGGCTGTGGATTTGTCCTGGGTGGATTTCAGGTGCATTTCAGGTGGATTCCAGGTGGATTCCAGACATTCCAGTGTGATTTGTCACCAAATGCATTTCTTCTGATTAAGACATTCCTTATTTTCCAGTGACCCCCTTCATTCCAGGAACAAATCCTTTGCTCATTTGTGGCACATCCCACTCCTTCATCACCAGGACTATTAAATAAAGAGGTATTTTTCCTGGTGTAACTGCATTTCCCAAAGATTCTTTTCCTTTTTGTGCTTTGCAGGGCTGGGGATTTGTCCTGGGTGGATTTGAGGTGCATTTCAGGTGGATTCCAGGTGGATTCCAGACATTCCAGTATGACTTCTCACCAAATACATTTCTTCTGATTAAGACATCCCTTATTTTCCAGTGACCCCCTTCACTCCAGGAACAAATCCTTTGTCAATTTGTGGCACATCTCACCCCTTCAGCACCAGGAATCCTCAGGAAGATCCATTCCCAGAGCATTTTTGGGTGTTTTTCCAAGCTCTGCCTCCAGCTGAGCAACTCCCTGATGGTTTTTGTGCTCCCTGCAGGACCTTTTGTGGAGCTGCTCCTTCATTTTGCTGCTCTCAGCCACCCAACTCAGCACAGCAGAGCAATTTGGATCGTTCACCTTCCAGCTCATCCTTGGAATTCTGCTGATTCCAGGCTCTGCTGTCCTGAGCTCTCAATGTCAGTGGCTCTCAGTGCCTCCCCTGTGAGAGCAGGAGCTGTGCTCAATGAGCTGGGCAGGGCTGGGGATGTTCATCAAGGCAGAATTTTGTTCCTGGAGACTTTGGAGCTTCATCTCCAGCTCAGTTTTAGTTCACAGGCAGCTCCTTCCTTGTCTTTAGGGGCAAAAATCCAAATATTCTGTGTTTGGTGTAAATCACAGCAGAGGAGTTCATTTTTCCTGTGATATTCCTGAAGCAAAAATCCCAAACCATGTGGAGTGAAGTCTCCAGATTCCCTCTGGGGTGATTTCTGCTGTTCCTGTTCAAACAGGCTCTGGCTCCATTCTGCCTGTCCTTCCTCTCCATGAAGGATTTTCCAACCTTCCCACAGCTCTGACAGCACAGCCTGGCCACACACCTGGAAAAAATCAGCCAAAAATCAAAACTGCTCCCCAAAGTGACCCAGAGGAGGTTCAGTCACCTCAAAGGCCTGAGTTCCACAATATTTCCAAGAGAAAAACCTGGAAGTTCTCAATTCCATGGAGTTGCTGCCTGAGTCACCCCCTGCTCCCTTCCCAGACCAGCCTGGTCTCAATATCCACCTTTAATGAGGTAATTTTTAATTAAGCATCATCAATCCCTGTTTCCTCCTGGGTTTTGCTGCTGTGCTCAAAGCAAGCAGAGAGAAAAGCGTGGATCTCTGTACAGGACAGAAATCAAATTTCATTCTCTCCAAATGAAAGATTTGGTCCATGTGCAGTTGGAATTATAAACCTGCACATGGATGGAAAAGAAAACATTCATGGAAATATGGAATAACTTGGGTTGGAAGGGACATTAAAGATCATCCCATGGGCAGGGACATCTCCCATTATTCCAAAGTGCTCCTTGGACACTTCCAGGGATGCCAAAACTTCTCTGGGAATTCTATTCCAGGGCCTCCCCAGCCTCTCAACCAGGAATTTCTTCCCAATATCCCATCCATCCCTGCCTGTGAGTGTTGTCCAAATGCTCCTGGAGCTTTGGAATCCTTGGGAATGTGCCCATTCCCTGGGGAGCCTGCCCCAGCACCCTCACACAGTCCAAGGTGACACAAATTCCTTATTTTGTGTCAGAATTCCTGCAGAAAGGGAGAAATCTGTGTGGGATCTGACTGTGCCTGTCAGCATCCATAAATAAACCATGGAAAACGAGGAGAATGGGAAAGGGAGCCCACCACAAACAATTCCATATAAACTAAAACATCCACATGGTCTGGGCTGAACAGAGTTCCTTGGCTGACAGAGGAGGGTGGGATGGAAAATGAAATTTTGATGGGGGAGGATGGAGAAGTGTTGGAAGAGAGGGAAAATGGGAAATGTTGAAGGAAACTCAACTGGGGTTTGTTAAAAGAGCTCAGGAGGGGCAGATTGTGCTGGAACACAAGATCCTGGCTCCCAGCTCCTTGAAAACAAGGAAAACAGGGGCTGTGAGAGCTGGATTGGGAATTCCTGTCTCCAAGGGCCTTCAGCTGAACAATTCCTCAGCCAGGACCTGCAATTCCTATGGAATCCATGTTTGACATAAACATCTTCCATGAGCTGCTTTCAATTCCCAATCCTAAGGAATTCCAGGCTTTTGCAAATGGGATTCACTCAGTGAGGGATTTCTGGGGTGTGAAAGGAGCTTTTGAAAAGGTGAGGAGAAATGAAAGAATGTGGTTAAATGCTTTTATAAATTCATGGAATTATGGAATTGTTAATTTTGGAAAGGACATTGATTGATCATCAATCCATCAACCAGCACCACGATGTTCTCCACCCAATTTTACTAAACTGAGCTGCTCAAACAGGGAATTTTCAGGATGACTCCTCCCCCAGCTGTTGGATTTACCAGAGAAACCCAGGGAGCTGCTGGTTTGAGTGGAAAAGGAGATTTCTCCTGAAATGTTGAAAATGAAGGAAATACAAAAGGAATTCCTGACAATTCCTGTCTGCTGATCCTTGTGGGAAATCTCAGCTCCCAGATAAACCTCAGGAATAAATCTGCACATGGAAATTCAGGGATTGATCCAGCACTGCTGGAATTCAGCACCCTCCTGGATGCTCTGCCAAGAAGATGCTCCATGCTGGAATTTATCCTTTGGGAACACTCAATAAATTTATGATCCAGGAGTTTGTAATTGAATCACCTGAGGGATCTTTCCACGCTCAGGTTGTTACCAAAATTTCCATTCTGGGACCTTCCAAACTTCCTCAGTCTAGGAATGGTTTGGGTTTAAGTCAGATTAATTTAATCTTTGGGAAAACTCAATAAATTTATCATCCAGGAGTTTGTGATTTTTAAGTTTGTGGGGACTTAATCACCAGAGGGCCCTTTCTATCCTCACATTGTTATCAAAATTCCCATTCTGGGACCCTCTAGACTTCCTTAGTCTGGGAATGGTTTGGATTTAAGTCAGATTAATTTACTCTTTGGGAAAACTCAATACATTTATCATCCAGGAGTTTGTGATTTTAAAGTTTGGGGAGACTTAATCTCTGGAGGGACCTTTCCACCCTCACACTGTTATCAGAATTCCCATTCTGGGACCCTCCAAAGTTCCCTGGCCTAGGAATGGTTTGGATTTAAGCCAGATTTAACACAGAATTGTTAAACTGAGCAGGCTCTTGACTCCCATATTCAGAGTTACCTTCCCTACATCAATTACTTTAAGGATCACCCTCTCCAAATTCTGCTTCCATAGTTCCCTCTTTAATATGATTCATATACAGGGGAAAAAATATGAAAAAAAAAGAGCTGGAGTCAGCAAATGGAGTCTGGCAAGAAATGAATCAAATAAACTCAAAATCGTGGCCTGGATTAAATTCCATTTGACCAGAGCTGTGCATTGAGAACCCCCAGTCAGGAATTAGGAGAAAGGATTTGATGACATCAGCAATTCCTGGGTCCATCCCCAGAGGATGATAAATCACATTTGCTCCAAGTCCTGAGCTCATCCAAAGCAGCTTCTAAGGAGTGTGTGCAGCATCTCAGGGCCTTCAATTATTGCACTTTGGAGACCTTGGTGAGACAATTTGGAAAGGTTTTAATATTCCTCAATTGTCTCTGGGCTTCCTGCAAGGCCCAGAACTGATTTAACTCCTTTACTGAACATTTGCATCCTCCTTGAGGTGGGGTAGGGAAATTTCCCTTGGAATCTGGGAAGTTTTTGTCATTGGATTCAGTGATGGTAACACTGTTCGATTCCAGTCAGCAAAGGGAATCTGGCAAGAAATAAATCAAATCAAATCAAAATCACGGCCTGGATTAAATTCCATTTGATTGAGAACCCCCAGTCAGGAATTAGGAGAAAGGATTCAATGACATCAGCAATTCCTGGGTCCATCCCCAGAGGATGATAAATCACATTTCCTCCAAGTCCTGAGCTCATCCAAAGCAGTTTTTAAGGAGTGTGTGCAGCATCTCAGGGCCTCAATTATTGCACTTTGGAGACCTTGGTGAGCTGAGGCAGCAGGAGATCATTTGTGGGACAGCTTGAGACAATTTGAAAGAGTTTTAATATTCTTCAATTATCTCTGGGCTTCCTGCAAGGCCCAGAACTGATTTAACTCCTTTACTGAGCATTTGCATCTTCCTTGAGGTGGAGCAGGGAGATTTCCCTTGGAATCTGGGAATTTTTTGTCATTGGACTCAGTGACAGCAGCACTGTTTGATTCCACTCAGCAAAGGGAATCTGGCAAGAAATAAATCAAATCACCTCAAAATCGTGGCCTGGATTAAATTCCATTTGGTTGAGAACTCCCAGTCAGGAGTGAAAGGGAAAGGATTTGATGACATCAACAATTCCTGGGTCCATCCCCAGAGGATGATAAATCACATTTCCTCCAAGTCCTCAGCTCATCCAAAGCAGTTTTTAAGGAGTGTGTGCAGCATCTCAGGTCTTCAATTATTGGACTTTGGAGACCTTGGTGAGCTGAGGCAGCAGGAGATCATTTGTGGGACAGCTTGAGACAATTTGGAAGGGTTTTAATATTCCTCAATTATCTCTGAGCTTCCTGCAAGGCCCAGAACTGATTTAACTCCTTTACTGAACATTTGCATTCCCCTTGAGGTGGAGCAGGGAGATTTCCCTTGGAATCTGGGAATTTTTGTCATTGGATTCAGTGACAGCAGCATCCAGGAGCCTTTTTGGCTTTGCTCATCTTCTTGCCCCAACCCACTTTAATTCACCAAACTTTTAAAATTTGCTAAGATTTTGCCCTTTTATTGGATTTCTCATAAATTTCTGGCCATTCCTGATTTTCTGCAGGGTCCAGATGGGCTCATGCTCTGCTCCAGTGTCTGAGCTGCAGTCACAGCAGGAGAGAAGAGAATTCCTGCTGCTCCAACCTGGACCTTCAAAGGATTCATGGCAAAAAATATTCCTGTGGAGCCAGGAGATGGAAAAACCTGAGGAAAAGGCAGTGGAAAAACGGGAGTGGATAAAAGGGAAGCAAATGCTGGAGGTGCTCCAGCTCTTCCCGGACTTTTTGTTGCCCTCATCCAAATTTTGTCAAAGAAATTTGCTTGAGGCTGCAGCAGAACAGAACTTGGATGTTTCTCCTCACAGTTAATCTTAAAGCTCAGACTTCTCTGAAAATTGCCTGGAAATTTCAATCCAGGAATTCCTCCCAGTGAACTCCATGGAACCTTTCAAATGTGTCTGACCTTTTCCTTTTCCTTTTCCTTTTCCTTTTCCTTTTCCTTTTCCTTTTCCTTTTCCCCTTTTCTCTTTCCTTTTTTCCCTTTTCCCTTTTTGCCTTTCCCTTTTTCCCTTTCCCCCTTTTCTCTTTCCTTTTTTCCCTTTCCCCTTTTCCCCTTTTCCTTTTCCTTTCCCCCTTTCCTCTTTCCCCTTTTTCCTTTTTCCTTTTTCCTTTCTCCTTTTTCCCTTTTCTTTGTTCCCCTTTTCCCCTTTCCTTTTCCCATTTTCTCTTTCCCCTTTTCCCTTTATCCTTTTCCCTTTTCTTTGTTCCCCTTTTCTTTTTCCCCTTTTCCTTTTCCCCTTTCCTTTTCCCATTTTCTCTTTCCCTTTTTCCCTTTATCCTTTTCCCCTTTTCCTTTCCCCTTTTCCCCTTTTCCTTTCCCTTTTTCCCCTTTCCCCTTTCCCCTTTTCCTTTTCCCCTTTCCCCTTTTCCTTTCCCTTTTCCTTTTTCCCCTTTCCCTTTCCCCATTTCCCCTTTTCCTTTTCTCCTTTCCCCATTTCCCCCTTGCTTTGAACTGGAATAATTTAGGAATCAGCTGTTCCCCAAATCCAGAAGTTTTGGGTTTTTTTTCAGACAGATGCTCTGAGTTTCTCTACACTCTTCCCTAAATTCCTAACGCTGATGATTGTTTGATTTCTGGGAATGAATTTCCCCAAATTCCCCATGGATCACATCCTGCTGAGTATTCCTTTACTTGGATCAAATCTGACTTTCCTTGGAGCACAATGTCAGCAAGAAAAACCCCCAGAACCCACAAAAAAAATCCCCCAAGATTCTGTTTTGACACAACAATCCCAGCCTTTAAATGGGAATTTATTCCTCCTTTGATCCAAACAATTTGACATTCCCAAAACACGAAACACCTCAGATTTTTCCCAGTGTACAAAGAGCTTTTACATTTCCTTTTCAAGCCAAACTGAAGAGTGGAAGCAGCAGCTCCACGTTGCTCAGACACTTTTATTTCCCCTAAAAGGACCTGACTGTTTTCCTGAGCTGGCTCCAAACCCTGGGAGAAAAACCTCACCCCTGTGATGAAAGCACTGCTCAATTTTTGATGAAAATGCAAAGAGGAGCATCAAAACAGAGCTTCACTCACTGGCAGGGAAAAGAGAAGCTTTCTTAGAAGAGAAATTATGAAAATGCCATGGAAAACTCTGTTTCCCAGGGAAAAGTTGGAGGTATGGAGCTGGAGAACTCAAAAAATGTGCCAGCATTGAGGAATTAAGTGAAAAAATATTGGTTTTCCTGAAATCCCACCTGTGTAGTTTGGATTCTATTATTTTGGAGTCATAAATAAATCCATATCCAATCCTGGTATATGTCCATAAATAAATATATGGATATAATTCATGTTGAGCAAATGAGAGCTGGGATTTTGCTATTAACTGGGAATCCATTTCCCTTCCATAATTGTTCTATCACTGCTTTTCCAGCCACACATTCCTCACTCCCATAATTCCAATTCTCGTGGAGTTAAGTCTCCTTGGGCTGCAATTCTTGCAGAAATCTGGTTATTTTCCCATAAAATTGAACTCTTTGATTAAGGGGGAAATTTTCTTGTCATCCTTGATCCATGGTTGATTTCCTGACTGGTGTCAGGATTCATGGAATCATGGAATGGTTTGGGATGGAAGGGACCTTAAATCCCATCCCATCCCACCCCTGCCATGGCAGGGACACCTCCCACTGTCCCAGGGTGCCCCAGTGTCCAGCCTGGCCTTGGGCACTGCCAGGGATCCAGGGGCAGCCACAGCTGCTCTGGCAATTCCAGCCCAGCCAGGAATTCCCAATTCCCAATCTCCCACCCATCCCTGCCCTCTGGTACTGGCAGCCATTCCCGTGATGCCTCAGGTTTAGATTTTCTATTTTTCACACTCTGTGCTGCTTTAGTGTGAGGGTCTGGGCTCCATACCAGGGGATGGTTCTGATGAGGTGCAGTGCTGAGCTCTGTGCACAGAGCAGGGAGACAAAACAATTCCTGCTCCAGCTGGGCACCAAGGACAAATGATCCAAATCTCAGCCCCAGAGCACAAACCCCGTGGGCTGGAGAGAGAAAAACAAGCAGGGTGGGACTGCCTGGGCTAAAGCTGGGCTGGGACAATGAACTGCAAGATGCAAATGGAGCAGAGCTGATCCCAGGGACAGACCCCGTGCCCGCTCGTGCATTTTGGGGCCATTTGGGTTCATCTTGGGTGCAGCCCTGGCTGGGCTCTGGTGCTGCCCAAGGTGGATCCATGGAGGAGATGCTTTGAATCAATCCCTGCTTTATTCTGGAACTCCAGCCAGCCTCTGCTCTAGGGCAGCCTGCACAAGGCCTTCGCTGTGTCCTGTCCCTCCAGCCCTTGTCCCCAGTCCCTCTCCAGCTCTCCTGGAGCCCCTTTAGGTACCCTCAGCTCTCCCTGGAGCCTTCTCCTCTCCTGGTGAGCACCCCCAGCTCTCCCAGCAGAGCTGCTCTGTGACTGTGATATTTTTTGAAAAATCCCTTTGCCAGGATTTCTCCTCCTGGAAAGCTGAGAAGCCTCAGAGAAAAAGGAAAACAAGAATTATCTTATTTGCTTCTCCTGTGTTTGGCTGCTTTGGAATGTGGTTTGGACATTGTTACCAACAGGTTCATGTTTGATTGGTTTCATGTGAATTGTTTTATATTGATGACCAATCCCCATCAGCTGTGTCACTCTGAGGGGTCAGAAATGAGTTTTTATTATTCATTCTTGTTAAGCCTTCTGTCTATATTCTTCTCTATTCTTTAGTATAGCATAATAATAGAATAGAATAGAATAGAATAGAATAGAATAGAATAGAATAGAATAGAAGAGAATAGAATATATATAATGTAATGTAATATAATATATAATGTAATATAGTATAGTATAATATAATATAATATAATATAATATAATATAATATAATACAATACAATACAATATAATATAATATAATATAATATAATATAATATAATATAATATAATATAATATAATATAATATAATATATTAATAAATCAGCCTTCTGAGAACTTGGAGTCAGATTCTCATCTCTCCCCTCATCCTGGGGACCCTCACAATCCCCACACTGCTCCATCCCTTGGATCATCCTGGTGCCTCCTCTGGGCTCTTTCACCTCCTCCCTGTGCTGGGGACCCTGAGCTGGATGCAGAATTCCAGGTGGGATCCTCAGGACACCCCTTGTACCTGATTTTTAGTGCCCTGAGCTATTTCTGCCTAAACCTCGGTGCACTTTTCATTTCTGATCCGAGACAGACAAATATTAAATTATGAAAATCTCAGACCTGCAGCCCATGGAGCTCAGGATCCATCAAAACCACAGAGGTAAAACCACATTTTCCCCATTCTCTGTCACGCTGTCAGCAGCATTTGGAGATTTGTATCCAATTTCCACCTCCTGAAGCTTTTCAGGCAGAGCAGCATTTTAGCCTGCCAAGCTTTTCATGTTTTCCTTTAATCCCCAGGCTGACCTTCCCCTCCAAACAGCCCTGGATTAACATTCCAAAGGTCGGGTGAGCACAAAGCCAAGTCGGGGCATCTTGCACGGTGTCAGTTTAGCTCTTCATTGTGTTCCAGGCCTGGCTCAGACTCGGTTTGTTTGGCAGGAGATGGACAAGACAGGTGGAAAATCATCCTCAAAGGGCACCTGATGATTCCTCACAAATGCCAGGAGCAGGGATGGCAGCTGGATCTGGAGAAGGGATGTGCAGCAGGGCTCAGCCCAGCTCTGTTAAACTGGGCTTATCATCCCAGGGACCATCTGGGCTTCTCAGTGACCCCTCCAGGGCACCTTAAAACAAACAAACCTCTCTCTATTTATTCCAGACAGACATTTCTTTTGAAGATTTACCTTTTCAAACGGAATTGGAAGTGGTTTTACATCTTATTTTTTGGAATTGGAGTTTTTTTTCCCTCTTCACAGTGGGGTAACTGCATGGGGCAGGTGCTCTGGATTGAGCTGGGAGCAAACAGAGCACCCAGATTGCTCAAAAATATTTCCTTGGTTTTTTCCTTTTTCTTTTTCTTTTTTTTTTAAGTAGGAAAAGTCTTTTGTATCCTGACAGATCCTTTGCTGGTGCAGCAGGGCTCAGCCCAGCTGACCAGGCTCTGTTAAACTGGGTTTATCATGCCAGGGACCATCTGGGCTTCTCAGTGACCCCTCCAGGGCACCTTAAAACAAACAAACCTCTCTCTATTTATTCCAGACAGACATTTCTTGGGAAGATTTACCTTTTCAAATGTAATTGGAAGTGATTTTACATCTTATTTTTTGGATTTGGAGTTTTTTTCCCTCTTCACAGTGGGGCAGCTGCTCTGGATTGAGCTGGGAGCACACAGAGCACCCAGATTGCTCCAAAATATTTCCTTTTTAAAATTTTTTTTCCTTCTTTTTAAATTTTTTTTTTTAAGTAGGAAAAGTCTTTTGTATTCTGACAGATCCTTTGCAGGTGCAGCAGGGCTCAGCCCAGTTGATCAGGCTCTGTTAAACCGGGTTTATCATCCCAGTGGCTTCTCAGTGACACCCCAGGGCACCTTAAAATGAACAGATCTCTCTCTATTTATTCTGGAAATATATATATATATATATTAAAATTTACCTTTTCATATGGAATTTGAAGTGGTTTGATGTCTTATTTTTTGGAATTGGGTTTTTTTTCCCCTCTCTGGCACTCCACACCCCATTTGTGGGATGACTGCATGGATTGAGCTGGGAGCAAACAGAGCACCCAGATTGCTCCAAAATATTTCTCCCTTTCTTTTTTTGCAGTAGGAAAAGTCTGGTGCTGAACTCTATTTCAGCACCAGATTCTTTGCTGGTGCTGAAATAGGGTTCAGCATTTCCCTCCTGCCTCAGCTGCCAAAATAATGGTGGAGTGAATGTCAAAACAAATGCAGGCACACCCAGATGTCCAAGATTTCCTGCAGAATCTTGCCAGGAGTGTCTAATGTGGAATAAAAAGGATTTTGCAGTCAGCTCTGGTGTCTTTCTGGGAATTCCAGGTGACTGGATGAGCCACATTTTATTGTATTGTATTTTATCTATTGTATTTTATTCCTGCAAAAATCCCACTCAGGGTGGCTGGAGCACAGCCCCTGGATCATCCTGGCTTGGGCAGTGGAGCACACATGAGATGTGGGATGTTCCACACCTCACAGATGCTGCTTCCATCACCCCCAGTGAATAAAAACTTCAGTTCCAGAGCAGCTCATCTGTTCAGGGGTTACTGGTGCATGGCTGGAGTACCTGGGAATGGGATCACTGTGCTTGTGCTTTATCCTGTCACAGAATCCCAGCATCATTTGATGCCTTATTAAGGCTGACCCATAACAGAGGCTGGCTGGAGTTCCAGAATAAAGCAGGGATTGATTCAAAGCATCTCCTCCATGGATCCACCTGGGGCAGCACCAGAGCCCAGCCAGGGCTGCACCCAAGATGAACCCAAATGGCCCCAAAATGCACGAGCGGGCACGGGGTCTGTCCCTGGGATCAGTTCTGCTCCATTTGCATCTTGCAGTTCATTGTCCCATCCCAGCTTCAGCCCAGGCAGTCCCACCCTGCTTGTTTTTCTCTCTCCAGCCCACGGGGTTTGTGCTCCTGGGCTGAGGTTTGGATCATTTGTCCTTGGTGCCCAGCTGGAGCAGGAATTGTTTTGTCTCCCTGCTCTGTGCACAGAGCTCAGAACTGCACCTCATCAGAACCATCCCCTGATATGGACCCAGACCCTCACACTAAAGCAGCACAGAATGTGAAAAATAGAAAAGCTGAACCTGAGGCACCAATTGCATCACTGCCCTGGGCAACTTTTCCATGAAGAAATGTTCCCAATTTCTAATCCAAACATTCCCTGGCCCAGCCTGAGGCCGTTCCCTCTGCTCCTGTCCCTGTTCCCTGGAGCAGAGCCCGACCCCCCCGGCTGTGCCCTCCTGGCAGGAGCTGTGCAGAGCCACAAGGGCCCCCTGAGCCTCCTTTGCTCCAGGCTGAGCCCCTGCCCAGCTCCTCAGGGATTCTCCAGCCCCTGCCCAGCTCCTCAGGGATTCTCCAACCCCTGCCCAGCTCCTCAGGGATTCTCCAGCCCCTTCCCAGCTCCATTCCCTGCCCTGGACATGCTCCAGCTCCTCCAGGTCCATCTTGCCATGAGGGGCCCAGAGCCGCCCTCAGGCTCTGAGATCCTTCACAGAGCCCAGCATGGGGACAATCCCTGCCCTGGTCCTGCTCCCAGACAATTCCCGGAGCCTTTGGCCTCTTTGTGCCCACCTGGGCACCCCTGGCTCGTGTCCTGCCAGGGTTTGAGGTCCCTCATCCCCTCCTGGGCCTCCAGCCCCTTCCCAGCTCCATTCCCTGCCCTGGACACTCTCCAGCCCCTCCATGTCCTTCTTTTCATGTGGGGCCCAGAGCTGCCCTCAGGATCTGAGGTTCCTCAGCAGTTCTCAGCACTGGGAACAATCCCTGCCCTGGTCCCAGCCAGGATGGTGACAACCTCCTTGTCCCCCTGGGCTGGCTGGTGGCCCATGTCCAGGGCCTGCCCAGCCCATGCTGTGACCATTCCTCAACCATTTCTGCTCCACTGAGCCCTCGAGCTGAGGACTCCCAGAATTCTGCCAGGTTTGATGTCCTCCACTGGACATCCCATTCTGGGATGCCCAAAATTGACCCTCAGATCCCAGGAGGAAAACCAAATCCATTTTCTCCCTCAGGATCTCCTCACAGGGCCCTTCAGCCTCTCAGATATCCCCTGCTGGTGGCTTGTCTTCCTTGCACTGGTGACAGAGAATTTATGAATAAAAAACCTTCCAGACTAATTTTTTTCATTTATTTTTAATTTCCATGACAGCAAATGGCCTCCAACTCCAGAAAACAAAGAGAATTTCCTGGGTCCAAAGCTTTTAGGGGAAAATATGTGTTTGCCATTTCTTAGGCATTTTTCCAGGTGTTTCCAGCACATCCCTTTATCTTTGCTCACCACAGCAAAGCTGAGCCAGACCCACGTTGATTTTTAGCTGGAGTTTATTTAGGAAGAAGTGGGAGGAAAGATATTAATTATTGGGTCACTGCTGAGCCATGCTTTGGGTTTGGTTTTGGCTCTGCGCTGGTGTTTTCTCCCTCAAACGGCTCCTGAATTATTTTATTAATGGAAATGTGGGCAGATGGACTTGAAAATGTAACTCTTCAGTGCCTCCAACGAGGATCTGCAGTAATTAAATATTTTAGAGCAGTCTTAAAGCTTTATTCTGCTCTTTTTCAGCCACCATAAAGCAGCTCCCTCTCCCAGTGAGTGCCCATTCCTTCCGTGTGGATGCTCCCAGTGCTCCCATTTCTGACCCCCCACACTCTCCCACACTTTAAACACCACATTGAAAATTTATTTTTCCCTGTCCACATTTTTGGGATTTTCTGGTGTGCCCAAAACTGGTGCCAGGAGATGTGAGGTTGTACCTGGGTCCTAACTTGGGGTGCTTTTGGTGGACATGATGCAACTTCTAAAATATTTGAAATAACTTTACTCAGGGGTTTGTTTGTGTGATGGTGTTCACAGGGGTTCTTGGATGAGGGAAGAGATGAGGATCTGACTCCATGGTTCAGAAGGCTTGATTTATTAATTTATGATACATATTGCATTAAAACTATACTGAAAGAATAGAAGAAAGGATTTAATCAGAAGGCTGGCAAAGAATAGAAAAAGAAAGAATGATAACAAAGGTTTGTGGCTTGGGGTCTCTGTCCAAGCCAGCTGACTGTGATTGGCCATTAATTAGAAACAACCACATGAGACCAATCCCAGATGCACCTGTTGCATTCCACAGCAGCAGATAATCAATGTTTACATTTTGTTCCTGAGGTCTCTCAGCTTCTCAGGAGGAAAAATCCCAAGGAAAGGATTTTCCATAAAAGATATCTGTGCCATGTTTGTCTTTGTGTCTTTGCCCAGGGGGAAGGGAGTGGGAAGATTTTCCTGTTTCAAGGGTGAGGCCTGATGAGTTTCACCTGCACAGATTTGGAGCAGCCAGAAATCCAGAGGAGATAATGACCATTAAAGGACATTAATGAACATCAGCTCCAAACCAACCCTGGCATGGCTGCAGAAAATCTGGACACCGGGGGAAAGAGAGATAAGATAACCAAGAATAGAGATCAATAACCAATAGGAAACCAGATATTGAAAATTGAGTTATATGGGGCCAGTGACCATGGAACCAAGGGATTTCTCTGGGTTTCTCATGCAGAAATGTGAAAAATTTCATGAAGACCATGTGGGATGGGATGATTTTCTCTGCACAACCCAGGCAATGTGTGGATGAAATGATTTCCATTGCACATGCTGGCCAGAATAAAGGAGTGCCTTCATTCTCTAACTCCAAAAAGGTATTTTTGGAGAGTTATTATCTTTCCTGCAAAGCTGTGGCTGCCCCTGGAAGTGTCCAAGGCCAAGGTTGGAGCACTCTGGGATAGCGGGGAGGTGTCCCTGCCCATGGGATGGGATGACCTTTAACGTCCCTTCCCACCCAAACCATTGTGGGATTCTTTGGGTCACAGAAATGGTTCCAATTTATCCCATTGCTGCCCGTGAAGACCTTTGTGCAGAGTTCCACGTGCCTCTCCCGAGGTTTTTGAGCTCTCCCTTTCTTTCCCACAGCCCCAGCTCCTTGCCTGGCTCCTTTTTTCCTGCCATGAATCCAGCTCTGCTCGGCTTTCGCTGCTCTCCCCGCTGAGTTCAACCCCATTATTTCTGTCCCTTCTGCTCTGCCTTTCCCTGCCATCTCTGCCCCCTCCCCTGGCTGTTCCTCAGCTCTTTCATCCCCATCTCTGCAGGTGCCACCTCTCCTGGTGACATCAATGGCCACGGAGTGCCCTCCCTCCCTCCCTCACAGCCTCTCCTCGTGCCAGGCCCCACAGCCTTTGCAGAGCTGCCACTTCTCAGCTCAGCTGACCCATTTTAAAATTTTTTTTTCTTATTTTTAATGAAGAAATGTTCAATCCCAAAAATTAAAATCCATTCAGAGCCCTCTCGTTGCAGCAGGAAAAATCTGATCTGGTGTCTGTTAATGCTGCATAATCACAATCCTCTCCCATTAAAGGCATTGATTAAATGTCTAATTAAAAGCTGCCGGGATATGGATGGGGTTTAAATCTAGTGGAGGGCTGGGGTTTTGATGAACTCATTAATACAAATCTTATTTGTGAAGAGTCACAATGGCTTTGCTGATCAAAGCAGGTTTACAATGGGGAAAAAATGATCAAAAATAGCTTTTCTTTTGTGCATTTTTCCATATTCCAAGTGGTTCTGTGGGGTGATCCTGAATTTACCTTCAGTGTTCTCTTCTGGTGTTTTCTGAGCCTCACAGAAGTTTTGGAGCCATCAGTTGGATCCTGGAGCTAAAGCAGGGATAGCCATGGGAAAAGGCTCTGCAGGGTTAAACTCTTGGAGCTCTTAGCTTGGAGGAACAATCCCTTTTCCAAACACATCCTGAATTCCAGATCCCTTTTCCAAACACATCCTGAATTCCAGATCCCTTTTCCAAACACATCCTGCATTTCCAGATCCCCTTTTCAAACCATCCCACATTCCCAGATCCCTTTTCCAAGCACATCCTGAATTCTCAGAGCCCTTTTCCAAACATCCTCTATTCCCAGATTCCTTTTCCAAACACATCCCTCATTCCCAGATCCCTTTTCCAAACATATCCCACGATGCCTTTTCCAAACACATCCTGAATTCCCAGATGCCTTTTCCAAACACATCCCATGCTGCCTTTTCCAAATGCACTTTGAATTCCCAGATCCCTTTTCCAAACACATCTTGAATTCCCAGTTCCCTTTTCCAAATGCATCCTGAATTCTCATGATCCCATTTCCAAACACATTCCCAGATCCCTTTTCCAAGCACATCCTGCGTTCCCAGATCTCTTTTCCAAGTCCATCCCCCATATTCCAGATCCCTTTTCCAAACACATCCCACATTCCCAGATCCCTTTATCCACAACACATCCCATATTCCAGATCCCTTTTCCAAACACATCCTGCATTCCCATGATCCTTTTTCCAAGCATATCCTGCATTCCCAAAACTCTTTTCCAAACACATGCCAGGAGGATGTGTTTGTATCCATGATCCCTTTTCCAAACACATCCTGCATTCCCAGATCCATTTTCCAAACACATCCCCCATTCCCAGATCCCTTTTCCAAGCACATCCTGAATTCTCAGAGCCCTTTTCCAAACATCCTGCATTCCCAGATTCATTTTTCAAACACATCTCCCATTCCCAGATCCCTTTTCCAAACACATCTTGAATTCCCAGATCCCTTTTCCGAGCCCATCCCACATTCCCAGATCCCTTTTCCAAAGACATTTCCAGATCCCTTTTCCAAACACATCCCATGATGCCTTTTCCAAACACATCTTGAATTCCCAGATCCCTTTTCCAAACCATCCCCCATTCCCATGATCCCTTTTCCAAACACATCCCAAGAGGATATATTTGGATCCATGATCCTTTTACCAAACTCATCCCCCATTCCCAGATCCCTTTTCCAAGCCCATCCCACATTCCAGATCCCTTTTCCAAATAGATCCCCTGTTCCCAGGTCCCTTTTCCAAGCCCATCCCACATTCCCAGCTCCCTTTTCCAAGCCCATCCCACATTCCCAGATCCCTTTTCCAAGCCCATCCCTCATTCCAGCTCCCTTTTCCAAGCCCATCCCTCATTCCCAGGGTGGGATGTTCCTGATTCATCCCTCCTGGATTTCCCAGAGCACTCAGCCCTGGGGAAATGAAGTTGCTGCAGGATTTAAATCCCACAGCTCAAGCCAGACCTGGATTTGTCCCACACAGAGCTCCCAGTGCCAAAGAGATCCTGGGATGGGAGTGATTCCCACTGGATTGTGGGAATCACAGGAGAGGGAAAAGAGGTATTTAAAGGTGATGATCCCCACTTGGAAATGGGATTTGGCTGGGTGAGATGCAAGAATTGCTCGAGGCTGAGGGAAAAGCAGGATTTGGGAGCTTTCCCAATCCTAAATTTTCAGCCCATCCTCTTTGTCACTGCTGGCACCAGGAGGCTCCAGGCTGGAGGTTCCCACAGAGCCACCTCTGCTGTGGGTGACAGCTCTGTCCCCTCTGCCCTCTGGGCTGGGCACCAGCATGGGAACCTTAGGGGGGCTTGGGGTCACCTCCAGAGCAGCAAAACCCCGTTAAATCTGGATCTGGGCAAGAATGAGCTGGGATTTAAATCCCTTCCATCCCACAGCATTCCAGGATTCTGTGATTTCTGTGAAGCAGGGAGCTGTAAGGGTTGGATGATCCCTGTGGAACCAGAATATCCTGTGGATCTGAGTTCTGCCTGTTATTAGAACAGCTCTGTCCCAAAACAGTGCAGCTGAATTAAAAAATAGGCACCAAAATTGAGGTTGGAAGGGGAATTTTCTGATCCACAGCTCTGGCTGTGATGTTTTAATTCCTGAATGGACCAAGGTGCATCGTTCCCACAAAAACTCTGACCTGGCACTGGTTTTCTGGGATCCAGACACATGGAAAATAATGGATTTTAGGATTTCACACTTTAGGAATGAGGTGTGAATCCACTGAATTGCTGGGAATGCAGAGCAGGAGGCTGGAAAACTCCTCCCAGTAACCACCCCTGGCTGAGGGATTTGTCCCTGCACACACTCCAGTGTTTACTCAGGGTCTGGAGATCACAAAAACACTTTGTAGCTGCTGACAGCGACAAGAAAAGGCAGGAAAACATTGCCTTGATCCAGTCCAGGAGGTTCCAAATCCCCCAAAGAGCAGATTAATTACTCGAGAGCCTTTCAGAGTGTGCCTTAATCCTGTTCACCTTTCCTCCAACATCGGGTTTGAATTCCAAAACAAGAAAATTTCCAAAAGCTCTTTGTCCCCTCCGTAATTGCTTGCTCAGGATGAAATGAAAACCAACCCCAAACCCTGCAGTCACAATGAATCACAGAATCACAGAATCACAGAATTTCTAGCTTGGTAGAGACCTATAAGATCATCGAGTCCAACCCAATGATTTCAGATTTCTCAGCTGCTCCTGGTGTGAGGGGGGTTTTGCATTGTTCCAGCAATGGATCATGAGGTGATTAAAAGGTTGTGTTAATTCCTGAGTTATTGTCTCCATTTCTTGGGAGCTGGGAATTGGTTTGAATTCCAAAACAAGAAAATTTCCAAAAGCTCTTTGTCCCCTCTGTAACTGTTTTCTCAGGATGAAATGAAAACCAACCCCAAACCCTGCAGTCGAAATGTTTTCAGATTTCTCAGCTGCTCCTGGTGTGAGGGAGGTTTTGCATTGTTCCAGCAATGGATCATGAGGTGATTAAAAGGTTGTGTTAATTCCCAATTTGTTGTCTCTATTTCATGGGCGTTGGGAATTGGTTTGAATTCCAAAACAAGAAAATTTCCAAAAGCTTTTTGTCCCCTCTGTAACTGCTTTCTCAGGATGAAATGAAAACCAACCCCAAACCCTGCAGTCAGAATGAATCACACAATCACAGAATCACAGAATCACAGAATTTCTATGTTGGAAGAGACCTATAAGATCATTGAGTCCAACCCAATGATTTCAGATTTCTCAGCTGCTCCTGGTGTAAGGGAGGTTTTGCATCGTTACAGCAATGGATCATGAGGTGATTAAAAGGTTGTGTTAATTCCCAAGTTATTGTCTCCATTTCTTGGGAGCTGGGAATTGGTTTGAATTCCAAAACAAGAAAATTTCCAAAAGCTCTTTGTCCCCTCTGTAACTGTTTTCTCAGGATGAAATGAAAACCAACCCCAAACCCTGCAGTCACAATGAATCACAGAATCACAGAATCACAGAATTTCTAGGTTGGAAGAGACCTTTAAGATCATCGAGTCCAACCCAATGATTTCAGATTTCTCAGCTGCTCCTGGTGTGAGGGAGGTTTTGCATTGTTCCAGCAATGGATCAAGAGGTGATTAAAAGGTTGTGTTAATTCCCAATTTATTTTCTCCATCTCTTGGGAGTTGGGAAGCTCCTTGCTCCTGGAGGATGAGTGGAATGATGAGCAGGATGGTTCTGATTGCACAAAAAAGAGAATTTGGGAAGAGTTGAAGGAATCTCAAGAGCCAGAGCTGGGCAGTTTTGGAGCTCAGGGTTTATCATGCTGGGGTTGCTGGGGAAGGATTTTTGCCACAATTCCCAATTTTCTGGGGGATCCAGGCAGTTGTGTTTTACAAGGATGCCAGGAATGGGATGGAACTTTGGGATGAGATCTGACAGGGACTGAGTTTGTTCTGAGTTCTCTGTTCAGGGAAAAGGCAGGACCAAATTTTAGGGATTTGGGGTGAGGAGAGAAAGCTAAACCAGAATTCCAAGTCCCTTCAATTCCTAAATCCTCTTCATCCTTTATTTTCAACCCAGCCATGAGATCCGGGCTGAGCTCCTGAATCCCACCCCAGAAATTCACTGTGATTCCTCCCTGAAACCAATTTTAAACTCAAATATTGGTTCCAACTCCCTCTCATTTCCCTTCCAATTCCAAACTGCTTTTCCCAGCAGGAATTCTGTTGGGATTTCTCTCAGCACTGCTGCACAAGGGTTGATATTCCATGGCTGAGTGGATTTCTGGGATAAATTGAGGGGGTTTTGGGGTAGGAACATTTTTCCAGCTCATAGCAAGTTTGGGGGTTTTTTTGTTTTTTTTTGGGATTGGGATATTTTGGTTTATTTGGTTTTGGGATATTTTGGTTGATTTGAGTTCTAGGTTTGTTTTTAGGTTTTTTTTAACCACTGTTGTATCTCATATCAACTTTGGGGTTTTTGTTCATTTAAGTTTGAGATATTTTGATTCATTTGGGTTTTGGGGATTTTTGGGTTCATTTGAGTTTTGGGATATTTTGATTCACTTGGGTTTTGAGGATTTTTTGGTTCATTTGAATTTTGAGATATTTTGGTTCATTTGGGTTTTGCTTTTTTTCCTTTGGGGCAGGAAATATTGCTGTATCTCATGCCAGATTTGGGGGTTTTTGTTCATTTAGGTTTGAGATATTTTGGTTCATTCAGGTTTTGGGGATTTTTTGGTTCATTTGAGTTTTGGGATATTTTGATTCATTTGAGTTTTGGGTATTTTTGGGTTCATTTGAGTTTTGGGATATTTTGGTTCATTTGGGTTTTGCTTTTTTTTTCTTTAAGGCAGGGAACATTGTTGTATCTCATGCCAGATTTGGGGGTTTTTGTTCATTTAGGTTTGAGATATTTTGGTTCATTCATGTTTTGGGGATTTTTTGGTTCGTTTGAGTTTTGGGATATTTTGATTCATTTGGGTTTTGAGGATTTTTCGGTTCATTTGAGTTTTGGGATATTTTGGTTCATTCAGGTTTTGGGGATTTTTCGGTTCATGTAGATTTGAGATATTTTGGTTCATTTGCATTTTGGGGATTTTTTTGTTCATTTGAGTTTTGGGATATTTTGATTCATTTGCGTTTTGGGGATTTTTTTGGTTCATTTGAATTTTGAGATATTTTGGTTCATTTGGATTTTGCTTTTTTTCCTTTGAGGTAGGAAATATTGTTATATTTCATGCCAGATTTGGGGGTTTTTGTTCATTTGAGTTTTGGGATATTTTGATTCATTTGAGTTTTGGGATATTTTGATTCATTCAGGTTTTGGGGATTTTTTTGTTCATTTGAGTTTTGGAATATTTTGATTCATTTGGGTTTTGAGGATTTTTCGGTTCACTTGAGTTTTGGGATATTTTGGTTCATTTGGGTTTTGGGGTTTTGGGGTTTTTTTTGAGGCAGGAAACATCGTTGTATCTCATACCAGTTTTCAGGGTTTGTGTTCATTTGGATTTGGGATATTTTGATTCATTTGGGTTTTGGGATTTTTTGGTTGGTTAGGTTTTGGGGTTTTTTTGAGGTAGGGAATGTTGTATCTCATACCAGGTTTGGGGGTTTTTTTGGTTCATTTGGGTTTGGTGTTTATTTGTTGGTTGGATTTTGGTTTTGGTTTTGTCTTTATTATTATTATTATTATTATTATTATTATTATTATTATTATCATTATTATCATTATCATTATTTTCCCCTGCCTCCCATATAATTTTAGGGAAAAGACTGAAGATTTTCACCTCTCCCCATCCCATTTTCACCCATTTATGAACCAAACTCTGCTGCTAAAAAGGAGAATTTAGGATTTAAACCCTCCTGCTTTTCCATCTAAATGCTCGGATCAGATCCCAACCCTCCAAATCCCATCCCAGGCAGCTGCTCTTCCCCCAAATTCCATCTTTAACTTGCAGCACACGGATTATTCCCGCCCTGCTCCAGGAAATCTCCCGAGCAGGTGCTCAGATCCTGAAGAAGTTGAATTCCTGCCTGGATCCAGCCCAAATCTCCATAATAGGGGAACAATTTGGCTTCCAGGCTAGAAATTGCAAATTCCAGGCACAAATGAATTGCCACTCCTTGATTCCCAATGAATCATTCCAAACATTTCTCCATCTGCTTTTATTCCGCTTTTTTTTGTTCCTTTTGTTTTTCCTGCACATCCATCTGCTGCTCCATGGGGAGGCAGGGCAGGAACTCAGCTGGTAAACAGAAACTTCTCTTTTCCAAACATCCCAAACTTTTAGAAATGCAAGATTCTGTTTCTCAAGGAGTTTTTCCTCTGGAAAAGGCAGGGAATTCATCCCCTCTCTGGATCTTCCCACAGGGATGGAGCTGAGGGATTCATCCCGAGCTGAGAGGCTTCATTCCAAACCCACCAGGAAATTCCCATTCAAAGGAGAAAAGCTGGATGCATCCCGAAAATATCCTTTAAACCTCGACATGAACCTGCCAGACCCACAGTTCTGCTGGGAAATTTGGGATCTGGAAGGCTCCTGGAGGATTGGGTGGTTCTCTCTTTCCAGTTTTTCATGGAATCATGGAATGGTTTGGGTTGGACTTGGATGATCCTTAAAGATCCGTTAAAGATCTTTAGATTCTAAAGATCTAAAGATTTTAAAGATCTAAAGATCCATTAAAGATCCACTTAAAGATCCATTCCAACCAAACCATTCCATGGGCAGGATCCATTAAAGATCCACTTAAAGATCCATTCCAACCAAACCATTCCATGATCAGCAGCACAGGGATGGAGCTGAGGGATTCATCCCGAGCTGAGAGGCTTCATTCCAAACCCACCAGGAAATTCCCATTCAAAGGAAAAAAGCTGGATGCATCCCAAAAATATCCTTTAAACCTCGACATGAACCTGCCAGACCCACAGTTCTGCTGGGAAATTTGGGATCTGGAAAGCTCCTGGAGGATTGGGTGGTTCTCTCTTTCCAGTTTTTCATGGAATCGTGGAATGGTTTGGGTTGGACTTGGATGATCCTTAAAGATCCGTTAAAGATCTTTAGATTCTAAAGATTCTAAAGATTCTAAAGATCTAAAGATCCATTAAAGATCCACTTAAAGATCCACTTAAAGATCCATTCCAACCAAACCATTCCATGAT
The DNA here is from genome assembly GCA_024362935.1 of Setophaga petechia. Taxonomy (NCBI): domain Eukaryota; kingdom Metazoa; phylum Chordata; class Aves; order Passeriformes; family Parulidae; genus Setophaga; species Setophaga petechia. The sequence goes on from JANCRA010000180.1 coordinate 77,270, forward strand.
CAGCAGCACAGGGATGGAGCTGAGGGATTCATCCCGAGCTGAGAGGCTTCATTCCAAACCCACCAGGAAATTCCCATTCAAAGGAGAAAAGCTGGATGCATCCCAAAAATATCCTTTAAACCTCGACATGAACCTGCCAGACCCACAGTTCTGCTGGGAAATTTGGGATCTGGAAAGCTCCTGGAGGATTGGGGGGTTCTCTCTTTCCAGTTTTTCATGGAATCATGGAATGGTTTGGGTGGGACTTGGATGATCCTTAAAGATCCGTTAAAGATCTTTAGATTCTAAAGATTCTAAAGTTCTAAAGATCCATTAAAGATCCACTTAAAGATCCATTCCAACCCAAACCATTCCATGGGCAGGGACACTTCCCCCTCTTCCCTTTGGCTGCATTCCCTGTGTGTTGTTTCCAACATTCCTGGAATTCTTGTGTGCTCCAGCTGAGGCTCTCAACATCAGCCAGGAAGGTTCAGCCTTTCCTGGGATGAGTCATTCCCAAAAATAATGTCTGGAGGGAGAAAAGAGCAGGATCTTGGCAGGAAAAATGAAAATTTGGGAATAAAAACTCTTCCCCACGTGAAGCAGGGCTTGGCACAACTTCCAAGGCAGGGAAGGTTTTGCTCCCAAAGAGCTGCATTTTAATGGAGAAATCATTTCCAGGTGCTAATTTTTTGCCATTTCCCCAAAATCCTGAGTCATGAGGCTGCTGAAATCATGGAATTGGGGAATGTTTTAGGTTGGAAAATCCCTCTGGGGTTATGGAGTCCGAGCACTTCCAGGGCTGCCAAAGCCACCACTGCCCCATGTCCCCAAGTGCCACATCCACATGGATTTAAATCCCTCCAGGAATGGGAATTTGTCCTGTCCATATCAGAAAGTCTGGGATATCTAAAGTCCTGGATTCTAAAATAAAATACAAAAATTTTAAGTAAATATATTTCCTTTTTTTTTTTTCCTTTTTAATATTTAGGGGAAACTTAAGGGACTTCTCCACTTCCAGGTGGGGAATCAGTTTTCCATAAAACTTCCCATAAGGAGACAATAAATCTTTCTGGATTCTGGATGTATAAATAATGGAGAAAAATGAATTTATTGGCATATAAAATCCCACAATTAATTGGCTGATGGCCTGACTGACCCTGCTGTGCTGGGGGATTTGGCTGCTTCCATCACATCTTCTGGAATATGTGAAGTGACCTTTCCTATAAATCAGCATTTAGGATTTAACATGGATTTCCCTTCTGGATTTCTGTTGGAAGGAACACAAGGATCTCATGAAGGTCATCGCTGCTTTTTCAGTTTGGTTTTTGTGATTTAGGGGATGAACCAGTGCTGGGTCATCACTGCAATAACCAAACTGGTCATGGATAAAATCCAGGGGAGAATTTTCCATTTTGAAAGGAAGAGCTGTTGATCATTCCATGGATTTTCCAAGTACCTCAGGCACTTCTGGTTTAACTGCCCAAGGTGTTTCCATGGCAGAATTCCAGGTGCCAGAGGTCTTTGGAATATGGGGAGAAGGGATTGTAGCCCACCCCATCCTCATGGAAGCTGGAGTTGGTCAGCCTGTTCCTGTCTCCATGACAACCAGGAATTTAGGAATCACCTCAGTGCCTGTTGGAGATGGTTCATCCCAAACAAAACTGAGACAATGGCACAAAACGTGGGAATCCAATTCCAGGTTTGTGATGGATAAAGAGACTTCATCTGGCTGGGATGAGGATTAGAAATAATCAGACTGGAATGTGGTGGGTTGTCCTTGGATTGATATCCTGGAAGGAATTTGGGATTGCAGGTGTGGGACTGCATTGCTGTCTTAATGTATTGGAATTCAAGGAATTCTGGAATGGTTTGGGTTGGAAGGGACCTTAAATCCCATCCCATTCCACCCCATTCCATTGCAGGGACACCTCCCACTGTCCCAGGGTGCCCCAATGTCCAGCCTGGCCTTGGGCACTGCCAGGGATCCAGGGGCAGCCACAGCTGCTCTGGCAATCCCAGCCCAGCCAGGAATTCCCAATTTCCAATGTCCCATCCAAACTTTCTGCCATTCCCCCTTATCCTGTTCATGCTCTTGTTAATAGCTCATTCCAGAACAGATCATTCCATGGGATCCACAAAATCCAGATTTACAGGATTTCCCTCATTTTCCCATCCCACATCCACTTCATTTTCCAAACTGAAGACTCGGATTGCTCATAATTCCATAGTATTTTTGTACCCAAGGTAAAAAAAAAAGATCAAATTTGAAGAGAATTCCTCCTTTTCTCAGCTATAAAAGTCATGGAATCACAGAATGATTTGGGTTGGAAGGGACCTTGAAACCAACCCATCCCAAACCTCTTCCATGGGCAGGGAGCATTCCAAAGTGGTGGCTGATCATCCTTATGGATGAACCAACCCTGCAGGAGATCAGGAAAATTGATTCCAGATCCAAGAAGCAACGTCCCAGGTTTAGAAGTGAAATCAGATGGATCAAAGGCCCCCAGCTGAGGACATTGATGGAATTCCCTGTCCCAGGGCCTTGGATGACCAAGGAGAACCTGGAGCAGCTCCTCCAGCAGTGGGAGGAGATTGGCTGTGCCTCCCACCCTGGCGTGGAATTCCTGCCATGAGAATTAAATGGGAAAATTGGGAAGATGAATGAAGTCACTGCAGCCATGAGGTGGAAATATGGGAATAAAGTGATTAAAAAGGGGGAATGTTCAAATGGATGGGACATAAAAAGCCGGCGACTCATGGAAGAATGGAAGAAATGTTTTGTATCCTGTCGCCATCTACTGGATCTGAGCTGCAGCAGGAGGATCGTGGATCACAATTCCAGGATGGATTGAGTTGGAAGGACCTCCAGGATCATCCAGTGCCACCCCATCCCATGGGCAGGGACACCTTCCCCTGTCCCAGGCTGCTCCAGGTGTCCAACCTGGCCTTGGGCACTGCCAGGGATCCAGGGGCAGCCACAGCTGCTCTGGGAATTCCACCCTCCCAGCCAGGAATTCCCAATTCCCAATGTCCCATCCATCCCTGCCCTGTGGCACTGGGAATCCAAGGACTGTTTCCCATCCCTGCTGTTGTCCCAGGATCCAGGGAGGAGTTTCTCTGATGGTGACAATTGTCACCAGATGGGGTTCCCTGTGCCAGGGCCACCCAAGGGGGCTGGAAGGAGGATGAGGTTTCGTGTCCCAAGCCAACATCTCTGCACTCTTGGCTCCCAGGGATTCATGGATGTGTCCAGAGGGATGTCCCAGCTGTCCCCACTGTGGTGTCTGTGGAAATCCTCCTTGAAGGGAAAACTGGGAAAAACTGAGAAATCTGGGATGGTGGGAGGTGTCCCTGCCCTGGCAAGGGTGGAATGAGATGGGTTTGGAGCTCCTTTGCCACCCAAACCAGTCTGGGATTGTGGGATTCTCTGAGGGATTAGGGAAAATATTCCATTTATTTATGTGAGATGGGTTTGGAGCTCCTTTCCCACCCAAATTGTGGGATTCTGTGAGGGATTAGGGAAAATATTCCATTTATTTATGTGAGATGGGTTTGGAGCTCCTTTCCCACCCAAATTGTGGGATTCTGTGAGGGATTAGGGAAAATATTCCATTTATTTATATGAGATGGGTTTGGAGCTCCTTTCCCACCCAAACCAGTCTGGGATTGTGGGATTCTGTAGGGGATTAGGGAAAATATTCCATTTATTTATGTGAGATGGGTTTGGAGCTCCTTTGCCACCCAAACCAGTCTGGGATTGTGGGATTCTGTGAGGGATTAGGGAAAATATTCCATTTATTTATATGAGATGGGTTTGGAGCTCCTTTCCTACCCAAATCAGTCTGGGATCGTGGGATTCTGTAGGGGATTAGGGAAAATATTGCATTTATTTATATGAGATGGGTTTGGAGCTCCTTTCCCACCCAAATTGTGGGATTCTGTGAGGGATTAGGGAAAATATTCCATTTATTTATATGAGATGGGTTTGGAGCTCCTTTCCCACCCAAACCAGTCTGGGATTGTGGGATTCTGTGAGGGATTAGGGAAAATATTCCATTTATTTATGGGAAGGAGGATGGGAGCACCTTCAAAGGGGTCAGGGCCTACTTTTCCCATCCCAGCAGAGCCTGAGGGTCAGGAAGGCTTTCCTGGAGGACAATATTCCAGTGACAGCTCCTCCCTGTGCCTGCCACCCTCACTCCAAGCTGGGAATGACTGGGAAGAGCAGCTGGAGGTGCTGCAGGCTGATCCCAGCACCAGGGAGGAGAACCCCAAACCAACAATTCCTTCAACCCAAACCAAGGACTGAGACCTCGGGGAATCTCTGATTAGGATTGATTAAAGACACTATCAATTATAGGAGTTTTCATATTTTCCAGGGAGTGGGTTGGCTCTGCAATGGAATTTTCTGCATAAAGCCCACATTCCCTCACTTCCAGAGGTCTGGGTTTTGTGGGAATGGTTTGGTGCACTCGGGTGTAAGGGATACACCTGGAAGGGTCAGGATGGGAGCTGGATGCTGATTTTGGGATCCTTTTTGCTGCAGCAGTGAGTCAGGAAAATTCTCCCTCTGTTCTAGAGGATCCTGCTTTCCCTAAGGAACATTGCCAGTAAATTAATCAAAGCATTCCTGATATTTGGGGGTTTGAGGCACAAGTTTCTGGGTGGGATTTGTCCCTGTGGACTGGGTTTGGAGCAGCCGATCCCTGAGTGAGAGCACTTCTTAATGAGAGGGGAAAATGGGGGAACTCCAAACATCCAACCAAGCCCGGATTACATTCCCTGCTTGGAGTTTCTCCTTCAAGCTCTGCCTGAAACGCTGACCTGCCTCTTTTGTGTGTTTTGAGCTCGTTAAATGTTTGGGAATCTTTCCCTGTGGAGGTTTTGGGGTCAGGGCCGTGGCTGTGGCCCTGTAATAACTCTGCTGACATTGGAGTGGGGAGGATGAGAGGGACACACGGGACAACCCTCGTGCTCCTCAGATATCCCCTCCAAAGGTCACCCCAAAACTGACCCTGACATCACAGATCCATCCCCAGCCAGTTCAGGAAGAGAAATAAGCCCAGCAGAAAAGGGATTTCCATCATTAAATATCAGATGAGGTCTCGCTTCTGAGCCCCACAAGGCCCAAGGATCAGATTTATTTTGTGACCTGAAAGCAAAAATGTTGATTGAGGAAGAGAATTGGAAAAGGCAAAGTCACAGCACCAGATATTCACCCAGAATTGAGGTTGTGGAGGCGAGAAGCAGCTTTGCTTTTGGTTTTTAATGTCGTCAAAGCTGGATCCATAATTATCCCCTAATCCTTTAAATTATGCTGCTTAACAGGGAGAGGGAAGGAAGAAGAGCATTCCCATTTTTCCTGGGAAAGGTTTACCCTCCCACCCCTCTGTCTTTGTGACTCATTTCCAGTGAGGGGCTCAGCCCTGATTGTGTCCCCTGAGCCACCCAGGGAACGTCAAATTCTGAGCTGGGAGTGGAACTTGTGCTTAAGTCCCTTCATTTTTTATTAATTTGCTTTTATGCCCTAAAATCTCTGTTTCTGTCAACAGAACAAGGCCTAAATCTCTGGTTTTTAAACAAGCCCAGCCCTGACCTAACTAAACTCAGGCTGCTGCCTGGGTTTAAGCACTGAGTTCCCCTGAAATCCTTTCAGGTGAGGCCCAGGATGAGGACAGAGCTGATTTAATTCACATCCCACCAGATGCACACCTGGAACACCTGGAATTCCTCCTGCTTCCAACCTCTTTGTTCCATTCAGAATTCCACACCCGTGAGCTTGTGGCTCTACCCAACTTTTCCAGCCCAGTTCTCAACATTTCCTCTCAGCCTGGATTTAGCTTGGAAAAACAATGGTTTTCTTTAGAGATGAAGGACTTTGCCTCAAAGCTTCTTTTTAAATTTTATTTTTGCTTCTTACACAAAGATTTATTTCAAAAACCAATCAAAATCCAGCTGCAATTTCCCCTCGAGCCTTTCTGTTATTAATCATGGAGATGGACTCTAGTGGAAGACAGAATTAACTCTTTAATTGTTAAATATGGAAGGAGGTTTTGGGATATGGAAGGAGGTTTTGGGATATGAAAGGAGGTTTTGGGAATCTCCAGTGGGATCCAGGGGGGTTCCTGGGCCACCAGCCATGGGGGATCAATGGTTTGGAACCAATTTGAGCATCACCTGTGGCACAGGGACACCAGAAGTGAGGGAGAGGTGAATTTACAGCCTGATGATCCCAATTTCTGGGCAGCTCCCAGTTTGCCAAGGATTGAAATGCCCCAGGAGCTGCTGGTTTATCTCCTTGTCCATCCAGGGGTTTATCCACACCAAATCCTGGTGAAACCTGAATTTCCAGGGAGTGGAGGCACTGCACAGAGCCCATTCTCTGGTGTTTGCTTGACAGTCTCCATCAGCTTGGGAGTCACAGAATTCCAGAATTCCAGGATGGTTTGGGTCAGAAGGGATCCTAAATCCCATCCCATCCCACCCCTGCCATGGCAGGGGCACCTCCCACTGTCCCAGGGTGCCCCAATGTCCAGCCTGGCCTTGGGCACTGCCAGGGATCCAGGGGCAGCCACAGCTGCTCTGGCAATTCCAGCCCAGCCAGGAATTCCCAATTCCCAATCTCCCACCCATCCCTGCCCTCTGGCACTGGCAGCCATTCCCTGGCTCCTGGAACTCCAGGTGCTTTTGCTGCATCTCAAGAGAGATCCAAGAACAGGGCAGGAAGTCGTGGGATGGGATGGGATGGGATGGGATCCATGAGAGGGGATCCATGGGATGGGATGGGGTGGGATGGGATGGGAATGGGATCCATGGGATGGGATGGGGTCCATGGAATGGATTCCATGGAATGGGATGGAATGGAGTGGGATTGGGTCCATGGTATGGGATGGAACCTATGGGATGGGATTGATGGGATGGGATGGGATTGGGTCCATGGAACAGGATGGAATCGATGGGATGGAATGGGATGGGGTCCATGGGATGAGATCCATGGGATCCATGGGATAGGACAGGATGGGATAGGAATGGGAATGGGATGGGATCTATGAGAGGGGATCCATGGGATGGGATGGGATGGGATGGGATGGGATGGGATGGGATGGGATGGGATGGGATGGGATGGGATGGGATGGGATGGGATGGGATGGGATAGGAATGGGAATGGGATAGGAATGGGATCCATGGGATGGGATGGGATGGGGTCCATGGGATGAGATCCATGGGATCCATGGGATAGGACAGGATCCATGGGATGGGATGGGATGGGATTGGGTACATGGAATGGGATGGAATTGATGGGATCCATGGGATGGGATGGGATGGGATGGGATGGGATGGGTGCTGCCAACCCCACACCTGTGACCCAGGAAATGGAGGATTTCTTTTTATTCCCTCATTCATTATTTAGGGCTTTATTTCATTTGTTGTGGGTGTGGAATTTTTGAATTAAGAGCCCACTTTTTGGCTGATTGCTCCTTAATATTCCCTCTCCTCCTTCCCCACTCTCCAAATTGGAATGTTGGAGAGCTCTGCACTGCACTGCAGCAAGAGAACATCAAATATTTAACAGTTTCAGGTGTTTCTCCCACCTTTTCAGGCAGAAAAAGATGTTTTGTCACTTGGAAAGTGCCAGAGTTGTGACAAGTCCTTCCTGCTCCTCATGTCAAGGGGCACAGGGATCAAATAATATTATTAATTTATTAATTCTCTGAGGGTGGAAAATTTAAATAATGTGAACATTTGCATTGCAGGGCTGATAAAAGATGCTCAGATCTCAAAGAAAAGTATTTAAAAATGTTTTTGACTTGCAAAATTTGGCAAATAATATTTAAATCTTACTGGCGTGAGTTTAGTCGATCAGATGTAAAAAATTAAGATATTTTCCCAATGATCCATAATAATGGATGCCACGTGGATCTACCTGTGCAAGAAATGGATGTCTGGAAGGTTTTTACACAGTAAAAAGGGGGAAAGGGAATTTTTTCAGCAGGAAAAGGGAATTGTTTGGTGTAAGGACCAGAGTGACTCCAGTCCTTGGCTCAAACAGGTGAAACTGGGTTTTGTGGAAAACAAAGAAACAGCATTCCCTCAGCCAAGCCAGCATTTCATCCCAAAAACACCGAGGGAAAAGTGCAAATAAAAAGCAGATTAGACAAAATCAAATCCTGGTGTCAGCAGAATCTCCTTGGAAGAACCAGGCTGCAGCAGGAGAGAGTGAAAAGTGTCGCTGCCCATGGCAGGGGTGGGATGAGATGATCTTTAAGGCCCCTTTTAACCCAAACCATTCTGTAATTCCATGACAAACCAGTGCTAAATTTTCATTTAATCAACAGCCCAAATCAGCCCAAATCCCTTGGTTTGATCCTCCATCCTGCTGTGACCTTTCTGGACAAATTGGAAGAAAAATGGGGAAAACAAAAGGTCAACATAATTTGAGAAGGCCTTACAAAATACAGAGGGCCTGGCAGGATTGCTCTGCTGTGCTATAGATCTTAATTCCTGATTATTTATTTGAGGTTAGGTTGAGACTCTGTCCTTTGTAGGACAGAGGGAAAAGTTTGGTTTTGGGCAGAAAACTGAAAGCCAGGGAATATTCAGAGAATTTCACACCAGTGCAGGTTCTGGGGTGCTGCTTTATGGTGAGGATGTGAAGGGTGGTGGAAATGGAAAAAGGACTTTAAATATGTGAAGGGTGGTGGAAATGGAAAAAGGACTTTGGAATTGGAAGCAGAATCACATGGGAGATAAAACATTACCAGATTTGAGATCTGGCATCAGACTGGAGAGGAAAATTTGGTGACTCTTCAAACCATTCAAGAAAAAACTCAGTGGTGTTATCTCTAATTCCAGAACAGTCCCATTGTCTGGGGTTTGCTACAACAGAATAATAATGATACCAATCTTTAATCTGAATTGTTCAAAGCAGGAGAACACCTGGAATTTACCAGTATACAACTGGAGTTTACTGGGATTGGTGCCTTGTGCAGGCTGCCCTAGAGCAGAGGCTGGCTGGAGTTCCAGAATAAAGCAGGGATTTATCCAAAGCATCTCCTCCATGGATCCACCTTGGGCAGCACCAGAGCCCAGCCAGGGCTGCACCCAAGATGAACCCAAATGGCCCCAAAATGCACAAGCGGGCACGGGGTCTGTCCCTGGGATCAGCTCTGCTCCATTTGCATCTTGCAGTTCATTGTCCCAGCCCAGCTTTAGCCCAGGCAGTCCCACCCTGCTTGTTTTTCTCTCTCCAGCCCACGGGGTTTGTGCTCTGGGGCTGAGATTTGGATCATTTGTCCTTGGTGCCCAGCTGGAGCAGGAATTGTTTTGTCTCCCTGCTCTGTGCACAGAGCTCAGAACTGCACCTCATCAGAACCATCCCCTGGTATGAACCCAGACCCTCACACTAAAGCAGCCCAGAATGTGAAAAATAGAAAAGCTGAACCTGAGGCATCAGGATTTCCCAGTGCAAACCCCTTGCCATTTGTAAAAGTCCTAGTTCCTTTCTGCCCGAGGAACTCACTCCTTCTGTGACAGCAAATCCTGGAATTCCAGACTGGTTGGACTGGAAGGGCCTCAAAGATCATTATTTCACCCCTTTCCATGGCCAGGAACATCTTCCACTGTCCCAGGGTGCTCCGAGCTCCAGTGTCCAACCTGGTTTTGGGCACTTTTAGGGATCCAGGTGATGCCTCAGGTTCAGCTTTTCTATTTTTCACATTCTGTGCTGCTTTAGTCTGTGGGTCTGAGGGGATATTATAAGATGCTGAGCTCAGTGCACAGGGCAAGGAGACAAAACAATTCCTGCTCCAGCTGGGCACCAAGGACAAATGATCCAAATCTCAGCCCAAGAGCACAAACCCCGTGGGCTGGAGAGAGAAAAACAAGCAGGGTGGGACTGCCTGGGCTAAAGCTGGGCTGGGACAATGAACTGCAAGATGCAAATGGAGCAGAGCTGATCCCAGGGACAGACCCCGTGCCCGCTCGTGCATTTTGGGGCCATTTGGGTTCATCTTGGGTGCAGCCCTGGCTGGGCTCTGGTGCTGCCCAAGGTGGATCCATGGAGGAGATGCTTTGAATCAATCCCTGCTTTATTCTGGAACTCCAGCCAGCCTCTGCTCTGGGTCAGCCTGCACAAGGCATTACAGGGGCAGCCACAGCTTCTCTGGCAATTCCATCCCAGCCCCTCTTCACCTTCCCAGGCAGGAATTCCTGTCCAATATCCCATTTAAATCTAATATCCCATTTAAATCTTTCCAATATCCCATTTAAATCTCCCCTCCCTCATCTCAAAACCATTCCCTGTGTCCTGTCCCTCCATCCCTTTTCCCAAGCCCCTCTCCATCTCTCCCGGAGTCACTCCCCTGCTCAAATTCTCCCTTCCAGCTTCCACATCCGAGTTCAGCATCTCAAGGACTTTCAGCATTTTAGCAAAGTCTTGTTCCAGCAAGATACACCCGACTCCGTTTCCCAAACGGCGGCAGAGATAAGATCGGGGCCGATTGCGGGTTGTGTATTTAGGGATTAGCTGCTGTGTGTGGATCCTTCAATTCTCTCCCCATTATGGCAGAGCAAGATAAGGAGCGGATTTTGCACCTCTGCTAATTTCTGTGCCCGTGCAAACAGAGATAACCTTTCTTCTCTTATCAGCTATCAGCTGCTCCATCACATAATTGCTGCTCTCTCAATTAACATGTGCCGCGGGAAAGAGAAACGGGGATCACAGACCTGACTAGAAAGGGAAAAGGGAATTTTTGAGACCGTGCAAGGAGGAGAAGAGGGATTTAAATGGGGAAAATGCAACCACCGTGGTAAGGAATGTCCTGTTGGATCTGTGGCTCACAGGGGATTTTTATCACACTGGAGAGAAAACTGATCCAGAAATTCTTATTTTGATCCTGGTTTAGCTATGCCTGGGATTGGTTGTGTTTGGCTGAGAGGGAGGGATTGGGAAGGGCTGATGGAAAGGTCTGAAGGTGGGTTTGGATGTGGTCTGAAGGAAATTTGGGACACTTTGGAGAGGCCAGTCCTGGAAACAGGAAGGTTAATCAAGCTGGGGATTGGGAAGGGCCAATGGAATGTGGTTTGGGATGTTGTTTGAAGGAAAGCTGGGGAATTTTGGAGAGGCCAGTCCTGGAAATAGGAAGGTTAAACAAGCTGGGGAATGGGAAGGGCCAGTGGAAAGATCTGAAGGTGGGTTTGGATGTGGTCTGATAGAAAATTGGGAAGCTTTGGAGAGTCCAGACCTGGAAATAGGAAGGTGAAGAAGGCTGGGGACTGGGGAAGTCTGATGGAAGGTGGTTTGGGATGCTGTCTAAAGGAAAACTGCGGAAGTTTGGAGTAGCTGGTGTGTTTAGAAGGTTGGGGATTGGGAAGGACTGATGTAATCTGAAAGGTTTAGAAGGTTGGGGATTGGGAAGGGCTGATGGAAGGATCTGAAGGTGGGTTTGGGTGGGTCTGAAGGAAACTTGGGATGTTCTGAAGAAGCCAGTCCTGGAAATAGGAAGGTTAAGAAGGTTGGGGATCAGAAATGGCAAATGGTGGAGTCTGAAAGTTTGGATGTTGTCTGAAGGAAAATTGGGACACTTTGGAGAGGCCAATCCTGGAAATAGGAAGGTTAAGAAGGATGGCACTCCAGAAGATGGTTAGGTGACAATAATGACGTCATCATCCCTGCAAAGGGGACTTGTTAGAAAAGCTTCCACAGCACAGCAGTGACCAAGGTGAGATCCTGCCCAGAGATGGCCATGCCTGTGAGGGAATCCTGGAGGCTGGGATGGGATTCAATCTCCTCTAAAGGGATTGAACACCATGTGCTGGCCACAGAAGAGCAGGTGGATGGCTGAGCTTTGTCACCAGGCTGGCCAGGGAAGCTGTCCCAGAAGGAAATGTCACCAGGAGGAATTGTCACCTGTGAGGGAAAAATGACTGCAGCAGTGGTGCTGAGCCAGGGGCCATGGAGGCTGGAATGCAGGGATAAACAAGGTGTGGAAAGGGGGGGTTATAAAATATGGAAAATTTATGGACTGGCACAGAATGCCAGGATGGGTCAGGCTGGAAGGGCCACAGAGGGTCACTGGTGCCAGTCCCTGCCCAGGGCACAGGATTGTGTCTGTGTGGCTCTGGAATATCCCAGGGAGGAGACTCCAGCCCCTGTCTGGGCTCTGCTCAGGGCTGGGCACTGCCCAGGGCAGGAGTTCTGCCTCCTGTGCCCGGGAATTCCTGGGATCAATCCCTGCCCCTGGCTCTGGGGCCATTGCTGGGCCTGGAGCAGAGCCTGGGCCTGCTCTGACCTCTGCACACAGGGACAGACACTGGGACAGACAGGGGGACAGACAGGGGACACAGGGACAGACAGGGACACCCAGGGATAGCCAGGGGGACACAGGGACAGACAGGGGCAGACAGAGACAGCCAGGGGGACACAGGGACAGCCAGGGACAGCCAAGGGGACACAGGGACAGACAGGGACAGACAGGGGGACACAGGGACTGAGAGGAACAGACAGGGGGACACAGGGACACCCAGGGACAGCCAGGGGGACACAGGGATAGTCAGGGGGACACAGGGACAGAGAGGGACAGACAGAGACAGCCAGGGGGACACAGGGACCCACAGGAACAGCCAGGGGGACACAGGGATAGCCAGGGACAGCCAGGGGGATACAGGGACAGACAGGACAGCCAGGACAGACAGGAGGACACAGGGACACCAAGAGTTGAGGGCCCCTCTCAGCTGGGGTCCCTCTCCAGGCTGAGCAGCCCCAGCTCCCTCAGCCTCTCCTGGCCATGGAGATGCTCCAGCACCTCCAGCACCTCCAGCAGTGAAGGATTTGGATCCTGAGGGGGATACAGAGAGAAGTCTGGGATGAAGCATCCACTCTGGAACATGGATACCCCAGGGGTGAGAGCAGGATGGGAGCGTAAAGACAAACCCTAAAGGAGACCTTTCACTTCTGGCAGCCCCACCGAGCCTTGGGATGCATCCTGGACCTTCCTGCTCAGTGGATGCTCCACATTCCTGGCAGGATCCACCAGCCACAAGGTCCATTGTGCTCATTGGGCTTGACATTGTGCTGGGACAATGGGTCACACGTGGCTGCCAGACGGGGAAGGCTGGAGCTGGTGAGGATCCCAGAAAGATGAATTGCTGTGGGCAGGGGATGGGAAGCGGGGAGCCAGCAGTTCCAGGGATGCAGCAGGCAGATGGATTTAGGTTTGGATCTGCAGCGACTACATGAAGTGTCATTATGTCCTCCCTTGTCATTTTTCCAGGCATTTGGCAGCTGAGGATTGCTGGACAGCTGGAAAAACACCTGGGTTGTGTGGTGCAGAAGAGCAAGCTGGATGCAAATATTCCAGAACTCCATGGGTGAGAAATGGTGGCTCCAGGGTGAGAGGATAATTGTGCAAAGCTGCATCTCCTGCCTTGGATCAGGATGCAAAAGGGAAAAATCCTCCTTTGCAATCACAAGGAATTTGAATCATTGAAATGAGCTGTCCAGGGAGGTTTGGAGTGCCCATCCCTGGAGGTGTCAGAGGAATTCCTGGATGTGGCACTCAGTGCTCTGGGCTGGGGACAAGGTGGGCATCAGGCACAGCTTGGACTCGATGGGCTGGGAGCTCTTTTCCAGCCTCAATAATTCTGGGATAACAGGCTGGGAATCTGCAGGGTGGACAGGGCTGTAAAAGCTCCCTAAATATTGGAGCTGTCACAGTCTGAGCTGGGTTGGGTTCATTAACTCTGGCTGCTGCATCCATGCCCACATGGAATCACCTTTGGCTGCTCCTTGCCCTGCTGCAAAGACAAGAAAAACTCATTTTCCCCAGGAATAATTTCCAATTCTCTCTTCCCTTCCTGAACAACCCCAAATCTTCTGGTGGACTCCGTTCCTGGCAGCACAAATCCTTTTAAAACCTGAGCTTGGCCAGATTGTGCACAAACTCATTCCTGCTCATTCCCAGAGCCGTTTGTCCCGGAGCACTGTGGAGCAGGTATTCCTGGAGAAGAACTCGCAAAGCTCGAGCTTCCATAATTTATTCCCAACTCCCGCCCCGCCAAGGTAACAAAAGCTGGCACCAAAGGCACAACAACAGTTGCTAAATGACAAGATGGAGCAGCCCACACGGAGCAGGGAGGGAGAAGCACAGATGGCAGGGAAGGGCTTGCAGGAGGCAGCGGGAACGCGGTCGGAATGCAAATCTCGAAATTGAAACATTCCGGGAAAGAATTTGTCCAAAAAAAAAAAAAAAAGAATAAAAAATGAAAAAGGCAGTTTGGTTTTAGAGCTCTGGAAGTGTTTTATGTCCCCACCTCACACGGAACTGGGAGAGGTCACAGCTGTGTCCTGAGGGGTGGGAATAAACAAAGGGTTTGGGAATAAATCCTTGTTATAATCTGGGACATAATGCTGAGTTTTCCAGAGGAGGAGCCAGGTGGAATAGATTGGTTTTTCCATATTTCATGGAGAACCAGGAATATTTGGTGCTTCATGAACACAAACACTGCTCTGATTCTGCCATGGGATTTACGGGAAGGAAGGAAGGGAGGAAGGGAGGAAGGGAGGAAGGGAGGAAGGGAGGAAGGGAGGAAGGGAGGAAGGGAGGAAGGGAGGAAGGGAGGAAGGGAGGAAGGGAGGAAGGAAGGAAGGAAGGAAGGAAGGAAGGAAGGAAGGAAGGAAGGAAGGAAGGAAGGAAGGAAGGAAGGAAGGAAGGAAGGAAGGAAGGAAGGAAGGAAGGAAGGAAGGAAGGAAGGAAGGAAGTGGCGGAAGGAAGTGGCGGAAGGAAGTGGCGGAAGTGGCGGAAGTGGCGGAAGTGGCGGAAGGAAGGAAGGAAGGAAGGAAGGAAGGAAGGAAGGAAGGAAGGAAGGAAGGAAGGACGGGAAAAGGAAGCTCATGGGGAACCTTCTCCCTCTCCACATTCCCTGTTCTCTGCTCCCATGGAACAAGGACTAGAGGAAATGTTGAAATATTTGGGAATATTTCCAGGAATATTTCCATATTTTTCAGGAAGTCTCTGTTCCTTAAAAACACGCAAAAATTTTAAATGAAACCTTTATTTTCTCCTAAATTAATGTATCCTATATAATGGTCATTATTGAAAAACCCTCTGATGATTTGTCCTTTATTTTATTCTGGAGCAGACTCTCAAAATTTTAGTCACATCTAAAATTAATTTTCACCTCAGAGAATTTTTTGAAAGTTACAAATAACTCATTGAAACAGACTGAAAATCCCACTTGGACCAAAATCTTCTAGCTCTTCAATGAAAAATGAAACTTTATTGATAAAAGCATTTAGTTTGGAAAGAACATTTGGAAAACCAAAGCATAAACCAGAAAATTACGAGACTTTCATAAGCATAGACATTTTAGTTGGGTTTTTAACAATTTATCTTTAGGGATTTTATTGTCAAATTCAAAAGTGCTTTCAGAATTGCCTTTCCTGGCTTGGAAGTAACTGCCAAAAAAAAAAAAAAAAAAAAAAAAGAAAATAATATAATTGAAAACAAACCCCCATTTTCCTTGCTTCCAGGTGAACCTCACAAACAAATCCCTGAAATTCTTTTTTTTTCCCTTCCCTTTCTGTGGCTTCCTTTTAAGGGAGCCAAAATTCCATTAAAAGGAATGCACCAACCAAGTTAATGAATTAATTTTAATTAATTAGGGTCCTGAGTCTTCTTTTCTCCAGGCTGAGCCCCTTTCCCAGCTCCCTCAGCCTCTCCTGGTGCTCCAGACCCTTCCCAGCTTCATTCCCTTCCCTGGACGTGTTCCAGTTTCATATTTCTTGTCATGAGATGCCACAGAGTCCCATCCTTGGACATTTTTAATGTCATTCTCTGGGGAAGAGGCATCCACAGGTGTGAGAATGTCCATGATGGAAGAGGAGATCAGGAATGATGGTTTGGAGGTGCTCCTTGGTGTGATTTGGCATCCAGAGAGTTGGGCCAGGTCACTCCAGTTGGGAATGTGGCCTGATAGAAATATTTGGATTCTCGTTTTTTGTGGATATCACAAAGAAATCCAACAGAACCGAGAAGATGTGGCTGCCCCTGGATCCCTGGCAGTGCCCAAGGCCAGGGCTGGACAGGGCTTGGAGCCACCTGGGACAGTGGGAGGTGTCCCTGCCATGGCAGGGGGTGGGATGGGATCACTCTTGAGGTACTTTCCATCCCAAACCCCTATTCTGTGATTTCTCTGTTGCTCAGTCCCTCTTTTGAAAGGTTTGGGGAATGTGAATCCATGTGATGCTGGAGCATGATGTCCCTCCATCCTCATGGATGGAAGTGGATGGGATTTAAGGCCCTCCCATCCCAAACCATTCCATGATTCTCCTCACATCATGGATGGAAGTGAATGGGATTTAAGGCCCTTCCAGCCCAAACCATTCCATGATTCTCCTCACATCATGGATGGAAGTGGATGGGATTTAAGGCCCTTCCAGCCCAAACCATTCCATGATTCTCCTCACATCATGGATGGAAGTGGATGGGATTTAAGGCCTTTCCAGCCCAAACCATCCCATACCATTCCATGATTCTCCTCACATCATGGATGGAAGTGGGTGGGATTTAAGGCCCTTCCAGCCCAAACCATTCCATGATTCTTCTCACATCATGGATGGAAGTGGATGGGATTTAAGGCCCTCCCATCCCAAACCATTCCATGATTCTCCTCACATCATGGATGGAAGTGGGTGGGATTTAAGGCCCTTCCAGCCCAAACCATTCCATGATTCTTCTCACATCATGGATGGAAGTGGGTGGGATTTAAGGCCCTTCCAGCCCAAACCATCCCACAATTCTCCTCACATCCACGAAGGTTTTAGAAGCTGTGTTGGCCTCAAAGCCAACTTCCTTTAAAACCCAAATTCCACTTGACAAAACACCACTCTGGAATCAAAATCCAGATTTTTTTCCCCTCAGGAGCCCAAGTGCAAGCAGGCCTCAGGTGCTTTAAGAAGATTCCTGCAGAGATTCTGCTCAGCCCGGAGCGTGCCTGGCAGTTCTGCAGGAGCAGTGACCTCCTCCTTGTCCAGGGATATAAATAGAGCCTCTCCTGCATGGAATGAATGCTAAATATTTACCTTCCCAAAATAGTGGCTCCAGAAAAGGGAAGGTCCAGGCTCGGCACCAAAATGCTCGGTGTGAGTGTCACTTGCTGAGAGGTGACAAATCCAGGATTTCAGCATTCACAGGAATCCTGCCAGGGATAAGGTGTGAATCCCAATCTCTGCATTTCCAGTGGAAGAGGGGATGCATTGGATATTTTGGATTCCAGCTGGGTTTTATGGATGATGGCAGCTCTGTCACTCAACCCCTGACAGTGACTGCTCGGAGATGGGGACTGGAGAAATAATTGATAAATCTGAGGGATGAATTTATTCCTTCTGGCTCTGGGTTTGCATATTTTTATTCTGGGATAATGGAGAGGCAAATTTGGCACCCAGTCCATGCTTGTAACTCATTTAAAGGAGAGGGAAAAGGTGGGAATGGCCTTATGCTCTGAATCCAAACAGGATTTTGTGCATTTGCTGTATTTTAGGATGTGTCTTTCTGCACTTCCACAGGTGCCCAGGATGATCCTCTGGAAGTCATCCATGATTCCAGAGAGAGGAGGGAGCAAGGGGCATCCTCCCCTCCTGTAGCCCATGATGGATCACAGCTCCTTGTTCCTCAGGAATATCAGGAATTCCTCTGCCACTGTTTTTCCTTGGAACACTTCCTGACTTGTGGGGTTTTTGTGGAAATGACTTTGGAAATTGCTGATGTCTGGGTTTGGGATCAGAAGGAATTTTTTTCTTGGGGTTTACATCCTTTTCATGCTGTTCTTGCACTAGGAAAAGGTAATGGAATTATAAAATCCCAGAATTCCAGAATGGTTTGGGTTGGAAGGAAGCTTAAAAATCATCTCATCCCACCCCTGCCATGGACAGGGACACCTCCCACTGTCCCAGGCTGCTCCAAGCCTCATCCAACCTGACCTTGGACACTTCCAGTGATCCAGGAGCAGCCACAGCTGCTCTGGGAATTCAATTCCAGGGCCTCCTCACCCTCCCAGCCAGAAATTCCTTTGTTATCCCATCTAACCCTGACCCTCCATCAATTTAAAACCATTTCCCCTTGTCCTGGCACTTCACATTATTTTCCAAAATCCCTTTTCAACTTCCTTGTACCCCTTTAGGCACTGGAAGGGGCTCTCTGTTCTCCTGAGCTTCTTCTTCTCCAGACTGAAATGAATAAATCATAATTATTACCACTCATCATCCAAATAAATCCATTTTTTTTTCCTGCTTTGCAGCAATGTGAGCTCTCGCTGCTTATCCCTGATCCACAGGGCTCAGGACTGCTTTGAATAATGGAAGAAGGAGCCAGACCCAGGAGATTTTTCCAGCAGGAGAACAGGAGAGGAGATCCAGAGGCGGCACAAATCCCTGGGAATGGGCTGTGGAGGGTCTGAGGGTGAGTGGTGAGAGCCCTCCTGGCACTGCTTTTCCATTCCAACCAAGTGGCATCCCATCATCAGCTCCGAGTGGAGTGAGAGCTCGGGAGCAGTGCCAAAGCAGCCTGGATTTGTTTCAACTCGAGTTTGCTCCTGTTTTTTTAGGAGAAGGATGCTTCTGAATTAATAACCTGACAGGGTTGTTTTTTTATTTTTCCTTCCTTCCTTCAGCAGATGTCCAGAAAGGCAGAAGATCTGGGAGGGAGGAGGGAATATGAGCATGGAAAAGGAAGGAGAAGAACAGGCTGAAACTGCTTTTGTTTGATAATTTCCCAAAGTTCTATTCCATTTTGTGGGATTGGTGGAAATTAACGGATGTATTGATGAGCAACAACCCTGGAGAGACCTTGGCTTGGGAGGGTGTAGCCATGATATTTTCTGAAAAATCCTTTCCTTGGGATTTCTCCTCCTGAGAAGCTGAGAGGCCTCAGGAACAAAATGTAACCATTGATTATCTGCTGCTGTGGAATGCAACAGGTGCATCTGGGATTGGTCTCATGTGGTTGTTTCTAATTAATGGCCAATCACAGTCAGCTGGCTCAGACTCTCTGCCCGAGCCACAAACCTTTGTTATCATTCTTTCTTTTTCTATTCTTAGCCAGCCTTCTGATGAAATCCTTTCTTCTATTCTTTTAGTATAGTTTTAATGTAATATATATCATAAAATAATAAATCAGCCTTCTGAAACATGGAGTCAGATCCTCATCTCTTCCCTCATCCTCAGACCCCTGTGAACACAGTCATAGGAGGGTGACAAATAAATGAGAGTTTGGCTTTTCTGGACCAAAATGAGATGTCAGTTTGAATCCCAGAATGATTTGGGAGGGAAGGGACATTCAAGCTCACCTCACCCCACCCCTGCCATGGCAGTGACACTTCCCACTGTCCCAGGATGTCCCAGCCCCAGTGTCCAGCCTGGGCTTGGACATTTCCAGGGATCCAGGGGCAGCCACAGCTGCTCTGGGAATTCTATTCCAGCCCCTTCCCACCCTCCCAGCCAGGAATTCCCAATTCCCAATATCCAATCTAAATTTCCCCTCTGCCATTTGGAACCATTTCCCCTTGTGCTGTCCCTGCAGTTCCTGGTGGAACAATCCCTCTCCCATTCCCTGGAGCCCCTTTGGGTCCTGGAATGTGCTGGGAGGTCTCCACACAACCTTCTCCTCTCCAGGGGAGCATTCCCAGCTCTCCCAGCCTCTCTCCATAGGGAAAATGCTCCAGTCCCTTCATCAGCTCCGTGGCCTCCTCTGGACTTGCTCCAGCAATTCCAAGTCTTTCTTTTGTTTGGGCCACCACAGCTGTAAATGACATTCCAGCTGGGATCTCAGGAGAGCTTTGGTGTGACCATTCCATGGCACTGAGGGTTTGGATTTAACCCATTACCTGGGAATTTCTTCCAGCATCCCCTGCAACATTCCAGTGCAGGGGAATTTTTCCAGTGGCACATCTGTCAGTACAGCATCACAGGGGATCCCTCTATTAATATTTATCCTGTTTTTTTTCCCATTGTCCCACTTCCAGCAGCCTGGAAATGCAGTATTGATGTCTCCACAGTGCTCTCCCTTGGATCACTCTGAAAATTCCCCCTCCAAATCCCCAGGAAGCCCAGCAGGAATCACGGATGGCAGAGCTTTGTGCACAGAGATGTTGCCCTAAAAACCACTTTGCTCCAAGGAATTTCTTACACAGAAGCAGCAGCTCATTCCCAGAAGGAATTTTCTCTTGCAAGGCTTTTACCTAAACACACTTCCAACAGGAATTTTCACTCAGGATGGAGACACATCCCAACCACTGATGGTTCATCTGGGAGATGGAAGAGGGCTTTCATTTAATTTATGTTCTGCACCAGCCATTTACTCCACACAAAATAATCCACAAAATTATTCACTGGGCCACATATAGAGAGGATATATGCAGGATGTGTTTTCCCTCCTTTTTATCCGTTTTTTTGGAAGTTAAAGTTTTAAAATTCTGGACAAGAGCATCAGGCCATGACCCAGGGCTTGGTTTTCATGGGAATTTGGTGGTGGGTGTTGCTCTGTGGGTTCTCCCAAACAATGGATGAGGAACAGGGCCCAGGACACAAATCCTGAGACCTTTCCTTCTTGTTCAGGAAGTCTCAGTTCCAGCTCATTGTTCCCAAAAGGAGGAGGTGAGGGATAAATTGTTTAAGATGGAAAAAAGGGTGGATTTAGGTGGGATATTGGGAAGGAATTCCTGGCTGTGAGGGTGGGGAGGCCCTGGAATGGAATTCCCAGAGCAGCTGTGGCTGCCCCTGGGTCCCTGGCAGTGCCCAAGGCCAGGCTGGACATTGGGGCACCCTGGGACAGTGGGAGGTGTCCCTGCCATGGCAGGGCTGGCTCTGGGTGGGATTTAAGGTCCCTTGCACCCAAACCATTCCAGAATTCCATGATTAGAGCAGTCTCCCACCATTTGATCCCTTAATCCAGAGGGACGGTGGCCAGGGGCATGTTTGGATCTCCTGACCAGCAGCTGAATGAAATGTTCATGGATTTTGTTGCTTTATAATGAAATTATTTGCAGAAAGTCCAAATGAGGATGGAGGAACGTCATGGTCCAGCATCACATGGATTCACATTCCCCAAACCTTTCAAAGCAGGGACTGAGCAACAGAAAAATCATGGAATAGGGGTTTGGGATGGAAAGCACCTCAAGGGTGATCCCATTCCACCCCTGCCATGGCAGGGACACCTCCCACAGTCCCAGGTGGCTCCAAGCCCTGTCCTTGGACACTGCCAGGGATCCAGGGGCAGCCACAGCTGCTTTGCAAAGCTCCAAACTCAGTTTTATATTTTAACATCTTCCTTCCCTCTGGCAGATTTTCATCCAAAATCCTCTTCCAGCAGCCCCCAAATCAAGCAGGTGTGATTGATCCAACCCAGGGATATTCCTTCATTTATCCCCAGCCCACGGGAATATTGACTTACCTGCTAAATATTCCACACCCCACACTTCGTATGAGATATTAAGTTCAGAAAATTAAAATTTTATGGAACTTTCTCCAGACATTCCTCTAAATTAACCTCATGCATGACCAGGGTCCAGCTCAGCCCTTGAGGTTGTTGGGTCCAAGTCCTTCATTCCAAGGTTGGATTTGATGATCTTGGAGGTTTTTTCCATCTTTAAGGATTCTTTGATCCCATCATTTATTTTCCAGGGGTTCTGGCAGTGAGGAAATCATGGGAATTTTGGAATCCTCTGGCAAAATGCCAGGGATTCATCCAGGGAAAGACACCCAGGAAATCTGGGAATATCCCTGCAGAGGGATATGGCTGGAATGTGTGTGCTGCGGGGATTTGAATCCTGAAATCCTTTGTTGCATTTTTAGAGGCTCTTTAGGAGCAGGGAAGGGCAGAGCTACTGCTGAGGGGTTTTATATTTTAGGCTGTCTTAGGCTAAGCAGTAAAATATATTTAGGTTGGTGTTTTCCCTTGGATTTTACTGGGATAATGACAATTCCAGTGCCTGGATAAATTGCAGACCGACTTCCCCATATGCTGAAATTCTTGTAACAGTCATTGTTAAAGAAAAAATTATAAATATATATTTTTAAACATTTTTTTTTTTTTTTGGGTGCCAGACAGAGAGCTTGAGTTTGTCCTTGGGCATTTTTCTCCACTTTCCAGACACTCAGGTGATTATGGCAATATCCCTGCAGGAAAACTTGGAATTCTTTTAGATTTACTTTAAAAATAATTGGATAAAAATGAGCTTGGCCTAAAGTTAGAGAATTCCAGATGGCTTTGGGTTGGGAGGGAGTTTAAAGTTTATCCCATTCCACCCCTGTCATGGGCAGGATCACCTTTCACTGTCCCAGGTGTCCAGCCTGGCCTTGGACACTTCCAGGGATCCAGGGGCAGCCACAGCTGCTCTGGCAATTCCATCCCAGACCCTCCTCACCTTCCCAACCAGAAATTATTTCCCAATATCCCACCTAACCCTTCTCCTCTCATTTTGAAGCCATTCCCTGTGTCCTGTCCCTCCATTTCCCCTCGGAAATCCTCTTTTTCCTGGGATCTTTCCTGGAGCCCCTTCAGGCACTGGAATGTCACAGCGAGGTCACCCCTGAGCTTCTCTCCTCCAGCTGAGCAATCCCAATTCTCTTCTCTGAATTCAAACCCCAAAATTTGGGGGTCAAAATAAAGAAATGCTCCTTTCTGCACTGTAAAAATTTGTTTAAATCATGGTCAGGGCGTGACTTTTTGTGTCTTTTTCAATTTAGTAATTAACTTGTGCTGGCCCGGCCTCCCCGACCTCGCTCCCTGCTCGGGGGATCAATACCTGATCCTGCTCTGTACATCCACATTTTACACCTATAAATTAGAGAATTATTAATTAAAGTGCATCCTGGAATGCACAAGGAGCCATTAATTTAGCAACAGTCGCAAATGGAAAATATTGGGGGTTAAAATACAGATTTTAAAATGAATTTGGCCTTTAGGCTTTATCCTTTTCGTCAGTCAAAGCCATAAAAAGCTCAAGAGCAAAATTTAGAGGTTTAGATCAGTTCAATATTAGAAATATTTGTCATCAGGACATGAGCTGGACGAGCTTTTTAACTTCCAAGTGAGGAACCATCCAGTTAAAACAGGAACAAATAAATAATGGAATTCCAAACACGTTGCTGCTGCTTCTGGAACAACGGATCCAGCAGCAAATTCCTGCTTCCAAATTCTGTTTATTTTTAGGCAGGGGGGTTTAGGAAAGGAAAAAATCCCTTAATCAGGGATTGGGGAAGGATGGAAATTGCACAGGGTGGGAAGAAAATGGGTGTTGATCCCAGCAGGAATTTTGCACACCCCTTTTTCTTTCAGGAAGAATGGATTTCCACCCAAAGATGTTTTTCATGGCATTGTGGGATGTGACCAATTCCCAGTCAGTTCCCAACTGGATCAGCTCCAAGGAGGAAAATTAACTCCAGCTTAGCCAAAACCAGGACAGGTATAAAGGGATTTAAATTACCTGGATAAATCCAAGGTTTGGATCCATCCATAAAAGGGTTTGGAAAGCCCCAGATCTCAGTTTGCAATCTGGATCCATCTTTTCCTGCAGGAATTACAGATATTTCTGGAATTGCAGCCTGGATCCATCTTTTCCTGCAGGAATTACAGATATTTCTGGAATGGCAGCCTGGATCCATCTTTTCCTGCAGGAATTACAGATATTTCTAGAATGGCAGCCTGGATCCATCTTTTCCTGCAGGAATTACAGATATTTCTGGAATGGCAGCCTGGATCCATCTTTTCCTGCAGGAATTGCAGATATTTCTGGAATGGCAGCCTGGATCCATCTTTTCCTGCAGGAATTGCAGATATTTCTGGAATGGCAGCCTGGATCCATCTTTTCCTGCAGGAATTGCAGATATTTCTGGAATGGCAGCCTGGATCCATCTTTTCCATAAGGAATTGCAGATATTTCTGGAATGGCAGCCTGGATCCATCTTTCCATCAGGAATTGCAGATATTTCTGGAATGGCAGCCTGGATCCATCTTTTCCTGCAGGAATTGCAGATATTTCTGGAATGGCAGCCTGGATCCATCTTTTCCATAAGGAATTGCAGATATTTCTGGAATAGCAGCCTGGATCCATCTTTTCCTGCAGAAATTGCAGATATTTCTGGAATTGCAGCCTGGATCCATCTTTTCCTGCAGGAATTACAGATATTTCTGGAATGGCAGCCTGGATCCATCTTTTCCATCAGGAATTACAGATATTTCTGGAATGGCAGCCTGGATCCATCTTTTCCTGCAGGAATTACAGATATTTCTGGAATGGCAGCCTGGATCCATCTTTTCCTGCAGGAATTGCAGATATTTCTGGAATGGCAGCCTGGATCCATCTTTTCCATAAGGAATTGCAGATATTTCTGGAATAGCAGCCTGGATCCATCTTTTCCTGCAGAAATTGCAGATATTTCTGGAATTGCAGCCTGGATCCATCTTTTCCTGCAGGAATTACAGATATTTCTGGAATGGCAGCCTGGATCCATCTTTTCCATCAGGAATTACAGATATTTCTGGAATGGCAGACTGGATCCATCTTTTCCTGCAGGAATTCCAGATATTTCTGGAATGGAAGCCTGGATCCATCTTTTCCTGCAGGAATTACAGATATTTCTGGAATGGCAGCCTGGATCCATCTTTTCCAGCAGGAATTGCAGATATTTCTGGAATGGAAGCCTGGATCCATCTTTTCCTGCAGGAATTGCAGATATTTCTGGAATGGCAGCCTGGATCCATCTTTTCCAACAGGAATTACAGATATTTCTGGAATGGCAGCCTGGATCCATCTTTCCCTGCAGGAATTGCAGATATTTCTGGAATTGCAGCCTGGATCCATCTTTCCCTGCAGGAATTGCAGATATTTCTGGAATTGCAGCCTGGATCCATCTTTCCCTGCAGGAATTGCAGATATTTCTGGAATTGCAGCCTGGATCCATCTTTTCCTGCAGGAATTGCAGATATTTCTGGAATGGAAGCCTGGATCCATCTTTTCCATCAGGAATTACAGATATTTCTGGAATTGCAGCCTGGATCCATCTTTTCCTGCAGGAATTGCAGATATTTCTGGAATGACAGGTGATACAGAGCTCTGGGAAAATCGGCATCCAGGCTGGATATCAGAAATCAGGGGAGAAGCAGAGATAAATCCACAATTCCATGATTATTAATAAAAACACTCAATACGAAACCACAGATTTTAATAGGAATGGATGTGATTCCCATGGGAATAATGGTGATGAGGGAAATAAAGGTTTAATAACTGAGCAGCACTGATTTCTTACGGTTATTTTATGCTTTTTGCTCCTGTTTTTGCAATTTCTGGGGGGTTTGCATACACAGAACGCAGCCCATTGTTCTCTGCTGCCCTGCCCAACTAATTATGCTTAATTTTGGCACTTTCTCGTGCTTTAATTAAGAACTGTTTGCATTTCCAGAGCATGCACAGAGCCAAAGTTTGCCTTTTTAATTAAAAGCACAAAGCAAACGAAGATGTTGTGGGAGGAATGGGAATGAAGCTCCAACGAGCAGGGAAGGGCGGGGATGAAGTTCAGCCTCGGTGAACTTTAATGCCAATGGTGCAAAATGCAACTAATTAGGCAAGAATCGATTGCTCGCATGGAGGAGTAGCTACAAATTTATTTGTAATCCCGACAAGGCGGGAGAAGCGCTCCTCTCATTCCCGGGGATCGCTGGAATTCGGGATTGCACAAAGCCGAGCTGCCCCTTTGTGATGGAAATCAGCGGTGGGACATCGACAGCTCACCCGGAAAAATTGGGTTTTACAGGATATTCACCCGGAGAAAACATTCCAGGGGCATTGAATGGCCCTGAAATGTATTTAAGGAGCTGATCTTGGACCACACTCAGTGCTTGTGGCACTTGATGAAAATTTGGGCATGGTGTCCCAAAATTTCCAGCAGTTTTGGGAGTTAGTCTGTTTCATAGGGTTATAAAATAATCAGCAACTTTTGAAACAGAAAGTCTGGCAGGGATATGGAAATAAAACCTGGGACAGTGGAAAGGAGCAAACATTCCAAGGGGATTGAATGTCCCTGAAATGTATTTAAGGAGCTGATGTCGGACCACACTCGGTACTTTTGGTACTCAATGAAAATTTTGGGATGGTGTCCCAAAATTTCCAGCAAATTGGGAGTTAGTCTGTTTCATAGGGTTATAAAATAATCAGCAACTTTTTAAAACAGAAAATCTGGCAGGGATATGGAAATAAAACCTGGGATAGTGGAAAGGAGCAAACATTCCAAGGGGATTGAATGTCCCTGAAATGTATTTAAGGAGCTGATGTTGGACCACACTCAGTGCTTGTGGCAGTTGATGAAAATTTTGGGATGGTGTCCCAAAATTGCCAGCAAATTTGGGAGATAATCTGTCTCTTAGGGTTATAAAATATATAAAATAATCAGCACCTTTTAAAATAGAAAAACTGGCAGGAATGTGGAAATAAAATCTGGGACAGTGGAAAGGAGCAAACATTCCAAGAGAATCGAATGCCCCTGAAATGTATTTAAGACCTGAGGTCGGATCACACTCGGTACTTTTGCTACTCGATGAAAATTTTGGGATTGTGTCCCAAAATTTCCAGCAAATTTGGGAGATAATCTGTCTCATAGGGTTATAAAATAATCAGCAACTTTTGAAACAGAAAATCTGGCAGGGATATGGAAATAAAATCTGGGACAGTGGAAAGGAGCAAACATTCCAAGAGGATCAAATGCCTCTGAAATGTATTTAAGGAGCTGATGTTGGACTGCACTCAGTGCTTGTGGCACTTGGTGAAAATTTTGGGATGGTGTCTCAAAATTTCCAGCAAATTTGGGAGTTAGTCCCTCTCATGGAGTTATAAAAGAATCAGCACCTTTTAAAACAGAAAAACTGGCAGGGATATGGAAATAAAACCTGGGACAGTGGAAAGGAGCAAACATTCCAAGGGGATTGAATGTCCCTGAAATGTATTTAAGGAGCTGATGTTGGACCACACTCAGTGCTTGTGGCACTCAATGAAAATTTTGGGATGGTGTCCCAAAATTTCCAGCAAATTTGGAAGATAATCTGTCTCATGGCGTTATAAAATAATCAGCACCTTTTGAAACAAAAAAATCTGGCAGGAATATGGAAATAAAACCTGGGATAGTGGAAAGGAGCAAACATTTCAAGAGGATCAAATGTCCCTGAAATGTATTTAAGGAGCTGATGTTGGACCACACTCGGTGCTTGTGGCACTTGATGAAAATTTTGGGATGGTGTCCCAAAATTTCCAGCAGATTTGGGAGATAATCTGTCTCATAAGGTTATAAAATAATCAGTAACTTTTAAAACAAAAAATCTGGCAGGGATATGGAAATAAAACCTGGGATAGTGGAAAGGGTGCCTGCCCATGGCAGGGGTTTTGAGGCCCCTTGAAACCCAAAGCAGTCTGGAATTCCCTGATTTCCATCAGGATCCACTTTTCCATAATGTCCCTACTGCTTGTTCTTAGCAACTGCTGCAAAATGCAAATATCAAAGAATTCGCAAATATTTGCTTGGTTTGAGTCCACAAATCCTCACCCTTGGGATTTTTGGGAAGTTCAGAATATTCTGGGTGTCGACAGAAATTGAGAACTTTTCCCTACAGTGGGAAAAGGGCTCAGGTTGCACCAGGGGAGGTTTAGATGGGATATTGGGGAAAATTTTCTCATGGAAAGGTTTGTCCAGGCCTGGTAGAGCTGCCCAGGGCTGTGGTGGAGTCCCCATCCCTGGAGAGATTTAAAATCCATGTGGATGTGGCTTCCAAACAGCTTTGGGTCCTTCCCACGGCTTTCCTTTCCCATGGCAGTGGTGGGAGGCAGCTCCTGCTGGAGATGGTTTTCCCAGTCCTGGTGCTCCAGCAAGTTGTAGGAATGAATTTTCTTCCAGGAAAAATGAGATATGTGCCAGTAAAAAGATGATCCCTCCCAATTCCTGTTAGGTCATTCCTGGTATTTATACATCCTGCTCTTCCAAAATATTGGAGAGGACTTCAAGGATCATGCCATGGGCAGGGAGATGTTTTGTTTCCTTCATTGCCTGTGGAGGTGATCCTTGGACCATTGCACTCAGGAAACCTTGGCAAGCTGAAGGATGAACCATTTCCAGAATCTTTGGGGCCAAGCTTTCACTTGGGAATGATGTTGGGATGTTCTTCCTTGTTGTGCTGAAAATCCCAAGGAAGAACTTCCAAGGGAAGTGGGGATTTTCTTCATGGAGCTGGATAAAACTTCAGGCCAAATCCTTCTATTCCATTCCAAGGCATTAGCAAGGGAATTACTGTAAGAGCCTGAATGAGAGATGTGGGACTCCAGGGGCTTTCCAAAATGCAGTTTATTGTATCCAAAATGCAGTTTATTGTATCCAAGGTGTCACAGCAGCCCAGGGCCGTGGGTGACAGAGCTGTGCCCACAGCTGGCAGCTCCAGCTGCAGGCAGGCCTGGAGTCCCCCATCCCTCACTCAGGCTCTGAGTAATGGTGCCCCACGTTGGGCGCCAATGTAAGAGCCTGAATGAGGGATCCAGGACTCCAGGGGCTCTCCAAAATGCAGTTTATTGTATCCAAAATGCAGTTTATGGTATCCAAAATGCAGTTTATTGTATCCAAAATGCAGTTTATTGTGTCCAAGGTGTCCCAGCAGCCCAGGGCCGTGGGTGACAGAGCTGTGCCCACAGCTGGCAGCTGCAGCTGCAGGCAGCCCTGGACACCCTTAGTTTAGGTTCCAATGCATTCTAGACTTTTCTTTGCTGAGCATCTTCATCCAGCAGAACCAATCTAGACCTGAACTTTTACCTGCAGCCCATCATCCCTGCTGTAATTCCCATATTCATGGTGCTGTTCTCCAGTCACTCACAGTCAGTACATTGCAGTTTCAGCTGGAAGTTGTTTTTCAGTTTTCTTGCAGTGGAAAATTCTGAGACCTTTTTTCTGCTTGCACCATTTGCTGCCTTGTTTGCCTGTGCTCTCTTTGTGCTTGGTACAAACATCTTCTTGTTTGGGGTGGGTTTATCCTTTGCTCTGAGCCATAAAACCCCTTCTAACCAACACACCCTTTGCCTCCTTGGTTATCAGTGAGACTGGCTCAGCAATTCTTTTCTTCTAGATCAAAACTTGCTTTCATTTCTATTCCTTCTTCGGATTCTACATTCAAAAATCTTTCTGCCCAGCACACACATCTGTGAGACTTTCTGGTCAAGCTTTCATCCTTCCCAACAAATTACCACCAATCTATTTGCTTATCCGTGTGCTCCTGATCTCTTTCCATTCCTAATATCCTTTTAATTTCTTTCCCAACCTTCATTTGTCTCCAGCTCATCTTCTTGCTCCCTGACAATAATTCCTGAGGATCCAAATCCTGTCCCTGCCTTGGCCTCAGCCAGGTATTGACATTTCCCTTCTCTTTTCCATTATTAAACACTTTGAACCAAGGACTCAGATCTTCCATGGGATGCACTGGTGAGAGCTGGACTTGGGATTGGAGCTCTGGCCCATCCATGAAAAAAAGTTTATTATGGAATAGCATCCTCTAAACTCACACATTTGAGGATACTGCTTCTTGTCTCTCCTAAAATCTCCTTTTTCCTTGGGAGTGACCTCATCCCAAGGCGGGATAATGTGGAATGCTAATGAGGCAGCAACGGGAATAAAGTGTCCCCGGGATGATTGAAATCCCAAACAGCTCTTCCCCCTCCAAAAGCCTCCTAAGCAGAGCTCCCTTTGATGATGGACTGCTCATTCCCTTATTAAACATTTATTGTTTCCTCAATAAAAGTCGTCTTGCATGTATTCAATTATTAATATAAATCAGACACCAAATGGGAAACAGCAGAGATCTCATTTTCCTCTTTTGTTTTTTTCTCCCATTAATCTTCTTTCTTATTGCACAATCACAAGAGTAGAGTGGATAAAACCCATTCTGAATCACTGGAAAACAAATAAAGCTGGAGTGAGAGAAGCCAAATTTTGATCTGGATCTCTGTCAGGAGGGAAAAAGAAATTAAAACTCCTTGGAAACCAGGAATGTTCCCAAATATGTGGAGTATTGTTTGTTTGGTGTCCCCAGCTTGGAAATCGGGAAAAATTGAGGCTGGAATGGGAAAGAGAAGTGGATCAATATTTGTGGGATCACAGCAGGAGTTTTGGGGTTCAAAGCTCTGAAATAACCATGGATTAACCCAACTCCAGGTCCCCTTGTGGAGATCATGGACAGCCTGGATTGGTTTGGTCCCCAGGGATTAGGGAGGAATATTTTAAATATCAATTTAATTGCTGGAATAGTTTTACAATAGTTGCTCCTGGGACAATCTGGGTTTTTTAGGAATCTTTTCAATCCATGTCACCCATGACATCCTCCAAAGCCAAAGCCACCAGTTCCTGGTACAGCATCAACTGAGCTCAAGCTATAATCTCCAGGTTTCCCTCATTCCTAAATCTTTCAGTTTCATTGGAATGTTTTCAGGTTCTTTTCCTAGATCCAGCAGTTTTTTTGGGAGTTTGGAATGATCTCCTACTCCAAATCCAGCCAGGATAAAAGTGTTTCACATTTACCTGTGAGAGAGCTGGAGAGGGATTTTGGATTGGGGCAGGAGTGACAGGATAAGGGGGAATGGCTTCCCACTGCCAGAGGGCAGGGATGGATGGGATATTGGGAATTGGGAATTGTTCCCTGGGAGGGGCTGGGATGGAATTCCTAGATTTGCTGTGGGTGCCCCTGGATCCCTGGAATTGTCCAACACCAGGCTGGACAGTGGTTGGAGCAGCCTGGGACAGTGGGAGGTGTCCCTGCCCCTGGAATGGGGTGAAATGGGATTGGATTTTAGATCCCTCCCATCCCAAACTACTCTAGAGCAATCTCTAATCTGATTTTTATTCCAGTCGATCAATTCTACAGGATAAATATAAAAGGATCACTTTTCCTGGGCAACATTCCCTGATAATGAAACAGGATCAAACTTCCCTGCCTCTGGAATGGGGTAAAATGGGATTGGATTTTAGATCCCTCCCATCCCAAACCACTCTAGAACAATCTCTAATCTGATTTTTATTCCAGTCATCAATTCTACAAGATAAATATAAAAGAACCACTTTTCCTGTGCAACATTCCCTGATAAAAAACCAGGATCAAACATGCCTTGATAATAAAACAGGATCAAACTTCCCTGCCATGGAATGGGGTAAAATGGGATTAGATTTTAGATCCCTCCCATCCCAAACCTCTCTAGAGCAATCTCTAATCTGATTTTTATTCCAGTCAATCAATTCTACAGGACAAATATAAAAAGATCATTTTTCCTGGGCAACATTCCCTGATAAAAAAACAGGATCAAACTTCCCAGAACTTTTTATCTGATCTCTTACAGCAACAAATCCAGCAGCTGTCAGAAAATCAAACAGAAAGGGGCTCGAAAGCACCTTTTAAAAGACTGAAAAGCATTTTCATGGATTTAAGAGTCCTTCACAGCCAATTATCAAATCAAAATGCAGCCAATCTGCCTAACATCACTCCAGAAGGATAAAAACATCCATGGATAACTCATCACTCACCAGCCTGCACAGTGAATACTCTCCCAGCCAGCGCTGGATTTATCTGGGAATTTAAAGAGGAATTTGCTCCTGATAGGCACAAAAACGCTGCAATGTTCCCCCAGCTGCAGGAACAGGAGCCCAGGAGCCCCAGGAGCTGTGTGGGGAATTCTGGCAGATGAAGCTGAGTGGGAGATTTTCAACATTCCTGCTGGCTCAGAGATCCATGGGCAGGTGTGGAGACGGATGGAAATGGGAATGGGAATGGGAATGGAAAAGGGAATGGGAATGGAAATGGGAATGGGAATGGAAATGGGAATGGAAATGGGAATATAAATGGGAATGGGAATGGAAATGGGAATAGAAATGGGAATGGGAATGGGAATGGATATAAACATAGATAAGGACTTGGAGTTGTTGTCAAGACAATTCAAGGAGTGGAGCAGCTGTGCTCTGGAGCCAGGCTGGGAGAGCTGGGAATGTTCCCCTGGAGAGGGGAAGGCTCCAGGGAGAGCTCAGAGCCCCTGGCAGGGCCTGAAGGGGCTCCAGGAGAGCTGGAGAGGGACTGGGGCCAAGGGATGGAGGGACAGGAGCCAGGGAATGGCTGCCAGTGCCAGAGGGCAGGGATGGGTGGGAGATTGGGAATTGGGAATTCCTGGCTGGGCTGGAATTGCCAGAGCAGCTGTGGCTGCCCCTGGATCCCTGGCAGTGCCCAAGGCCAGGCTGGACACTGGGGCACCCTGGGACAGTGGGAGGTGTCCCTGCCATGGCAGGGGTAGGATGGGATGGGATTTAAGTCCCTTCCAATCCAAACCATTCCATGAATCCATGGTGATTCCAACTTTGAAGGGATGGATCTTTTCTCATCCCCAGCTACCAGGGGATGGAGGGGTAGAACTCTCCTACAACAAAATTAATGATGCCAGAAATCCTACAAATAATCTGTTACTCTTACCATTGACAAATGGAGTCACACTCCCAAACCCAGGACGTCCCTCCCACTATCCCAAACTGCTCAGGGCCCCATCCAGCCTGGCCTTGGACACTTCCAAGGATGAGGAATGCACCCATCCTCAAGAAAAAGGACAGATTTTACACCTTTCCTGAGCTTGTCAGCCAGAACTATGCAAATCAGGGATTTACATAGCCTGGAATAACTCACATCTCCTTCCAAAACACAGCTGAAAGCCTGACATTTCCTCAAACCCCAGGATTTCACACAGATCCCAGGAACTCACCCTTTGGGTAGCCCAGCCACATGCTGATGAGTCAATCTGGAGTGCTGGATGCCTTTGGAGAAGGACAAAGCCCGGCTCCCATTGTCCTGGGAATGTGCCTGGAGGGGAAATGTCAGCCAGTGGCAGCTGGGGCTGCGTGGGGACAGACGGACACGGGAATCTGCTTGGGAATAGGACACCAGGCAGAGCAGGAGCCTGGCAGATGGTGGGATGGGCTCCATCCTTTCCTTGTGGCTGGGAGACTCTGGAAGCGAGCTGCTCAATCCTAGGAATGCTCTGCTCCTGCCACAGTCGTTATTCAGCATTCCAGGCTGGGCTCAAAAATGGGAATTGCAGGGAATTGTTGCCTTGAGTGACTCTTTGATGTCGCCACATTTCTGTTCACAGAGAAAAGCAAGGCACGATTCTGCCCAGGAATATTTCTGGGATTCACATTCTCTGAACCTCAGAGAAGGGAAAAAAAATTCTTATCTCATTTGCTGTGCCTGTGTTTGTGCCACAGCACAGAATGCAATGTGGGGATTGTTCACCCACAGTGATGGGGTTTGGTTCCTTGGCCTGTCAGGGCCAAGAGTGTAGCCCCACATTTCTGTTCATAGAGAAAAGCAAGACACAATTCTGCCCAAGAATATTCTGGGTTTCACATTGTCTGAACCTCAGAGAAAGGACCATTTGCTGTGGCTGTGTTTGTGCCACAGCAGAATGCAATGTGGAGATTTTTCACCCACAGTGATGGGGTTTGGTTCCTTGGCCTGTAAGGGCCAAGTGTGCAGCCCCACATTTCTCTTCAAAGAGAAAAGCAAGGCACAATTCTTCCCAAGAATATTTCTGGGTTTCACATTGTCTGAACCTCAGAGAAAGGAAAAACAATTCTCATCATTTGCTGTGGCTGTGTTTGTGCCACAGCAGAATGCAATGTGGGGATTGATCACCCACAGTGATGGGGTTTGGTTCCTTGGCCTGTCAGGGTCAAGTATGCAGCCCCATATTTCCATTCACAGAGAAAAGCAAGACACAATTCTTCCCAAGAATATTTCTGGGTTTCACATTCTCTGAACCTCAAAGAAAGGAAAAACAATTCTTATCATTTGCTGTGCCTGTGTTTGTGCCACAGCAGAATGCAATGTGGAGATTTTTCACCCACAGTGATGGGGTTTGGTTCCTTGGCCTGTCAGGGCCAGGTGTGCAGCCCCACATTTCTCTTCACAGAGAAAAGCAAGACACAGTTCTTCCCAAGAATATTTCTGGGTTTCACATTCTCTG
Source organism: Setophaga petechia (assembly GCA_024362935.1). Classification (NCBI taxonomy): domain Eukaryota; kingdom Metazoa; phylum Chordata; class Aves; order Passeriformes; family Parulidae; genus Setophaga; species Setophaga petechia. The sequence goes on from JANCRA010000180.1 coordinate 111,317, forward strand.
AACCTCAGAGAAAGGAAAAACAATTCTCATCATTTGCTGTGCATGTGTTTGTGCCACAGCAGAATGCAATGTGGAGATTGTTCACCCAAAGTGAGGATGTTTTGGTTCTTTGGCCTGTCAGGGCCAAGTGTGCAACCTCACATTTCTTTTCACAGAGAAAAGCAAGGCACAATTCTGCCCAAGAATATTTCTGGGTTACACACTCTCTGAACCTCAGAGAAAGGAAAAACAATTCTTACCATTTGCTGTGCCTGTGTTTGTGCCACAGCAGAATGCAATGTGGAGATTGTTCACCCACAGTGATGGGGTTTGGTTCCTTGGCCTGTCAGGCCCAAGTGTTTGTTTGTCTCAGGACTGAGGGTGACAGGCACGAGATTCTGGGCAAGGTAAGCAGAGCTGAGTGTTTGGAGATTCAGTTTAGATGTAATGTAATATAGTGTGATATAGTATAGAATAATATAGTATAATAAAACAATTTATTAGCCTTCTGATAAGATGGAGTCCTCCTCATCATTCTCTCCCCTCATTGGGGTTCCCTGCTAATTCCGTACTTTGAAGGTCATGGTTTAGCCATGGTTGAGGTAGTTTACTCATGGAAAACACATTCCAAGGAAAATGTTCAGTTCTGCCCTGTTCCGAGGGAAAAGTGAGAGTTAAAATCACACAAAACCCCCTCAACAACCCAACAAACAAAAAACCCCCCAAAAAACAACAACAAACAAATAAACAAAAACCCCCAAAGGAACCCCCAAACAACAACAACAACAACAAAAAACCAACCAACCAAAAAAAAAACCAACAAAAAAACCCCCCTCACAAAACCACCAAAAAAATAAAAAACCCTCAGAAAGTTCAAAATGTGCTAATTTTTAAAGTTAATTAATAATGCAGCCAGTGGGTCATCCTTGTTTTACCACCCTTTTGAATCCAGTGAAATACTCAGTACTAATACTAAATACTAATACTAACTTCTAAATGCTAATTTTAGAAATTTGCTGTGAAGGAAAATCCAACAAAACTCTCATGATATTGATCCAGGATTAATTAACTCATTGCTTAAATGTTGGGCCATATTTCCAAATCTGTTTTATTGGCTTTAGAGATGTTGCAACACAGAAAAATCCAACAAATATCCAACATGAGGAGACAACATCTGTCCTTTGTTCCTCCATGCCTGAGAATTTATTAGGACAAGATCCATCTTTTGTTCCTGCATTCCTGGGAATTTATTAGGCTGCATTAAAGCATTCCTTGTTTGTTTTCACTTTTCCAACACTCAGCACAATCGCTGCTCATTAGCACCGTGTTCTCTTTGTTATTTACTCCTAATTAACGGCATCTGCAATCGTCATTAGTGTGAATTTTGTGTTATTGTTTCAAATAGTAACAGAGTTAAGATGTGGTAGCAGAGGTATCAGCTAAATACCAACAGCTGGAAAGGCTTGAATTCCCTCAGGTACTCCTGGGGCAACTCAGAATCATCCTGGACATGGATCTGGAAGTCAGGGGGCACCAAATGTTTTATGGAATTTTAAGGATACACCAATAGAAGTTGGATGAATGAGGCCAGCTCAGATTTCCAGCAAGGTAAGCACAGGAATTATAAATTTATCAGATATTTTTTTTTTATATCTAATTTTTATCTTTAATTTTTATCTCTAAAAATCTCTATTTTTTAGTGGTGAAGCCACTGCTAAAATGAAGTTGGAAAGGAAAATATTTAATTATTTTGATACCACGTAAGATTAGTTTGTTGTTGATTGGGGATTTTGAAAAATCACAGAATTAAGGGACGGTTTGGGTTGGGAGGGACCTGGCTGAGGGCTGGGATGGGACAGGATTGAGGGCAGAGGGAGGTGAGAAAAAAGTGCAAGAACAGCAGATTCTTTACAAGGTGATTTATTGATATCCCAAATGATGATCCCAAATGATGAGATCCCAAATGATGATATCCCAAATGATGAGGTCCCAAATGATGATGTCCCAAATGATGACATTCCAAATGATGATGTCCCAAATGATGATATCTCAAACGATGATATCCCAAATGATGGCATCCCAAATGATGATACATTAAATGATATCCCAAACAATGATATCCCAAATGATGGCATCCCGAATGATGACATCCCAAATGATGATACCTCAAATGATATCCCAAATAATGACATCCCAAATGATGATATCCCAAACGATGGTATCCCATTGGATGTTTTGATATCCCAAAGGATGATATCCCAGCTGATGATCCTGCTGGGATCATAATTTGATACCCCAAATGTTGGTCCTGCCCATCTGTCCAACCACCTCACACACTTGTCCAACCAACTCACTGAAAACCAAGAACAACCTGAATTTTCCAGGTGTTTTCGATTCTCCACAGAAATCTGGATATTTGCAATATTTTCAGTTTCAGAAACATCCCCACTTTTCAAATACCCAACCACACCCATCAGATAATTCCAGTTATTCTCATTGCAAAGCACAACTCAGTGTGTGGATATTCTCCATGTGGAATTTTGGATTTTTTCAGCCCTTTGCCACCACAGGTCAAAGATTTGAAACCCTAACAAATTCCCAGACATCTTGAGGGATGAGATGTCAAAGGAAATGGGCACCAAAGGTTTTCCAAAACCTTTGACCACGACGAGCCCAAAGCTCAGCCAGTCATGGAACCATGGAATATCCTGAGTGGGGAGGATCAGAAAGAGTCAAAGTCTTTTGTTGTATTTGTGGATTTTTTGGGATGGGATAAGCCCTTCTCTGGATGTCTGGAATGTGCTAAAAACAGCTGGGTGCTTGTTTCCAGTTGCTATTAATAAACAGGATAATAAATAATAATAAATTTTAATAATTTAAAAAGGAATAAATAAAATAATAATAATAATAGTAATAATAATAATAATAATAATAATAATAATAATAATTTAAACAAGAAACCCATTTTCCTCTAAAAACCACAAGAGCCTCTCTCTCTCTTTTCAGGTTGGAAAATCGACTTAAAATTTTTCTCATTTTTTTCTCCATATTTATTTTAACTGCCTGGTTTAATCCTCATGAAATTTCTCTCCCAACATCTTGGAGGTATTTATTCCATCTCCCCCCTGCCATGGATGACATTTATCCCTGGGCAAGGCTGAAAACCTCTGGCAGTTCTGGAGAGGGGATGTTGGAATTCCATACTGGGAGAGAGGCCTTCTGTCCATGGTTTATTTAGAGACAGTCTTGTTCCCAAACCTCCCAAAATCAGGATTAATCAATAATTACAGCCCTCATCAGCAAGTGAACCCCTGGGGTTTTATTTATCCTCCAGTCACACTGCTCCGAGACCTAGAGCAATATCCAGGAGTTTTTCCTGTTGGGAAAATAAATCAAATTACATTTTTGCATGCACATGTAGTTAAGGCTTATCTTCTTTAGTCCTGGGAAGGAACAGAAATTTCTTTTGGAATTGCCTCTTTCATCTCCATTTTGCAATCGTCGTATTTGGGCCACAAAATGATTCCCGAGCTGTGTTTGCCAGTTGGGTTTAATCCTTGGAGTTTTGAATTTGGAAAACGATAGGAGTCTGTTAATTTGCAAGAGAGAGATTAAAATAAAAGGGATCTTTGTGTTTGTACTCCAAGTGCAGAGATTTCCATGCCTGAGTACCGGGATGAATAAATGTTCCTTCATTTGAATTTCTGAGCAGGATGTTTTCCACAATGAGGGAAAAATCTCCTTTCTGATTCACTTTCTTGCAGAAGTTCAAGTGGATGTTTAGGATGGGAAGTTAAAAGTCTTAAAGGTGAATTTCCAAAAGTTGGGAGCCAGGAAAAAAAAGGGAACTCAACTTTTTGTGGGTTCCAGCCACAGAAGCAGCCCCAGCCAGGTGAAAATGAACCCTGCGGGTTCCCAGGACAAAATGTATCAGTCCCACCCCTGAAGGATCCACCAAAACCCTTGGAATGCTGTCCCTCTCCTTCTTCTGGCCAATGGAGAGGTGAGAATCCCTCCCTGCCTGCCCTCCTGCTCCTGCTGGAAGGCAAAGAACTTCCATTTCTTCCTAGACGTGGAGCTTCCAAATTCTTTTCTCATTTTCCTTTGGTTTTAAGGAGCCCTTGAGGAAGGCAAGTCAATTTTCCCATTTGACAATAGGAAAAGCAGGATTTGCTTTAATTCCCACCTAATCCAGGCTCTGCACAATCATTAATGTTATCAGCAAAAGCCTTGATTTAATGGAACTCATGAAAAGCAGCTTAGTTATCGATATAATGTTATTTTCCCAGGAGATTAAAGCTCCCCGTGCTTCAGGAATTTTGCCGTGGAAAGGCAAATGTGGAATGGATGATCCAATATCCTACAGCAAATGGAGGAGCAAACAAAGCTTAAATATTTCAAAAGCAGGGAGATAAGGATGCCAAATCCACCCTAATGTGCCGTGCACGTATCTCCCATCTCTGATCCGTGGTTTTTAAGCCTGGAAAAGGAGCTCAGAATTCTTTTATTTCCCAGCTGAAGAGAGAGGTTCTTAAAAGCTGATTTGAGCATGAAATGCTGAATGGGAATCTTTGAGGGGTTGTGTTTGGAAATTCCTGTTTATGGATGGAGATTGGAGAAACCTGGGATAGTGGGAGGTGACCCTGGCAAGATCAGGGAGTGGAACTGGAGGATCCTTAAGGTCCCTTCCAACCCAAACCATTCCATGATTCCAGGTGTGATGGTGTTCACAGGGATCTTAGGATGAGGGAAGGGATGAGGATCTGACTCCATGTTTCAGTAGGCTGATTTAATATTTTATGATATATATTATATTTAAAATATACTAAAAGAATAGAAGAAAGGATTTCATCAGAAGGCTGGCTAAGAATAGAAAAAGAAAGAATGATAACAAAGCTTCTATCTTGGACAGAGAGCCGAGCCAGCTGACTGTGATTGGCCATTAATTAGAAACAACCCATGAGACCAATCCCAGATGCACCTGTTGCATTCCACAGCAGCAGATAATCAATGTTTACATTTTGTCCCTGAGGCCTCTCAGCTTCTCAGGAGGAAAAATCCTAAGGAAAGGATTTTTCATAAAATGTGTCTGTGACATCCAGGTTCAACCAAAGCCTCAAATTCCTCTTTTTAATGTTTTTTAATAGAATTAAAGAAATCTGGGATGCATTTCCCAGGGGAATCTGATGCAGGGTCTCTGCCTCATCTGGAGCACTTGGGGAAGTTTTGGATCTGAGGTCCCATTCCCACCTCATTTCCCATCTCATTTCCCAGTTTTCCAAGGAATTTATTGCCATGGCTGGATGGGACATGAGAAAACAGGAGGATTTTGCCTCGGAGCTGTAACAAATCCAAGTCTGATTAATTCCCTGAAAACAAAATCATGGAGCAACGAGCTGGAGTCTGCCTCCACTTTGTCCCTCAGATGGGAGGTTCCTGAGGAAATGGACCACAGAAATTTGGAATTTTTTATCATGGAAAGGGTTTTCCAACCCTGGCACAGCAGCAGAGGTGGAATCTCCATCCTGGAGGGATTTCAAATCTGTGTGGAAATTGCCCATGGTGGCCCTGGAAGGGCTGGGAATGGTTGGAATCAATTTTGGAGGATTTTCCAGCCTAACAATGTCAAGATTCTGTCTTGCAGCTGCTTGTTGGGACAGGAGTCAGTGACTGGAGCAACAGGAGCAGCAGCTCCCAGCTGAACTCCCAGGAAAACCTTTAGATAGGAGCTGATTTCATGGATAAGTTTAATTCCAATCAATATCAAAATTCATATTTCCTGAAGAATATTGGAAAAGCTTCCAAGGGAAAAAAAACTCCTGTTTTTCTCAAAAATGAGATTTTTGGGAAGTGCAATGTTTACATTTTCATTCCAATTAGTGACCAAAATACCTTTGGAAACTCCTGAATATTTACAGTTCCCACCTCACACACTGATTCCCTGAAGCTTTGGAAGACAGCACATCCCACTTTGGAATAAGGGTCCAAATAATTTATTTTTCATTAATGCTTGCAAACAACACCAAACATTTTCTTCTGCTTCTCTGAGAAGAAATTGATTGTTAAGGTTGGAAGCTGGACAAGACATTTTAATCTTGGATATTTCCTTAAAAATGCTCTCAAGGATGTGAATAAAAATAATTTCTAAGAAAATTTTTCTGCTCCTCATGTTATTTGAAAAAAGAAAGATCAAAAGAAAAAAATTCTCTCTCTGTTTGCTTTTTTTAGCTTTTTTTTTTTTTTAATATAGAGGGATTTTTTTGATGTTGGATTATTTTTGTCTGGCCAATGTCCTTATTTAGTCAAAAGTAATTTAGACATCCCTTCCTTTTATTCCCAGCTGGAAAATCGAGTGTTGAGATGCATGAAATGCCCTCAGAGGTGTGGAGAGATTTCCCTGGGAGGAAACGGAGCTGGGAATTTCCAGATTTTTCTTCCTGGGAGCTGTTGCCCGCCTCTGATAAAATTCAATTTGTCGATGTGCAGAGCAATCACCTGAGAGGGCACAGTGGTGACAACTCCCATCCTGTTGTGTTTCCTGGGAATGCCCTGATGAAGGCAGGAATGATGGATCTGACTCCATATTCTCATTAGAAAGCTAATTTATAATTTTATAATACTATATTATCTTTAAAAATACTAAACTGTGCTAAAGAATACAGAAAGGATTCTTACTGAATGCTAAAAAGATAATAATGAAAATTCGTGATTCTTTCCACAGTCCTGACACAGCTTGGCCCTGATTGACCAAAGAGTGAAAACAACTCCCAGCAAAATCCAATGGAACAATCACCTGTGGGTGAACAATCTCCAAACACATTGCACATGAGCACAACACAGGAGAAGCAAATGAGATCAGAATTGTTTTCCTTTTCTCTGAGGCTTCTCAGCTTCCCAGGCGAAAACTCCTGGGTGAAGGGATTTTTCAGAGAATTTGAATGTCACACCATCTTGATAGTAAAATGTTTTAAAATGATAAAATTTGGGGAATTAGAATGAAGCTAGACTTAGTGGGGCCCTGGAAAAATGTTAAAAATAGACTCTGAAAATGTTTGGGTTTGTGTTTGCCAGATCATGTGAAATTGGACCATCGTAAGCAGTATGATAAATGATACAATTGTTAGATGTGATGATTGTTTAGTAATTAAATATAATTATTGTTTAATTGTAAGAAGAATCATGAGAAACTATGTTAGAAATTTGAGGGGGGGGCACGAGGAGCCCATGCTTGAATGAAATCTATGTATAAAATAGAACAATATAAGTTTAATAATTAACATGAAAGTTATATAATGATAGAATATAAAAACGTGTTCATCCTGAGCCCATGTCAGAGTCAGATTTGGGTTTGTACCCCTGACACCCAGAGCTCTTCAATAAAAGCCCCTGCACATAATAATTCTCATGATTATGTGTTTCTGAACACTAACAATCTCATTCCCAGAGTTCCTTATGCTTGGGATCAAGGGGATAAAATATTGGGATATCTCAGTCAAAGTCAGCTGAGATCCTGCTCCCCCATTTTCTGCTTAATCCATCCTTGAATCTGTTTTTTGTGATTTTTTTTCAGTGGGATTTGGTTCACAGATGCTTCAGGAATTCGGGCATTGAACCCAGCTTTGGGAAGGGGGGATCAGGAGCAGAGCAAACCCCATGGGATGGGCTCCTACGAGGTTTGAAATTCTGGATCATTAAAAACCCAGCTTGGTTTGGTTAATGAGAGCTCTGAACTGCTCCCATCTCTTTATTCCTGCTGGTTTTAATCCAGAGGTGGTGTGGTGCTCTCCAGAAGCCGATTTATTTTGGAATTATTGGAATTATTTAACACCAAGCAAGCCTGGGGAACCAAACTTGATTTCCAGGGATCCAGGGAAGGTTTCAGCTCCCAGCTCCAATTCCTCAAATTAATGAAGCCACGAGGAACCCCTGGAAGAGTCATTAAGGAATTCATCCCTGCCAAGAACAGGAAAGGATCACAGGAGAGAATCATGGAATCGTTAAGTTTGGAAAACACCTCGAGGATCATCAGGCTGGATGGATGGGGGCTGCTGAGCTCACAGGGAATTTTCCAATGGATTAACAGAAAACCACTGGAAAAAAAAGACAGGAATAAAAATTTCTCTCTTCCCGAGAAGGTTCTAACCAGGATAATCAGGATTTTTGTCACAGAAAGGAAGATTTGGGCTGGGATTGGGAAAATGTTTTTAGTGTGGAGGGTCAGGGAGGGGTGGAAGAGATGTTGGAGGTCAGAGCATGGGGTGGGGGGATCTGGCAGAAAGGAGGGACCTCTGATCCTTTCTGGAATGGCAAGAGAGGATTTGGATCAGGGAATCAGGGAATCCAGGAATGGTTTGGATTGGTAGGGATCTTCAAAACCATTTTATTCCAAGCCCTGGACACCTTCCACCATTCCAAGCTCCAGCCAACCTGGCCTTGGACACTTCCAGGGATCCAGGGGCAGCCACTGGGAAATCATTCCAGCCCCTCCCCACCCTCTCAGCCAAAAATTCCTTCCAAATATCCCATCTAAATCTTCCCTATTTTGTTTAAAACCACTCCCCCTCGTTCTATCTGAACTCTTCCTTCCCATTTTGTGATGCAGGACAAATCCCCACAGTCAGGGGACACCGGGTTCTTCTCTCCTGATTCTTTTGGAGATTTCCCTTAAATCTTGAGCTTGGAAATGTGATTTGGGATTGCTGAGAGTTTTGGAAGCCCAGTGTCTGCCTGAGCTGAAAACCAAACACTCTCCCTTCGATCAAAATAATTTCATTATTCCCATTTCTGACTCCAAAGCCTCCACCACGTTTCCACAAGGAGCTGAAAAGCTGGAAACTCTACAAGACCCCTGTCGCAGACACCCTTTTGTGAAAAATCCTTTCTTGGGATTTTCCCTGCTGGAGCTGAGAGGTTTCAGCAGCAAATGTGAACAATGATTATCTGCTGCTGTGGAATGCAACAGGTCCACCCGTGGTTGGTCCCTGTGGATGTTTGGATCTACTGACCACTCATGGTGGAGCTGCTGTCCTCTCTGCCAGACACAAACCTGTGTTATTCATTCTTTCTATCTTTTTCTTAGCTTAGCCAGCTTCTGAAGAAGCTCCTTTTCCTTTTCTATCTCTATGTAGTATAGTTATAATGTTATATATGTATCATAATATAATAAATCAAGCCTTCTGATGTTGGAAAAGAAATGAAATTTAGCAAAATATTTAATTATGAGTTGTGTGAATTGTTTTTTTTTGTGGAAGCTGTGTGTTGAGTTTTGTGTGTACCTTAGCAGGTAGTCTTAGGAACTTAATAAAATAATTAAATCAGTGCAGGAAAGCAAAGAGGACTAACCAGTTTTTAGGCAGCACAATGTGATAGGTAGAAGATGGATGATTTTGTTTTGAGCTCAGGAATGTATTGAAAGGGGGTTTGTCGGTTATTCAAGCTGAACTGTTTCTTGGATATTTTGTTATGGATTATGTGTATAAAGAAGAGCACCTGTACCCGAGATTTTGGGGCTCTGGCTTGGGACGTGAGTCCACGGACCCCCGGGCCCTCAATAAAGCACCGCACAAAACTTTGCCGAGTTTTGTGTCATTTATCTATCGGGCAACACTGATCATGGAATCAAGGTCCTGTCTCTTCCATCCTCTAAAAAACCCCTGTGAGCACCGTCACAGACCCCTTTTAAATCCCACAGGAATTCCCAGCCCTTGGGACTCCCATTCCAAATCCTTTTTCTTTGACAAGGAGCTGGTAAAATCCTGATTGTTGCTTCCAAGTCCTCCCACTGGGCATTCCCTGTACTCTGAGCTGGAATCCACACCAGGAATTCCCATCCCAGGGATTTGGGGAGGGGTTGGGAAAATGTTACTCTGCTCATCCATTGGCATCACCCAGCTCATCCTGATGTTTATTTCACATCCTCGTGTTTCTTTAATTCCTGCAAACTTTGCCTTCTTTTGTCTCATCCCTGCATCCCCAGGGATTCATTCCCAAACTTCCCAAACTTCCTGGGACATCCTGGTGGGATTTATCACTCAGGAGCTGGGATGAGCCTGGTAAAACCTGGATTTCAGGTTTTCAGAAGGAATTTCTGCTCACCTTGGCTCATCTCAGCTCACAGGAATGAGGGAGATGCCCCAGAGGAAATTTAGATGAAGAAACTCCTCCAAAAATTCCTGGTTTTCCCTGGAAATTCTGAAGGAATTCTGAATAATTAGCTGAGGATATCAACATTCCATTTCTGAGAAGGGAATCCCATCTTAAGCATCTCTCTTAGGAAGATGCCTCTGCTGTGAGGTCACTGATTCTTTAAATTATTTTAAAATTATTTAAAATTATTTAAAACATGCTGTTATTATTTATAAATATTATACTATTATATAATATATATATTACATATAATATTATATTATTATATTATTTATAAATTTTATAATTTAAAATGGTTTAATATAATTATTATTTTATTTTTATCTTTAATAATTTGTTATTTTGTTATTATTATCTATATTATTATTTTCTTATAATTTGTTATTTTTATTATTATTTTTTCTTTTATTATTTTAAAATTATTTAAAATTATTTAAAATTATTTAAAAATTACCTTTAATGCTGATTGTGCAGCAGAACTTCCCAGATAGAATGGATCTCTCAATGTGGTTTTTTTGCCTGGTTTTATCTATTTTATGTTGCTCCCAAAATCTTGACTTTAATGCTGTGTACAACCCACATTTGCATATATTTATTTTATTTATTAATCACCTCACAAAAATCCACAATTAAATCCTACAGACGGCAATATGGAAATGGTTTATTTGATTTTGTGTGTAATAAAAAATTCATAATAATATAATTACTTGAATTTGAAAAGCACTACAGATGTCATTGTACGTTCTTAGTTTCAGCTTTAACAAGGCAGGCTTTAAATTAAACTCCAGCTCCACACTGAGATTATTTCAATTAAAGAAACCTCTTGTGATCAAATATTCTTTGCTTTAAAGTCGTGCTGCATAAATATTTCATCCTGTATTTAATAACAACTTTTTCAGAGTGGAGAAACAAACACAGAGCTCTGAAATCTGTGGATTTAAACAGCTGCTGACAGAATTTTGAGGAATATTTGAGTTGGGAATTAATTCAGCTTGGGGCAAAATGCAGAAATAATGTTGGGAGGGAGGGAGCTGGACGGAAACAAGAAGTGGAAAATGTTATTTTTGAGCCCTCAATTCATAATTTGCTGTCACAAAACTCGCCTGGGGACCTCACTGAACCAACAATTAAAGTGGGATTTAAAACAAAACCCACTCCAGCCACTCCAATGGAAAATAAACATTAATTGTTGCAGGGTTTTTTTATTTCTATCCCAAATAAAAACCCTTTTGGGAGGAACAGGGAGGATTAATTGGGAATTTAGTGCAGAATGTTGGGACAAAGGGACAGCTGGACAAAGGGACAGTGGCTGCTCCAAGCCCAATGTCCAGCCTGGCCCTGGACACCCCTGGGATCCAGGGGCAGCCACAGCGCTGGGAATTCCATGTGGGAATATTCCCATGAGCTTAATTCCAAATAATTGCCCCTCTTCATTCCTCATGTGCTTCCTCACCACAATTTCCAGACTCTAATGTGTCACATTTAGGATTTATCACCTGTAAATTCCCCTTATGAAATAATAAATCTCAATTTTTCAAGCAGATTCATGAAAGGTGGAGCTCCTGCTCATCCAGCACCTTCCATTCCTTCATTCCCATTCCTTCATTCCCATTCCTTTATTTCCATTCCTTTATTCCCATTCCTTTATTTCCATTCCTTTATTTCCATTCCTTTATTTCCATTTCTTTATTTCCATTCCTTCATCCCCATTCCTTCATTCCCATTCCTTTATTTCCATTCCTTCATTCCCATTTCTTTATTTCCATTTCTTTATTTCCATTCCTTCATTTCCATTTCTTTATTTCCATTCCTTTATTTCCATTCCTTTATTCCCATTCCTTTATTTCCTCCACAGTTTTCCTGTTGTTCAAATTCCCCATATGAAATAATAAATCTCAATTTTTCAAGCAGATTCATGAAAGGTGGAGCTCCTGCTCATCCAGCACCTTCCATTCCTTTATTTCCATTTCTTTATTTCCATTCCTTTATTTCCATTCCTTTATTTCCATTCCTTTATTCCCATTCCTTTATTTCCATTCCTTTATTTCCATTCCTTTATTTCCATTTCTTTATTCCCATTCCTTTATTCCCATTCCTTTATTTCCATTCCTTTATTCCCATTCCTTTATTTCCATTCCTTTATTTCCATTTCTTTATTCCCATTCCTTTATTCCCATTCCTTTATTTCCATTCCTTTATTCCCATTCCTTTATTCCCATTCCTTTATTTCCATTCCTTTATTTCCTCCACAGTTTTCCTGTTGTTCAAATCCCCCATATGAAATAATAAATCTCAATTTTTCAAGCAGATTCATGAAAGGTGGAGCTCCTGCTCATCCAGCACCTTCCATTCCTTTATTTCCATTCCTTTATTCCCATTCCTTTATTTCCATTTCTTTATTTCCATTTCTTTATTTCCATTTCTTTATTTCCATTCCTTCATTTCCATTTCTTTATTTCCATTCCTTCATTTCCATTCCTTTATTCCCATTCCTTTATTTCCTCCACAGTTTTCCTGTTGTTCAAATCCCCCATATGAAATAATAAATCTCAATTTTTCAAGCAGATTTATGAAAGTTGGAGTTCCTGCTCATCCAGCACCTTCCATTCCTTTATTTCCATTTCTTTATTTCCATTTCTTTATTTCCATTCCTTTATTTCCATTCCTTCATTCCCATTCCTTCATTCCCATTCCTTCATTTCCATTTCTTTATTCCCATTCCTTTATTTCCATTCCTTCATCCCCATTCCTTTATTTCCATTCCTTTATTTCCATTTCTTTATTTCCATTCCTTTATTCCCATTCCTTTATTTCCTCCACAGTTTTCCTGTTGTTCAAATTCCCCATATGAAATAATAAATCTCAATTTTTCAAGCAGATTTATGAAAGGTGGAACTCCTGCTCATCCAGCATCTGCCATTCCTTTATTTCCATTTCTTTATTTCCATTTCTTTATTTCCATTCCTTTATTTCCATTTCTTTATTTCCATTTCTTTATTTCCATTCCTTTATTTCCATTCCTTTATTCCCATTCCTTTATTTCCATTCCTTTATTTCCTCCACAGTTTTCCTGTTGTTCAAATTCCCCATATGAAATAATAAATCTCAATTTTTCAAGCAGATTTATGAAAGGTGGAGCTCCTGCTCATCCAGCACCTTCCATTCCTTTATTTCCATTTCTTTATTTCCATTTCTTTATTTCCATTCCTTTATTTCCATTCCTTTATTTCCATTTCTTTATTTCCATTCCTTTATTCCCATTCCTTTATTTCCATTCCTTTATTTCCATTCCTTTATTTCCATTCCTTCATTCCCATTTCTTTATTTCCATTCCTTCATTCCCATTCCTTTATTCCCATTCCTTTATTTCCATTCCTTTATTTCCATTTCTTTATTTCCATTCCTTTATTCCCATTCCTTTATTTCCATTCCTTTATTTCCATTTCTTTATTTCCATTCCTTCATTCCCATTCCTTCATTCCCATTCCTTCATTCCAATTCCTTTATTCCCATTCCTTTATTCCCATTCCTTTATTTCCATTCCTTTATTTCCATTCCTTTATTTCCATTTCTTTATTTCCATTCCTTCATTCCCATTCCTTTATTTCCATTCCTTTATTTCCATTCCTTCATTCCCATTCCTTTATTTCCATTCCTTTATTTCCATTCCTTCATTCCCATTCCTTTATTTCCATTCCTTTATTTCCATTCCTTTATTTCCATTCCTTTATTCCCATTCCTTCATTTCCATTTCTTTATTTCCATTCCTTCATTCCCATTCCTTCATTCCCATTCCTTTATTCCCATTCCTTCATTTCCATTCCTTTATTTCCTTTCCTTCATTCCCATTCCTTCATTCCCATTCCTTCATTTCCATTCCTTCATTCCCATTCCTTTATTTCCATTCCTTCATTCCCATTCCTTTATTCCCATTCCTTTATTTCCTCCACAGTTTTCCTGTTGTTCCTTTTATTCCCCACGTTGCTTTTTATTACAGGTCCCACATCCTGCTGTGGGGAGAGCAACATTTATTCATAATTCATAACTTTTCATAGTTTTAAAAAAAATCAGGCTATAAAATCAATTTTAATGAGCATTTAATTAGAATTTTTTAGGGCACTCCTGAGGTGAAAAAGTTGGGAATGGGAATTGGCAGATGGGAAATGACACAGAGACATTTGCTCCAAATATTTTATGGATAAACCAGCAGCTTTCCCAAATATTTTGTGATGGGATTCTATAAAGTGGATGATCAAGTAGGGATGGGTTTAGCACCAGAAATAAAAAAGGGAATCTGAGGTGGAACAGCTTGAGGAGTAAAATTCCTGCTGCTCCATGGATGGAAAAACTCACTGGAAGCAGGAAAATATAAAATGAGAGTTGTGAGACAGAATTTTCAGGAAAAGCCATTTTTAGTCTTGGTTTAGTCTGGGACTTCCTGAAACATCTTGTTCCTGCTTTTTTCTCATCACATTTTGAGGAATGGGGTTTTTTTTTGGGAATTCATTAAGCAGAAGATTCCATGTGGGATTTCACTTGGATCCATCACTGTCTGACACCCTCCTGGTTTTTGACTAAATGAGGCCATTTTGGGTTTAGAAATATTTGAAAATGCTTTGGATTTAGTTCATTTTGCCACAATTTGGAATTCTACCAAGGAACATCAGAATTAAAGACCAGATCTTCTAATAAATGATGGATAATGAAAGGAAAAGGGTTTTTTATCACTTTAATCAAGAAAAAAATTATTTGGTGCCTCTCTGTGACAATCCCAAATCTCAATTCCTGTTGGAACTGAATGCCAGAGACTTGGCTCAGTGGAAATTATGGAAAGAAAATGGTTTTAATGTTGAAAATCCCAGGTTTTAAAAAGTCAGTCTGGTCCTCCAAAAGTCTGATCCCTCAGGTGGTTCATGTGGATCTCCACTGGGATATTCCCCAGGACAGCCAGGAATGGGAACAACTTGGGACTCCAATTTGTAGCATTTTAAAAAATTTATTGATGATTTTGGACAGAAAAACTGATCTGGAGGACCTGACCCCAAAGAGAGGGGTGGGATGGGTTTGTTCCCATCATCATTTGGGAATAGAGATGGAAATCCATGGGCTGGGGGAGCTGATCCTGGTTTTTGGGTGGCCACTGACCAGTGGTGGCCACAGGCACACGAAAAGATGGAAATTTGTCTGTTTTCCTGTGAAATCCAGCTCTGGATTCATGGAGCACCCATGGAGCACAGGACTGCTGAACTCATCCATTTTCCCGTGGTTTTAATGCCAAGTTTTCTCCTAAATCCACATTTTTAACAGCAGGAATCAGAAGACACAGAGGGTTGGGTGTGATCCAAGCCCACAGACCTGGGATAAGCACTTTGGGAACTGCTCCATACCTAGAGCACAAAATCTGGGTTTAAATTCTTCAGGAAGGGCTTAACCTGGGCTTAAACACTGCAGGAACCTCCTCAGGTGCTGGATTGATGGGTCAATCCATGGCCTCAGGAATTGTCCTGGCCTGAGACAATTCCAGTCTGGCTGTGACAATCAAACTCCTCAGTGTGTCCCACTGGCATGGAATTATTCCCAAAATGTCCTTTAGGATTAATTTTAATTACACATTTCATAATTAATAGGCAGCAATTTGTTATTCTGAACTGCTATGGATGCAACCCCATTTTTATGTTCCCACAAAACCCATCCCAGTGAGAAGGAAAAAATTCCAGATTTCCAATGTTTTCCTCCCATAACATCCCAGCCTTAAAGCACGAGGAGAGCAAATTCCCTCAAAGTTTTCTGGAAGTTTTGAGTTGTTGTTTTGGCAGGAAAAATTCGTGCTCAACCCCCAGAGAAGAGATTATTCCATGAACCCTCCAACAGAGCAGGGAGGCCTAAAAAGTTCTTGGGAGAATAATTTGTTCTTTAATATAAAAAAAAAAAAAAAACAGAGAAAGTGTCCAGGCAACAAGAAAGGAATTAAAATAACTCACCCAACACCCAGTCACATGCAGAAAAAAAATCCCTAAAAATAAAAATCCTGGAAGCAGAGCTGTTGTATTGACAGGGAATCATTCCACAGTCCCTAATCCAGCATCTGTTATCTCCAAAAACCTGCTGCACTCAATTCCCTGGAAACTGGGGCTGGGAAAAAATACTGCTATTAATTGATTCCCCAAATTAACTGCTAATCCAAGAATCCTGATTATGATTCGGCTGGTAATCAATTCATTTGATAGAAAGCTCCTTAAATTTTCCAAATTGCAGTTCAGCTCTTCCCTCTCTCTCTTTTCCACTTGTTTCATTAATTAGCTGTTTTTCCCAGCAGTGAAAAGCAGGATTTTCCTTTCTTAATTGCCTCTTGACCCTTCCTGGCTGTGCCTTCAGAGGTTCCTCATCAGGAGCAAATGAAAATGCTCTCGATGAATTAAAAATATTGCTGGGCCCAGAGGAAATTTCTCACCCTGGTGGTGGAATTTCTATTTGCCCAGGAGTGAATAAAAACTCCAAGTTATCCTTTGGAGTTCTGTTCACCCAGGTTTGCTGAGGAAAATCTGGGATTTTCCTGGGATACTGGGCTGGACTTCAGCTCATACAGGTGAGGGAGCAACCTCCTGGGTGAACCACATGCAGGATCCAGAATTGCTGGTCCAGCAGCAGCCAGGGGAATTCTGCAGCCCATGGGGGAGTTTTGCTGCCACTGGAGCAGCCCAGATCCCTGAGGAGCTGCAGGATCTTTGGGAAATGCTCCCAGCTCTGCCCTGCTCAGGTGAGATCCCACCTGCGGAGCTCCATCAGCTCTGGGGTCCAACAGCAGGAGGATGTGGAGCCGCCCGAAAGATTCCAGAGGAATCCAAGGAGCTGCTCCAAGGGCTGGAGCTGCTCTGGAGCCAGGATGGGAGAGCTGGGAATGTTCCCCTGGAGAGGAGAAGGATCCAGGCAGAGCTGAGGGTACCTAAAGGGGCTCCAGGAGAGCTGGAGAGGGACTGGGGACAAGGGATGGAGGGACAGGAGCCAGGGAATGGCTGCCAGTGCCAGAGGGCAGGGATGGGTGGGAGATTGGGAATTGGGAATTCCTGGCTGGGCTGGAATTGCCAGAGCAGCTGTGGCTGCCCCTGGATCCCTGGCAGTGCCCAAGGCCAGGTTGCATGTCACAGACACATTTTATGGAAAATCCTTTCATTAGGATTTTTTCTCCTGAGAAGCTGAGAGGCCTCAGGAACAAAATGCAAACATTGATTATCTGCTGCTGTGGAATGCAACAGGTGCATCTGGGATTGGTCTCATGTGGATGTTTCTAATTAATGGCCAATCACGGTCAGCTGTCTCGGACACTCTGGTCAGTCACAATATTTTATTTAATTATCATTCCATTTCTATTCTTTTCAAGCCTTCTGCTGAATCCTTTCTTCTATTCTTTTAGTAGAATTTTAATATATCCTTTTGTTTTAATATAATATATTCCATAAAATAATAAATCAGCCTTCTGAAAAAGAGATAGTCAACATTCCTATCTCTTCCCTGGTCCTGGGACCCCTGTGAACATCACCACAATTGGACACTGGGGCACCCTGGGACAGTGGGAGGTGTCCCTGCCATGGCAGGGGTGGGATTGGGTGGGATTTAAGATCCTTCCAACCCAAATCATTCCAGATTCCATGAACAGGCACAACCATGGTTTAAAGCCCTGCTCCTCTCAGGCAAATTCCCACCCATCCCTTTTTTCACCTCCCTTGTTTTCACCTCGCAGCCAAATTCCAGAGGTGCTGCTGCAAAGTGCTCGCCCTGTGCAGCACTCAGGGAAATATTGGATTCCCAATTAATGCTGGGATTGAAAAGCCACTCATTGATTGAGCTTCGTTAGGGAGATAACGAGGAGATATTTCTCATTCAGAGGCCTCTAATGAAGAATGGCTTTCCC
Source organism: Setophaga petechia (assembly GCA_024362935.1). Taxonomy (NCBI): domain Eukaryota; kingdom Metazoa; phylum Chordata; class Aves; order Passeriformes; family Parulidae; genus Setophaga; species Setophaga petechia. Next base: position 129,351 of record JANCRA010000180.1, read on the forward strand.
ATTCATCAAATTCCTGAATTCTAACAGAGCTGTGTTTACAGGAATCTCACACAAATCCTGGGTAATGATGCCACACTGGGATCTCCATGAGTTTCTCTGGGTCCTGGAGCAGCAGAACATCAGAAACAAAACATTCCAAGGCCAAAAATCCTCCTGGTCCTTCCCAGATGTCCCATATGGAGCAGTGGGATGGGATTGGAACAGCTCTGCTGCCATTGTGCTGGTTCTGCTCTAAATTTGGCTCTGGGAAAAGCTAAAATTAGGCTTTCCTGTAATATTCCAGCTTGGAGAAAGGAAGGAGCCTGTCTGCCAAGCTGCTGCTTCAGTCAATGATGGGGAAAGGTAAATTCAAAGTAGAGGAAAAATTAGCAATTATTAACAAAAGGTTTGGGAATTATTTACAAACTCCCAAGGCTGTGAGGTTCACACGTGTCCATGGCCACCATCCCTCTGGATAAAAGGATCACAGGGTGAGAGGTGTCCTGATCAGAGAATTCCAGAATGGTTTGGGTTGGAAAGGGACCTTAAATCCCATCCCACTCATACCCAACACCTCCCACTGTCCCAGGGTGCCCCAATGCCCAGCCTGGCCTTGGGCACTGCCAGGGATCCAGGGGCAGCCACAGCTGCTCTGGCAATTCCAGCCCAGCCAGGAATTCCCAATTCCCAATCTCCCCATCCAAAGGACAGTTGCCACTGATATCATCAATCCCACATTCCTACAAATCCCCACTTGGCAAAACCGAGATGAGGGTGGGAATGAACAGCAATTCCTCTCTGTTATTTCTCTTTATTTAATTTTAAAAACTCTGCAACCAACCCCAAGAATTCCAAGCTCACTTTCCTCTTTTTTTCCCTTTGAAAAAGATGTCCAAAGATGGACATAAATAATCCCCTGGGATGAGGTCTGCTCTTCCTGGAGGAACCACAGACTGATAATTTTCATTTTCTGGGATTTTGGACACTAAGTCAGTATCAGCTGCTCAAGCAGAAAGGAATTTGCTTTTCAATCCCAGATTTTGGACCATGTGGACCAAAGAACCTTCTCCTGGGAGGAACTCCATGGGGATGAATCCAGGTCCTGAATTCCATGAGGATCAGCCATACTTCTGCTGGAATCACTGGAACCAGCCCAGGGCAGGGCTGAAGAATGAGGAAAATCCAGCAAATCTTCAGGAAATTATCCAAATCCTTCATATTTCCAAAGTATTTTAATTGATGGAGCAGCTGTTTTATGGGAAAAGGGATAATTCCTGTTCCTTCTGTTCTTCCTTTTTATTTCTGGTCCCTAAAGGGAAGGAAGGGATTGACTCATCTCTGGTTGCTCTGGGATGAACATTCCCTGTCCTGGAAAATCCTTTGGCTTCTCCCTCCCTGTGATTTCCAGCCCTATCCCAGCCTCTTTTAGAATCTTTCAGGTAATTTCTGGAATACTGGCATTTTAAAATTAAATTAAATTAATTTTTTTTTTAAAGCAAAATATTCCAAGGGAATTTTGATTCCCCAAATAAAACCCATCACTCCCCCCTCAAAAAAATCTCTTATTCCCTTTTTCTTTATCCTTCTTGCAGCATTTCCTGGGATAATTTCTGATCATGTGGATCTAGGTTGGGATCCAACTCATTCCTATATTTCTTGCAGTCCTTTGCAGTGAATTAAATAATTTATTACTCTGAATTTTTTCCCTCTCCTATCCAGGCCTGTGACTATTCCAGAGCTTTTATTCCCATCTCAATTAACCTTAATTTTATTCCTTTCCTTGGGCAAAAATTCCTTATTCTCCTTATATGTCCCTTCTGATACTTTTTGCTCTTCTAATAATTACTTAATAAACTTTTTTCTTTAATTTTTATGAGATGCCCCGAAAAAACCCCAAAGAAGCTGCTTGACTTTATTAATTAAACCCTAAAGAAACCCTATAAAACTCTAATAATATTTTTATGTGCAGCATTTAATTCCTATCGATTTTCCAGGAGGTTGTGGCAGGAAGAAAAAGGAACTTCCATGTTTTTTTAATCAGAATTTTATTTTCCTGACATGACCATGGCTCGGGAATACAAAATATTCCAGAGGAATCGTTTTGCTGACTTGTGAGGAAAATGGAAAAGGCATGAAAAATGCAAATCAAATTAAGAGGAGGCAAAGAGAAATAAAAAAAAAACCAGGATAAAAAATGGTGCTGCCCAGAAATATCTGTGGGAGCCTGGATTATTATTTCCAAGCACCAAGAATTATAGGCAGGAATGAGATAAGATATTGGTTTTTTATTTGGATTTAATATAAGGCCCGAATGTAGTAAGAAAAAAACCAAAACATAAATCCAAGAGGAGCCTGTTGAGGAATTAATCAAGGATTTTGTAATTTAGGGAATGATGCCATGGAGTGGCTGTAGGATCACTAAAATGTTGTATTTCAGTAATTTTACCTTTTATGCACTGGAATAATCTTAATTCCATCAGCACTGATTTATAACCAGGAGGAGAGAAGCAGGAGAGTGGGAGATGGAATTAAAGAGGAACCCTGGGAGGTATCAGCTGTGGATTTGGGGGTGGAATTATTCCAGGACATCATTCCCATGTGCTATCCCTAAACCTGGATCCATGAGGGCAGAGGTGAGGGATTCCCCTTGATGGAAAGCTCTGGATGTTCACTTGGAAGAGCCAGGAGAATTCCCACCAGCTGGGGTGATTTATGGAGGAATAAACACGTGGAATGATTTTCCCTGGAATGTGTCACAGACACCTTTTAGGGAAAATCCTTTCTTAGGACTTTTCCTGCTAGAGCTGAGAAGCTCAGTAACAAATGTAAATAATTATTATCTGCTGATGTGGAATGCAACAGGTCCACCTGGGATTGGTCTTCTGTAGGTGTTTGGATTTACTGACCACTCATGGTAAAGCTGCTATCGCTCTCTGCAGAGAAACAAACCTTTGTTATTATTCTTTCTATTCTATTCTTAAAATAGCCAGCTGCTGAAGAAGCTTCCCTCTCTTCTATTTCTATGTAGTATAGTTATAATGTTATATATATATATATCATAATATAATAAATCAAGCCTTCTGATCCTGGAATCAAGATCCTGACTCTTCCATCCATCTAAAAACCCCTGTGAGCACCGACACAGGAATGCATTTAGGGGACAGCAGCATCAGACACAGCAAATCCATGGAGCTGCACCGACAGCAGGGAAACTCGAGATGGAAATCCAGGAGCTTTTTCCAGCTTTTAGATCAGATTTCTAAGTGTGGGAAGGGGGACATGGCTGGGATCTCCAGGTTGGGAATTCTGCTTGTGATGCCTCAGGTTCAGCTTTTCTGTTTTTCAGATTCTGTGCTGCTTTAGTGTGAGGGTCTGGGCTCCATACCAGGGGATGGTTCTGATGAGGTGCAGTTCTGAGCTCTGTGCACAGAGCAGGGAGACAAAACAATTCCTGCTCCAGCTGGGCACCAAGGACAAATGATCCAAATCTCAGCCCAGGAGCACAAACCCCGTGGGCTGGAGAGAGAAAAACAAGCAGGGTGGGACTGCCTGGGCTAAAGCTGGGATGGGACAATGAACTGCAAGATGCAAATGGAGCAGAACTGATCCCAGGGACAGACCCCGTGCCCGCTCGTGCATTTTGGGGCCATTTGGGTTCATCTTGGGTGCAGCCCTGGCTGGGCTCTGGTGCTGCCCAAGGTGGATCCATGAAGGAGATGCTTTGAATCAATCCCTGCTTTATTCTGGAACTCCAGCCAGCCTCTGCTCTAGGACAGCCTGCACAAGGCATAACTTGCAAAAGCTGCAGGATTTCTCTGGGAATTTATTTTGTTGTATTATTTCTAAGAGTTTATTGTGTTCCTATTTCTTATTCCCACATTTTGAATATTTGCTGGAATGGTTGTTAATAATATCATGATATTACTCAACTCCCTATTGATTTATATCCATGTGTGTGCCTGTGTGTGTGTATATATATATATATTTATATATATATATACACACACATGCCATCTATGTTATTATGCCATCTATATTAAATATATATGTCAATAAAAATTCAGGATCTGAGAGGTCTCTTCCAACATTTTTATGCCACTGGATCCCTGGAAGTGTCCAAGGCCAGGTTGGATGGGGCTTGGAGCAACCTGGGATAGTGGAAGGTGTCATAAATACAAACAAAATTCTATGTTTCTAAACAACTCTATACACGGATATACACTTATTTATCTATATAATAGACTCATGGAATGGTTTGGGTTGGAAAGAGCTTAAATCCCATCCAGTGCCACCCCTGTCATGGCAGGGACACCTCCCACTGGTGGCTCCAAGCCCCAGTGTCCAGCCTGGCCTTGCTTGGACAACACTTCCAGGGATGAAGCAGCCACAGCTTCTCTGCCATCATCAGCCTCAATTTCTTTCTTGGAACAATTCCCATTTTCCTGATGTGAAGGAGCATCCAGAGGCCTTCACCAGCTGGGTCTGATTCCTTGGACACGGCTGGAGAGGAACCCAGGGCTGATGAAACCTGGGGGTGCCAGCACGGAGGAGCTGAGCTGAAGGTCCCACCCACTCTGGAATGACACAGACACCTCAAGTTTTCACCAGAATTCTTTTTTTCTGTGGATTTAACCCCCAGGAATGAAACAGAGACATGAGGCCTACTCTGAGGCTGAAGGCCGCGCAGAGCAGAGATTTTTCCCATTCGTTCAGCAGAAACATTTAAATAAAACAAGAGAGCTTTGCCTCTGAGGCCTGGAGACAATCCCACATTGGGAGAAAGTGTTAAATACACTCAATTTTATTGCAGACATCTTTTATGAAAAATCCTTTCCTTAGGATTTTTCCTTTTGAGAAGCTGAGAGGCCTCAGGAACAAAATGTAAACATTGATTATCTGCTGCTGTGGGATGCAACAGGTGCATCTGGGATTGGTCTCATGTGGTTGTTTGTAATTAATGGCCAATCACAGTCAGCTGGCTTGGACTTTCTGTCTGAGCCACAAACCTTTGTTATCATTCCTTCCTTTTCTATTCTTAGCCAGCCTTCTGATGAAATCCTTTCTTCTATTCTTTTAGTATAGTTTTAATGTAATATGTATCATAAAATAATAAATCAGCCTTCTGAAACATGGAGTCAGATCCTCATCTCTTCCCTCATCCTCAGACCCCTGTGAACAGCATCACACAATTTAGGTTTTATATTGTCATTAACAGGAGTGTGATTTTAAAACCCACAGGCCTGGGAAGTGCATCCTTAAGGAATATCTGCACATGGAAGTTTTACATACAGGCATAGCAGGTGGGGGATTTTAGGGGTGTAGATAAAAGTGAAATACAATTTGGGGGATTTTAGGGGTGTAGATAAAAGTGAAATAAAATTTGGGAAACCTTCACATCACTCACAGAAGAATTTCACTTTGGATGCAGTGAATCCCTCTGTCCCATGTGAGCCTTCTTCGTTTTTTGTTCCATTCCTGGCAGGATGGAGCCACAATTCCACCTTAAATTCTCTCCCTTTCCCCTTGAACACCCTGGCTTGAACAGGAATTTCAGGCTCCAAAAAGGAGCCGACGTAAAACTGATAAAGAAAAAGTGAAAAACACTTGAAAATGCTATTTTGAGGCTTCTGGGACTTGAATAAATGAGCTTATTAACTCAATTATGCACGACATTTGGAATATTTTATCCTTTCAGCCCATTCCTCCCTCTTTGCTGGAACAGAAATGCTGGAATTCTCCTCTCTGCCTTTCCCAGGAATTTGGAGAAACTTCCAGATGTGATGTCCAGGCTGCATGAAGTGAAGGTTCTCATTCTTTCTTTCAAGATGCCCTCAGTGGTGATTTACCATCTATTTTATTCATTTTTGACATCTATAAACATTTTTTTTTCTTATGATCTGGTCCTAGAAAGAACCCAGGACTGATTTTAGTTTGTTTTAGTGGTGAATACAGGTGAGATCTGCCACAAGATTATTGTCAATTATGGGAAATTTTAAGTTTCTTCATGGTTAATTTTCAGAAGTTTTCACCTTTGGAGTTCACCTGATCTTGGATTAAAATGTGGCTCCTCAAGGACAATTTCCTAAATTTTTTTGTTTCCACTCTCAAGCACCAAATGTGGGATTTATCCGCTCAAAGGCTGATACCTACATATAAATATTTTTATTTTATATATATAAATCTGGCTTACCTTATCATGGAGATTCCCATTGGATCAAGAGAATGAGAAATCCCATCCCAAAATTCTTCTTATCCCAAGGGAGATCTGGAAGTAGAAAAACATTTTAAACATTTTAAACATTTTCTCTCTGCTGATTCAAGAGAGACTTGAAGCCAAGAAATTGACCCTTCAAGGTCAATCTGACACCAGGTCCAAACATTTATTTGCAATAAATTGAGCCAGAAAATTAAAGAAAAAAATATTTACTAAGAGTTAATTAACAACCTCATTAAAACCTGCCCCTCATTAAAGCCACCCCTCATGAGCTCTTGGCCAAACCCCACAGGAGGTGGGGCTGGAGCTCTGCAGGTGGCTCCAGGGGAAGCTGATTTTTGGGATTTGGAAGGTGGATTTTGTTCCTTCTCACTTGTTCCAGGTAAGCAGCAGAGCTGAGTTCCAGCACAGTCCTGGGAATGCTGTGACCCCTCTGGAATTTTATTTTGCTGACTAAATTCAGTGTAAATGTAGTGAGATTCCACCTCTAGGAATTTCTGAGAAGAGCTGGTTTCCATTTTTCTGGGGGTATTTTTCCTCCCCCAGATGTCAGACTGATGGCTATGGTGGGGTTAGGTGACTTTTGCTCTATTTTCAAATAAAACAATAAACACTTAAGCAAATAAAGCTTATTTGAAAAAAAATGGGAATGTACTGATTAATCCATCCTGAAAAAGCTGATGGATGCATCAGTGAAAATAAAAGTGTGAAAGTGAAAATAAGACCCAAATTAGGAAATAATTCATTTTTGGGAGGCTGCTTTAATTACCGACAGCAGAGGCAAGAGCTTTAAGAGACATATAAATGGATTTTTTAGTTAAATTATTGTACAGTCAATGAAAGATCAGGACAAAATGTTAATTAAAGGGGCAATGTGTTTGTTCGAAGCAAAAACAACACAAGATGGGACAAAAGTCACATGTCTGGGAGATAATCCAAATTCTCAAGCATCCTGAGATAAATTCAATTCTCACTTTTTGTTTATTCTATTATTATTTCATCCTGGAGACCTTGGAGAGATGTTTTCAATTGCCTTCACCTGTGAGGAAATCCTTATTTAAAACCTGAAATTTCAGTTGTTGTTGGGAGACAATAAAAGAATCCATAAACTGATTCAAAAGTGAGTGTGGGGAGTTTTAAAACTGCAGACAAACTTTTGCTTCTGAAAGCCACAAAACAATGGATTGGCATTCAGATTTTATCTCCCAAGAGCTACTTCCAGTGGTCATTAGTGGGAAAATAAGGATAATTTGGGATTTTGGAAGGCTCTGATGATGAACACTGAAAACTGATCTCACAGCAGAGTGGAAAGAAGGTGCTGGAACTGATGGTGGGAGATTTTTACATTGGGAAGTCTGGATTTGGAGGGGCAGAAATTATGGAAAATCTGGTGCAGGTTTTGTCTGAGCTCCTGTGTCCAGTTTGGGGCTGTTTTGGGAACCAGAAGTGTTGAGAGTTTTTTGCAGATTGAGGAGTTTTTGTTAGACAATGGCCATATTCAGCCAATGCACAATCCAGCCTGCCTGCACTAATGGACAATGATCATGTACACAGGCAATGAATAATGGACATATTCAGAAATGGGGTTGGTGTATCCTTGAAAGAGATACAAGAAGAAGAATCATCAGGACTCAGCAAGTTTGGGAAAGTCAGAAAAAAGTAAATCATGGATGAGCCTGATGAGCACAGCAAGATGTGTGAAAAATTAAGTGATCCAATCAGCATTTTAATTTAGACAGGTGAACAGCCAGGATTAACCAATCATGTATTGGCTAGAGAGGCGTGGACAGTAGAGATTTATTATAAATTTAGTCTTTTTAAAGATAATAAATTTGGCTTCACTAGATCATGTTAGTCATGCTGTGTTGTCCCTGAACCTCCACGTCCGGCACAGAGGGACATGGAAGGGGCTGGAGGAGGTCCAGGGAAGGGTCTGGAGCACCAGGAGCAGCTGAGGAACTCAGCCTGGAGAAAAGGAGGCTCAGGAGGAACCTTCTGGAAGGACACAGACTCAGGCTGGGCCAGGGCAGCTCAGGGTGGGCACAGCAGGAATTTCCCCATGGAAAGGGGGCTCAGGCCTTGGCACTGCCCAGGGAGGGTTGCAGTGCCCATCCCTGCAGAGATTTAAATCCCTGTGGATGTGGCACTTGGGGACACAGTCAGAGTGGCCTTCGCAGTGCTGGGAAAGGGTTGGACTTGGTCTCAGAGAACTTTTCCAGCCTAAAGGATTCCATGATCCCATGGCAGGGTACCTGCCAGCCATGCACATGGATCCATGGGAGAAATGCCCTGGCACAGCATTGCTTGGATTCACTGAACCCACAGCAGGAATTTCCCCATGGAAAGGGGGCTCAGGCCTTGGCACTGCCCAGGGAGGGTTGCAGTGCCCATCCCTGCAGGTGTCCCCTGGAGGTGGCACTCAGAGCTCTGGGCTGGGGACAGGGTGGGCATTGGGCACAGCTGGGACTTGGTGACCTTGAAGGGCTTTTCCAGCCTCAGAAATCCTGGGATTCTGTCTCCAAATCCCAAAGCACAGCCCAGCGAACACAGAAATATTTGTAGGACCGGATTTTGAGCTGATAAATGCATCGGAAAGAACAACAACTGCTGGAACTGATCCTGGCAGGATCTCAGTGGAAGTTTCAAGGAATAAGCACAATATTAATTCCACACTTTGCCTTCAGCACAAAGCTTGGGATGAGAAGCTGTGAACAAGAAAAAGCAGCACAGTCCTGACTCTGTCTGAGTAACAAAGGAATGCTAAAAATATTCCCAGACGTTGTTATCATCCCAGATATTATTAAAGACTGCGAGGCCTAAAGGAAATTACAACACCCTGGAGATTAAAGGAGATTTATCCCAGCTGCCTGTGCTGCCTCGTCCTCCACACTCATGGAGCTGTGGAATGTTTATTTGTGGGACAAGAAATAAACAAAGGAAGTGGGAAAACACTGGCACAGGTGCCCAGAGAAGATGTGGCTGCCCCTGGATCCCTTTAAGTGTTGAAAGCCAGGTTGGACATTGGGGTTTGGGGCACCCTGGGACAGTGGGAGGTGTCCCTGCCATGGCAGGGGTGGCACTGGGTGGGATTTAAGATCCTTCCAACCCAAGAAATTTTGGGATTTTCCAATTCTTTGCTGTGCAAAGGAGGGAGAGGAGGAATGGATCTGAGATTCCTCCTGAAAGTTCACCAGGCTCATCCCAGACATGCAGATCCCATTAGCACAAAACAGGGAATTGCTGGACACCAGGAGCTGCTGCTCAAATGTAGGGAATAATTGATCCTAAAAGACCAAAAATTAATGGATTTAAAGGGTTTACTCCCCAGGCATGTCAAACCCTGAGCTGGGAATGAGCAGCAATCCAAACTCCAGAGGTTCATCACAAAATTGTTCTCTTGACTTGGGAAGTGAAGATCAACTTCCAGGAAAACACGTGGGGCCTCATTTTAATCCTAAATCCTATTTAACTCTGGTGTTAATTACCATGGAAAGCCAAAGGCTTCTGTTCATGTTTAAAGGGTTTTAAAACCTTTTTATGCTTCACCTTGAAGGAGCTGCCACTCCTCAGCAGCACATCAAAGCCTAATTTGCTCTGCTCCTGCACAAAGTCCTCACTCCTTGCTTGGCAAAGCTCCTTGGGTTAATTACTGGCTCCCAGGAAAAGGACAAATTTAATGTAATTAGCCAATGGCTAAATAATGGGAGAATTTCCTGTTGCATCACACTTTGCATCTCATTAATGACATTGCCTCCCTTTTCTTTGAATGGCTTTGGACATGTTTGGGGAAGAAACAAGGCAGGGGTTTTATAACCAAGCCCAAATTTGCATTTTCCTTGGAGTAATCCAAAGCAGGAATTATTTCAGCTGGGAAAGGAGGGATCAACTCTCTGTCTTGCACAGCTGATGCACCAAAGCTGCTGCCATCTCCAAAACTCTGTGTTTCTCCTGCTCTTCCCTTTTCTCCATCAAAACAGCTTTTCCCAGTTTTATTCCATGTTTTTCCCTGCTTTTAGCCCTGTTGGGCCTTTCCTGTTTATTTGAGATATTAACTGAAGAAATCATGGAATTACTGATGTTGGAAAAACCCTTTGGGATCACTGAGTCCAACCTGTGCCTGATTCCCACCTCAAGTGCCACATCCAGGAATTCCTTGGACATCCAGGAATTCCTTGGACACCTCCAGGGATTGGGACTCCAAACCTCCCTGGGCAGCCCCTTCCAAGGCCTGAGCAGCTTTTCCATGAAAAAATTCCTCCTGATACCCAGCTATCCGATGGAAAGTTGGAAAAGACCTTTGGGATCATCAAGAGGATTCCTGACTTAAAATTCCCATTTCTCATGGCCTCATAAGTCCAAAAAAACCCAAAAAATCAAATCTGAACAGCCCTGGGAGGGAAAAAAAAAAAGGAATTCATGTTTCTCATGGTCTTGTTTTAAATATCTCAAGGCAAAACTTTTCCAAATAAAAACTTTTCTAATGGAGAAGAAAAGCCTGTAGAAAGTTGCCTTTCTCAACATTTTAAAAACATGTTGGTAGGGGATAAAAATCAGAAGGAATTATCCAAGTGCTTGATAATGGGAAAGGAAAAGAGAAGTTTATGGAGCTTCTCTGTTTAAATGTGATTTATTTATCCCCAAATTTGTGTCCACTTCTCCATATTCAAGGTTAAAGGACACAGGGAATACTCTGGCATGGGAATTTCAAATTTAGGAAGTGACAAATGGCCTGGAGGAAAAGGCTTGGGAAATCTGACCTGCAAAAACTGGGAATAAAGACTTTAATTGACATTTGAGTGTGGATGTGGCATTTGGGGACGTGGGATTGTGGTGGGCTTGGAAGAGCTGGGGAATGTTTGGATTTGATGCTCTTGGAGGGCTTTTCCATCTGGAATAATTCTGGGATTCTAGGATTCTAAAAGAAATGAGAAAAGAAAAATGTTTTTCCATGCAAAGCAGTGATTTCCCTGTGGAATTCATCATTTTTGGGGACTCAGGGGAACTGAGAACACGACAAGACCTGGAATTAACAGGCTGGGATGAGCACTGGGAATATCTGGAGTGGCTGCAATTAGTCATAGGAAAAAACACCATGGAAGAGATGAAAATTCATGTTTTCCACTCCAAGTAATCCCCAGATCTAAAGGTAAAATCTCCTTTGTGGGGTGGATTAATCCTGAGCTGTTCATTCCAGGCTCTGCCTTTCCTTGGAGACATCCATTACAAATTCCTGTGCAGAAACAGCACTTTTAAAATGGGAATTTTGAGACTCATTCAAGGAATTGGAAGTTTTGAAACTTAAAAAGTGCATTTGAACAGGAGAAATCCCTGTGAAGTAACTCTTGGAATGTGTGAGTTACAGGGAACATTTCCTTTTTATTTTCTTTTATGGCTGGGGTGAATCTGTCCTGGATATTTATGAATAATTCTATTTTATTTTTTTTTTTAGTCAAGGATTATAAAACAAAAAGTTTGCAATTTTGTGCTCTATGTGAAGGCTACAGCTCACAAACTCAAATCATAACCACATTTAGGATTTTATGGCCAGGTTGGAAGTTTATTTTTGGGTAATCTGTGCATTTTTTCCACTTGCAGTCCTACAGGAGGGCAATTTCCAAGGAAAATAAACCCCCCATAACCTGATTTCCCTTCCATACCCTCTGGCTGATTTGATTCAATATTTAATTTTTCTTATCAGTTGAGAATCACAAATTTCACTTCAGCTGTGTCCTGGTTTTTTATGTATTATATGAAATTCATTTACTGTAGGCTGGAAAATAATAATAAAAATCGATTTTTTTCAGTATTCCTGCGAACAATTTAATTTCAGAAAAAACACTATTTAGGGAAGGTGAGGACAAGATTTATTTTTAATTATCATCCAAAAAAAGATGGATGCAAAGCTTCAAATCCTCCACTTCTTTTAGCTGCTCTTTTCCTTCAATCCTTTGTGTTTTAACAAAACGGGAAGGGAATAAAGCGAAGAGGAGATGAGGGGAAAAATGGATCTATTCCATAAAATTACGGAATCCCAGAATTGTTGGATTTGGAAGGATTTTTAACCCCATCCTGTCCCATGGGCAGGGACACCTCCCTCTGTCCCAGGTTACTCCATCCAACCTGACCTTGGGCACTTCCAAGGATTTGCAGGAGGAGGATGAGGCACTTCCAGCCCCATTCCTGCCTGGAAGGGCCCTTGACCACTCTCTGCTCCCCACAATCAGATTTTTTTCTCTAAATCTCTTTCCCCAATCAGATTTTTTTCCCTAAAATCTCTTTCCCCAATCAGATTTTTTTCTCTAAAATCTCTTTCCCCAATCAGATTTTTTCCCCTAAAATCTCTTTCCCCAAATCCCCACGGTGAGGAATGGCCGTGTGCAATCCCCTTATCTTTCTGAGGATAAATCTTCCCAGATTTATCCTGTACTTTCCCCAGCACTGTTTTGAACATTTCCAGCTTTTTGCCAATAATTTCCCTTCTCTTCTTGCTCCCAATTAACCTTTCTGCCTCCCTTTAATCCCGTTAACGGCGCTTTCCACCATTTCCATTTTTCCGTGGCCTAATGGAGTTTTTTCATCCCTTTCCTTTTGATTCCCCATTTAATGATGTTGTTATTGCTGCTGTAAAACCAGCTGGTTATTGATAACTCCTGCTCATTACTAAATTAAACTCAGCCTTATCAGCACTCAAGGCTCAGCCTTGATGTGGAAATCAACCCCTCAGTGTTCTCCACTCGTTCCCAAGGTTTGATTTCCTGGATATCTGATGTTAAATCGCTCCTCTCAGTGCTTCAAGAAGAAAATTCCACTGTGGCTTTGTCCAGGGTTTATTAAAAATATGCTCAAGAGATTAGGCTGTCACTCCGGGAGAGGTTCAAGTGTTCTGAAGGAAAACTGCTCTGAAATGTTAAACAAACAGGAGAAATGTTTCACAAAAAGCTTCAAAATCACTGGAAAACGCAGAATTTTTAGTGTTTGTGACACAGGCATCCTTCAAGTAAATTCCTGTTGCCTTTTGTGTCACAAAAGGAGAAACCTTTCCTTTCCTTTCTCCTTCCCTTTCTCCTTTCCTTTCCTTCCCTTTCTCCTTCCCTTTCTCCTTCCCTTTTTCCTTTCCTTTCCTTTCCCTTTCCCTTTCCCTTTCCCTTTCCCTTTCCCTTTCCCTTTCCCTTTCCCTTTCCTTCTCTTTCCTTTCCCTTTCCCCTACAATATCTGAGAGCTGATCTTGGGCCTACAAAACCCAAGAGCTTCCCCATTTCTTTAGAGGGATAAACCAACTGTTAATTCCCAGGTGGCTCTGGGAGAACAGAGACCTGGAGAGACCTGGGATGGTGGGAACTGTCCCTGCCCATGGCAAGGAGTGGAACTGGATGGGCTTTAGTGTCCCACCAACCCCAGCAATTCCAGGATTCTCTGATTTCCTTTTCTCTTCCCACTAAGGGCATTCCCAGGGATGATTTCCTGCAAAGCTGACAGGGCAGGTGATATTTTCCCATTTTTTTTTCTCAAGGATGAAATGTTGCTTTTTTTGTGACCCTGCTTGAGTCTACCGAGCACCCAAGCCAACAAATCTCCATGATCCAATACCTGCAATGAGCAGATGTCTGGACACCCTCAGCTGCCAAATAAACCCAGTGGAATTAAATTAAGAAGATCACAAGGATGTGGATCTGGTGGAATGGAGGATCAGAGGAGGCCACAGAGCTCCTCCAAGGGCTGGAGCTGCTCTGGAGCCAGGCTGGGAGAGCTGGGAATGTTCCTCTGGAGAGGAGAAGGATCCAGGGAGAGCTCAGAGCCCCTGGCAGGGCCTGAAGGGGCTGCAGGAGAGCTGGAGAGGGACTGGGGACAAGGGATGGAGGGACAGGAGCCAGGGAATGGCTTCAAATTAACAGAAAGGTTTAAATTGGATATTGGGAATTGGGAATTTCTGGCTGGGAGGGTGAAGAGACCCTGGAATAGAATTGCCAGAGCAGCTGTGGCTGCCCCTGGATCCCTGGCAGTGCCCAAGGCCAGGCTGGACATTGGGGCACCCTGGGACAGTGGGAGGTGTCCCTGCCACGGCAGGGGTGGCACTGGGTGGGATTTAGGATCCCTTCCACCCAAACCATCCCAGGATTCTGAGAAAACTTCAGGGAAATCACCTCAGGCAGTTTCTACTTGGAGCAATCTTGCCAAGGCCGCAGCAGCTGCCCTGACAAATCTTTCTCCCCAAGGATTAACTCATCCCAGATGGAATTTAGGCAGCTTTTGCTGCCAGAGACAAAGCTCCTTGTTCTGAACAAGTGCCAATCAGGAGTGCAAAGTGAGGGTCAACAGCACAAAAAAGCAGGATTTTTCAAAATTTAGATGTATTCTCTTCCTAATGGGAGAAGGTCATGGAAGTTCATGGAGAGCTCAGAAGGGCGGAATTTTAAGGAATAAGAAATCAAATCAGGTATCAGCTGCAGAGAAATGAAATTAAACTGGACATTTCTGTTCCTGAGAGAGAAAATGAGCAGACAAAGGGATCAAAGCAAGGAGGGCAACTGGCAGGAAATGATATCCAGCAATTATTGGGCAAGATGGGATTGGAGCTTTTTCATGGCACCAGGATAAAGCCAGGGTCTTCCTTATCTTTCCAAGGAAGAATAATCAGAAATAAGAATGACCAGTGTCAAATTTAGAGCAAATTTGTTGAAATCATGTGAAGAATTCAAGAGGCTGCTGGAGCCCTGGGAATTCAGAGCATAAAAAGACTGGAATGTTTTGGAATTTTGTGGGAAGAGGGAATGGAGCTTTCCCAGCTGCTGGAATTATTTCACCTTGGTCACTTGTGAATTTTACACACAGGTCTGTTGTATTTCCATGTAACCTTGTGCCACTGGGAAATACCCCTTCCCTAAAATCCCTGAAATATTTTCCAATTCCTTCCCATCCTTAGCAGAGTTCCTTTAGCTCCACCTCCAAAGATTTCCAATCATTATCCTTCCTGGAATATGGTCCAATTATTATCCAGGTCTCCAATTATTTTTCCTGGAAGTTTAACCAAACCCAAACACTTGGATAATCTCATTTACTTCTTCCCAGCCACAATGGGCTTTTAGATCCTGCCTTTCCCTTCGTCCTTTATTCTTTGTATTTCTGGCAAAAAACCCCAAACCTATGGAGTTCTGGGTGCTATTTTCAAATTTATTTTCATTTTTTACCCTTCCT
The DNA here is from genome assembly GCA_024362935.1 of Setophaga petechia. Classification (NCBI taxonomy): domain Eukaryota; kingdom Metazoa; phylum Chordata; class Aves; order Passeriformes; family Parulidae; genus Setophaga; species Setophaga petechia. Next base: position 144,736 of record JANCRA010000180.1, read on the forward strand.
TCCTGCTTCCCTAAGGACTGGGATGCTTTGTATGATGCAGGGAATGAAAGAGGAGAATCCCTCCTGTTTTTCCATGGAAGCTGCAGTGCAGAGGCAGCTGAGCCTCTTCTCCACCTCTGGAAAACCAAAAGGAAAATTTCCCATCCAGATGGACTTGACTGACCTCATTCTGTGTCCAAGACTTTGTGAATCTTTAATTTTTTGGAAACAGGAGGTTTTTTTGGTGTTTAATATGGAGTGGAATATTGAGCACAGTGAAAATTATTGAGCAGCCCGTTTTTGATAAATTATAACCCAAGTCTGACTCTGGAATGGACTCAGGAATGTCTCAGACTTCAGGGAAGCTTTATCCATTTGCACCTGGTTGGATTCTGTCACTTAAAAGCTGCTACATCCCAGCATGAGCTTGTTTGTCAAGGTGTGTGTGCTGCCATTTAAAGGAGTGCCAGGACATGGAATTTTCACCTTCCTTAAATTCCCTTCATTAAATTTCCTTCCTTAAATTGCTTGAATAGGAATTAATACATGGATACACTGGGATATTCTGGGGTCTTTTTTTCATATAATTTAGGGATCAGGTAGCTGAATATAATATGGTTGGGTTTAATTTGTTATTCTTTGTATTGTGCATGAACTGCAGGATAAGGGAAAACGTTTAAATCCTGTTTTTGATTGATTGGGATCAATCAGGACTTGTAGTGCTATGGAAAACCTTTAAATCATATTCCTGATTGATTAAAATTAAGATTTATCCCACTGATTCAATGCAAATTTTTGTATTTTCTACCTGGCAGCTCAAGTTTTCCACTTGATAACTCCCTGTCCAACAGCACAAACCAAGGATTCTTTCCCTACCCCTGAAACCTGGGAACATTCCTTTAAAATTCACCCGTCAGCATCTTTCCCTTACCTTGGATGTCCTTTCCCTGCCCAGGGAGCCCTAAACTCTCCCAGAGCTGGAGGGTGGATTTAACGTGGTTTGCTGAGCCTGAAATGAGAGCAGCAGTTCCAGCCCCGAGAGCTCCAGGAGTGGGAGGATTTGCCCGGCCGTGGAAGCGACTCCGGAATCTTCTAAAGCTGCTCCAGGGAGCAGCTCCTCCCTCCTCATCCAGGGCTGATTTTCCACCTCCTTCCTGCCTTTCATCCCTGAGGATGAGAGCAGGCAGAGCCCCGTGGCAGGAATTGTGTCAGACCAGGCTGGCAGGTTGCATTTAGCACCTTCTCCTTTTCCTTTCACATGGACACAGCAGCACCTGGGAAATGGGGATGAAAATCTGGGATGGGAAAAAGTCTGGGAAGCACAAGGAGGATTTGCCCTCACATGTTATTTTCTGATCATATTTTTTGGTTTATGAACGAGTGGCCACGTCCTCCCTGAGGATTTCCATGATGTGGTTTGCAGATCACCAATCCATGTTGGGAGCAGCAATCTAGGAATTGTGGAATTCAAAAATAAATGTGGAATTGAGTAGGACTGGCTTGTGGGGTTTGAGAACTCTCCCTTGTCTGCACCTCATTCCATGGAATCATGGGATGGTTTGGCTTGGGAGGGACCTTAAATCCCACCCAGTGCCACCCCTGCCATGGCAGGGACACCTCCCACTGTCCCAGGGTGCCCCAATGTCCAGCCTGGCCTTGGGCACTGCCAGGGATCCAGGGGCAGCCACAGCTGCTCTGGCAATTCCATTCCAGACCCTCCCTGCCCTTCCAGCCAGGAATTCCTTCCCAATCTCCCATCCAACCCCACCCTCTGCCATTCTGGATGGGCTTTAAGGCCCCTTCCATCCCAAACCATTCCATAATTTCATTTTAAGGAAAAGCAGGCCCGCCCTGGGCTGTTGGTGGCCTCACCTCTCCATCTGCCTCCATCCCAGAAATCCACATCCAGAGCTCTCCCTTTCCACCACACAAGTGAGCAGAGCATGTCCCTTTATGTTAAGGGTAATTCCCTTGGGATTTTTTTTCCTTTTCCCAAATTCTCCTGGCTCTGCTGGAGAGGCCTCATTCCTGGAATGAGCCTGTCTGCTTTCCCAAACATCCATAATGGAGCAAGCACCAAGACTAATGCAGACCTTAATGCGAGTTTTGAAGGTGTTTATTGTGGCTGACTAATTAAATGCCTCATAAAGAGAGGGAGGAGAGCTGCAATTCCAGTTCCTGAGGAAAATAAATCCACCTCCTGCAATAAATCTGGATTTGGAGCTTTATGGATCCTCTCACCTGTGAATCAGCAGAGCCTTTTCTGTTACTGTCTCAGCACTGAATCAAATTTCCCAACATTTTCCAGCCAATGTCTTATCCCAGCCTTTCCCAATCCCCTGTCACAAACTTCTCTTTGCTCATGGAACAGCCTCTGGAATCATTGTCCTAGGGTGATGTTATGATGCTTGTATCCCCATTTGTGTGTTCTGTTCATGCTGGATATCATGTTCTGTGCCTTCAAGACTGGCTCTGAAGAGCAAAAATTTTGTTTTGTTTTTTTGTTATCAGTTTTGGTTTTGCTCTCAGCTGCTCCCCCACAGCTGGTGGGACACACAGACAGGGCAGTGCATGGTGCTGCTTTTGCTTTTTGCTTTGCTTTTTGCTTTGCTCTTGCTCCTGCTTTACTCCTGCTTTGCTCTTGCTCTTGCTTCTGCTCATTACAGTCCAAATTTTTCCCTGCACTGTTTCTCCTTTCGCTGTTTTGGACCAACTCAAGCCTGCCCCAGACTGGGCCCTGGGAACACCGAGAGTTTGCACCTTGTGGCTGCAGCAGCTGCCCCAGCACAGGAGGGACTGAGAACAGAGCGAGCACCCCCAGAGAGACTTTCTGAATTTGTCATCTTTGTCAGAGCAGTGACAGAGTGGTGTCACCCGGTATTGTTCATTCTGTGTGCTGGGGGGGCTGTGCCTGTAAATAAACAGGTTCTGTGTGCTGGGGGTGCTGTGCCTGTCACATAAACAGGTTCTGTGTGCTGGGGGGGCTGTGTAAATAAACAGGTTCTGTGTGCTGGGGGTGCTGTGTAAATAAACAGGTTCTGTGTGCTGGGGGTGCTGTGCCTGTTCAATAAACAGGTTCTGTGTGCTGGGGGTGCTGTGCCTGTTCAATAAACAGGTTCTGTGTGCTGGGGGTGCTGTGCCTGCTCAATAAACAGGTTCTGTGTGCTGGGGGTGCTGTGCCTGTTCAATAAACAGGTTTTTTCCACTTCTTTCTGAGGAAGCCTTCCCAAACCTGCTGGAGAGAGGGGCCGTGTGGGTTTGCTTTCTGGAGGGGCCCCTCTGGGAGGTTTTCTCCCAAATTTGCTCTAAACCAGGACAATCATCCATCTCCAGAGAGCAGTGGAGCAGGATGGAATTTGGGAGCATGATGAGGGTGTCAGGGTGGTTTCTGGACCCATACCAATGTGGGAGATGACAGCTGGGGACCCCGGCGTGCACGGAACGGGTGGCTGGCTCCGGCCACTCCTCGGAGTTCTGCTCGCTCCAGAATGGATGGATGGCACTGTGCCACTCAAAGGAAGGAGAAGCACTCCTGGAATATCAAGTGGAGGATCAAGTCTGCTTCAGTGGGCAGGTGGTGGCACTGGAATGCTGATGGGGACACCCTGCAGAGATGAATGATGGTAGAGGAGCGGCCCTGCGTATGCACGGAGGATCTTAATTCCATGAGGGATCTTAATTCCATGAGGGATCTTAATTCCAAAAGATTCCTTTAAAGAAAGCACTGGTCTGGGGAGATGCCTTTTTATTTATCCTGATGAATTTTGGTGGCTGTGCAGAGGCTGGGCAGCGACATCCAGGCAGGATCTGTCAGGTTTGGGTGCAAAGGTTTGATGGGGAAAGGGGGAATGGATGAAGATGAAGGAGGGAAGGTTTGAATTGGATATTGGGAAGGAATTCCTGGCTGTGAGGGTGGGGAGGAGCTGGGATGGAATTCCCAGAGAAACTGTGGCTGCCTCATGCCTGGAAGTGCCCAGGTCAGGTTGGGTGGAGCAGAGCACAGGGGGAAGGTCACTGAGCCATCAGTGCCACCAGCACATGGTCACAAAGATGCTTCCCAAAGGAGCAGCATCCCCACAGAGGGGTTTCCAGAGGGAATGTGAGCAGGGAAAAATGCTGGATTTGAAATGTCACCCCTCAGGGCCAATCTGCCTCCCAGTGTTAATTACGAGCACTATAAAATATACATATTTTCAAATTAAACTATTTCATTATTTCCAATTTAATTATTTATCATCACACACCTTGAAGACAGGGATAAAAGGAGTGATCCTGAATCACCTCAGCATCCGGGAATTTGGCAACCAGGGATTTGGGCTAAGGACCAACCAGTGTTTTACACATGGATAAAGTGCAGACAAAGGTCCTTTTAGAGGGAAATTGATCCTTCCTGTCCTAAACCCCCTCCCACTGAGCTCTTCAAGGCCCTGGCCCTCAAGGGTGTCTATTTATGTACCTAAAAACCCATTGATACACTTAAACCCCCATATTTTTGCCCTGAGTAACCTATTTATGCACCTAAAAACCCCTATTGAAGCACCTAAAAATGACTGAGGCAAAGGCACAAAGCTCCACTAAAACTGGCACAAGAATTGAACCCAAACCCTGCATCTCCCATTCATGTCCCAACCACCTCCTGGATCATATCTGGAGTGATTAAAGAGAAACCCTTTCCTAAATCCAGAGAAACCCTTCCATAAATCCAGAGAAACCCTTCCATAAATCCAGAGAAACCCTTCCATAAATCCAGAGAAACCCTTTCCTAAATCCAGAGAAACCCCTTCCTAAATGCAGAGAAACCCCTTCCTAAATCTAGAGAAACACCATCCTAAATCCAGAGAAACCCCTTCTTAAATCCAGAGAAACCCTTTCCTAAATCTAGAGAAACCCTTCCATAAATCTAGAGAAACCCTTTCCTAAAACCAGAGGAAACCCCATCCTAAATCCAGAGAAACCCTTTCCTAAATCCAGAGAAACCCTTTCCTAAATCCAGAGAAACCCCTTCCTAAATCCAGAGAAACCCTTTCCTAAATCCAGAGAAACCCCTTCCTAAATCCAGAGAAACCCTTTCCTAAATCCAGAGAAACCCCATCCTAAATCCAGAGAAACCCTTTCCTAAATCCAGAGAAACCCCATCCTAAATCCAGAGAAACCCTTTCCTAAATCCAGAGAAACCCCATCCTAAATCCAGAGAAACACCATCCTAAATCCAGAGAAACCCTTTCCTACATCCAGAGAAACCCTTTCCTAAATCCAGAGAAACCCCATCCTAAATCCAGAGAAACCCTTTCCTAAATCCAGAGAAACCCTTCCATAAATCCAGAGAAATCCCTTCCTAAATCCAGAGAAATCCCTTCCTAAATCCAGAGAAATCCCTTCCTAAATCCAGAGAAACCCCATCCTAAATCCAGAGAAACCCTTTCCTAAATCCAGAGAAACCCCATCCTAAATCCAGAGAAACCCCATCCTAAATACAGAGAAATCCCTTCTTAAATCCAGAGAAACCCTTTCCTAAATCCAGAGAAACCCTTTCCTAAATCCAGAGAAACCCCTTCCTAAATCCAGAGAAACCCTTTCCTAAATCCAGAGAAACCCTTTCCTAAATCCAGAGAAACCCCTTCCTAAATCCAGAGAAACCCCTTCCTAAATCCAGAGAAACCCTTTCCTAAATCCAGAGAAACCCCTTCCTAAATCCAGAGAAACCCCTTCCTAAATCCAGAGAAACCCTTTCCTAAATCCAGAGAAACCCTTTCTTAAATCCAGAGAAACCCTTTCCTAAATCCAGAGAAACCCCTTCCTAAATCCAGAGAAACCCCTTCCTAAATCCAGAGAAACCCTTTCCTAAATCCAGAGAAACCCTTTCTTAAATCTAGAGAAACCCTTTCCTAAATCCAGAGAAACCCTTTCCTAAATCCAGAAAAACCCCTTCTTAAATCTAGAGAAACCCTTTCCTAAATCCAGAGAAGCCCTTTCCTAACTCAGTTTCTGCACAGCTCCTAAATTTGGTGTCATTATTTGCCCAAACTTTGGTTTTTTTTGGCATCGTGACCTTGTGCCACCATCGAGGTGACACCAAAAATTCAGCAGAAAGTGACACCAAAAATTCAGCAGAAGGTGACAAAGAGCTGCTGGCTCGTGTAACCCAAGAGATTTTTTTCATGGAATGGGGAAAGGTGGAGGGGGATTCCAAGGGAATTCCAAGGGAATGGGGTAAGCTGGGAGGTGGATGGAATGGGAATTTCTGTCCACAGGATGCAGTGAATGTGACTTTGGAATTCAGGCCCCACTGGTGTCATATTTTAGAAATGTCAAGGTGTTTTATCATTGGGTAAATGAAATATCGTTGATATTTAGAAATATTGGGTAGAACATGCACCCATCTCTTCCTCCTTCGATTTTATGTCCTTTTTAAAACCATTTTTTAAACCATTCTGATGCTGCTGTTGTGCCTTCCAGGATTACACCACTGAACTGGATAATTCCAACAGCAAAGTTTTTGTTAACGAGACCCAGCGAAGCGTTTCTTTTAAACTTCAGATTTTTCAAGATCACTTCCAAGTCTCTATTTTTAAATAAAATTGTTATTTTTTAAAATGTTTTTGCAGGCTCCTAACAGGAATGCAAATAACTAAAAATTAAATCCTTTCAGGCATCCCCAGAGCTGCTGCTTATTTATTTATTTAAATTTAATTCATGATGGTGGGAACCCTTTTTATATTAAATTATGGGCAGGAAAACAGAGCCCAGCTCTCCAAGCAAGGTCTCAGTGGTGGAGAGAACTCATTAATGTCATTCAAATAAATTGGTGTGAAATATGATCATCCCAAGCAGTACATTTATTTACACTTGGAAATCAGGAATAATACAGTTAGGATATATGAGGCAGCAATTAGGGAATATGGCTGCAGGTATTCAAGGAAATATCATTCAGCTTCTGCTGCAAAAAAAAGGAATATTTTATTGCTGCTGTCTCTGTCTAATTGAATAATGAGGATTCCAACGCTCTTTTACAGGTGGAGCTGAAATGGAAATTTCAATTGAGTGAGGGATGAATTTCCCTGGAGCAGAGTTGGGATAATAAAAGATTTTGTGTCTGCTCCGTGCAGGATCTTTGTTCTGCTTTAATTGCAGACCCCCGGGGGCTGTTACAGTGGATGTCCTGCTCCATATGGGGCTGCAGGAAGGAACAGAAACGGGGAATCATGGAATGGTTCATGGGGAAAGGGATTTTAAAACCCATCCTGCTCCACCTCCTAAAGGCAGGGACACCTTCCACTATCCCAGGGTGCTCCAAGTCCCATCCAACCTGGCATTGGACACTTCCAGGGATGGAGAGTCCACAAATTCTTTTGGAAATCTGATTTCCTGGCAGTTTAACTGAAATCTCTTCATCCTTGTGCTGCCCTATTCTTCCTTCTGCCCCATCCCCAGGGAAAGGAGCAGGCACAGCCTGCCAAAAATTCCTTGTTCCCAGGGAGCCCCAGCACAGAAGGCACCACCCAGTGATGTCCAAAGGGCAATTCCACCTAAATTCACCTTTGAACTGAATCACAGAACCATGGAATTGTTAAGGTTGGAAAAGGATTTTGAGGTCACCAAGTCCAACCATAGCCCATCACCACCCCCATGGTCACCACTAAACCTGATTGTCCCCAGGTGCCACCTCCACACATTTTGGGAACACTTCCAGGGATGGTGAGTCCACCACTTCCCTGGCAGCCTGTGGCAGGGCTGAACAACCCTTTCCATGAAGAAATTTTCCCTAAAATCGGGTCCAGACCTTCCCTGGTGCAACCTGAGGCCATTTCCTCAAGTGGGGATGTTGGGAGTGAGGGGAACAAGAGGGATGAGGCAGTGACAGCTTGGAGCCATCCCAAGGGATGAACACTGGGATTGTCCCTGCTCCCATCCCATCTTTGGGCTTTCCTCCAGTTTTATGATATTCCTTCCATTCAAAGAGAATTTGGAGAGAGGAACTGGGACATCTCAGGATTTCTGAGGCCTCCAGACCACGTAACACCTTCCTTCAGCTCTGCTTCTGGCTCGTTCCAAAGTAAATGGCTTTTCCCTGGGTTTAGCCACCACTAGGAAAAGCTGCTGCTGTTATGGGGTCTTATCCCATTCATATTTCTAATTAAATATAATTTAAAGGGCCATGGCAACACTTTGAGCATCAATATCCAAGCTTTAAGGAATTTTAGAGCCACCACAACACCCTGAAAATTCCTTTAGATTCCTGGAATCAGTGGAATCTGCTCCATTTGGGGGATCTCAAAGTGCAGCTGCGTTGGGAGGTTGGGGTTGCTCTGTGTGTCCCTGTCACATCAGTCACTGAGCAGTCACATCCTAATGAAGGACCATGAAATTTGTCATTTCCAAGTCAGATGAGTGCAGATTCCCATAATAAAGTCATCCCAGCACGTGGAGAAGTAATTATGCTCCAGCTTTGTCACTGCAAGGAATTTCTGTGTGCTGGAGTATTGAGTACCCAGGGCTGCTTTTTATTTTATTTTATTTATTTATTTGCTTGCTTGCTGCTTTCTTATTGATGAATGACTCAAGAAGGCTGCTTAATAACTTCCCCCTGCAAAGGTGTTTTAATAAAAAAATCCAGAAATGGAAAAAATAAATTCCACTTCTTAGAATAACATAATAACCAGTGGATTTCTTTGGGAACCTGTGGATTCGTGGCCCAGATGAAAAGGCTGAATTCAGCTCTATTTCCATGTTTGTGCACAAAAAAGAGGGAATAAGTTGGAGAGTCAGCATATGTTGGAGTGAGGAACAATCTGTTCCGGCAGGAATTTCATTCCTGCTGGACCTCAGCTCATTAGAATGGATGGATTTTGGTTTGTCCAACCAGTCATGGGCAAAATATTTGGCCAATTTTGCAGCGCTGCCATCTGTGAAGGCAGCAAGGTTGTCCAGCAGCGCTGGAAATGTCACTGCTTCCAACAAGGCCCTAATGGGAGTTTAATCCGTGGGATCTTTTTTGATTAATTAAATGGCAGCTGATTAATGGGCTGTGGTTGGGTATGGAGTGAGTGTGGGTCCTCTCCCAGGGGTGGGAGCTGACTCAGCACAGTTCTGCTGGCACGGAAAGAAACCCCCAGGCAAACACTGGAATCCTGCCCAACAAATGTCAGGAAATGCCATAATTAAGGTGGAAGAACATTCCAGATCCATCCCTTCCATTATTCCTGGCAGTTTTGGCTCTGGTCCCCCTCATCATTCAGTGCTGCTTTAGATGTGGCCCTTGGGGACAAGGGGTAGTGGTGGCCTGGGCACTGCTGGGTTGGGCTTGATGATCTTAGAGGGTTTTCCAAGACCCAGCACTGTGTAATTCCAGGATTCCATGTCCTGGAGTTGCCACAGTGCACCCTGAGACATCTCTGGCCATTGTATTTGCTGGGAAATGTCCTGATGAAGGCAGGAATGATGAATCTGACTCTATGTTCTCAGAAGGCTAATTTGTTATTTTATGATACTATATTATAATAATTTATATTATATTACATTATATTACATTACATTATATTACATTACATTACATTACATTATATTATATTATATTAATTATATTATATTATATTATATTATATTATATTATATTATATTATTATATTATATTTTCTATACTATATATATGATACTATATTATACTAAAGAGCACAGACAGGATACTTACAGAAGGCTCAAAAGATAATAATGAAAACTCCTGACTCTTTCCAGAGCCCTGACACAGCTTGGCCCTGGTTGGCCAAAGAGTGAAAACAACTCCCAGCAGAATGCAATGGAACAATCACCTGTGGGTGAACAATCTCCAAACACATTGCACATGAGCACAACACAGGAGAAGCAAATGAGATCAGAATTGTTTTCCTTTTCTCTGAGGCTTCTCAGCTTAACAGGAGAAACCCTGGGCGAAGGGATTTTTCCAGAGGATGTGAATGCCACATTGGCCTGCTTCCCACACGTGTTCAACTTCACAGATTTCTCTTTGATCCTTTTGTAGAACTTCTCCCAGCGACATCCTACTATTCCCTGTATTATTCCGAGTATTCCATGCAAATCTCTGCTCCAAGGTGAGGGGATAACATTTTCCCTCCCATAAATCAGAGGATGAGGTGCATTTGCAGTAGGACAAACAGCCCCAGCTGGATGGAGGCATCCAAGGATTGTTGGGAATACTCAGTGGGAAAAACAGGATGTGGCTGGAGGAGGGGCCATGTGGAGATGGGAATTTTCTGGGAATGCCATCCCTGTTCTGTCTCCTGGAGAGCAGCAGGGCCCAGCACGGGGCAGGAATGAGGCTGGGAAGTGCCCATGGGCTGGAGGGGATGGAGACCACCCCAGAGCCCTGGAACCTCCAACCCATGCCCAGGAAGGTCTGGAAGAACAGACTGCACAGAGAACTGATTTCCACAGAAAGGGAGAAACTCTCCAGGGTGGGAAACTCATCCCTAAAAAGGTGTCCCCAAATCACAGGAGTTGTCCCAGGACCCCTTTTCCTCCTTCATATCCTTCAGCTCCCCAAATTCCCTGGACATTAACTCCATAACATGAGGGTGGTGGCCCTGTGGAAAGCACCTGATGTCAGGGACATCCTGAACTCCCTGAGGGAGCTGAGTGACTCCTGAGGAGGGAGAAAGGAGGGAATTGTGGGGGAGTGAGGGGATCATCACCTGAGCAACACAAACTTTATGTCCTGACCCGGATCCCCGGGATCTCTGGCAGAGCCAGGAACATAAAACATCCCCTAAACCTCAGCATTGTTCCTTCTCAGAACATCTCTTTTATGACATCTGATAAAAGAGGTTCTTTTATCGCCATGGTTTTAGAGGTCAACTGCCACTTCTGATCTGATTTCTCTCTTTTCCAATTAAGTTACTGTGAATCCCATCAAATTTCCAAGGGAGGGATCAAGAGCAATTCCTCTCCTGATCCCGTTAATGCCTGTAAATATCAGCTGTCGCCCCGTTCCCACAAGGAGCTGAAGGTGGGAATAGGAAGACACCATAAAGCACTTTTTACTCAAAGGCAAGGAGTAATAAATGATCTTCATGTCCTTTGAAACCTGAGTGGCTTTTCCTAAGGATATAAATTTCCTTTTAGGAGCCGGCAGATGGACTCATTTTAGGAGTTCATAATTTTTTTAAAGCTGGTTTTTGGTTTCGGGGGTTTTTTGTGTCTCTTTGGTCCTTGAACGTCTTCATGCTGCAGAGCAGGGCTGTGCTGGGAATTCTTCATGGGGAAAAGGGCCTGAAATTCTTTCCTGTGCCATTTCCAGGGAAAGATCCAAAGGATATCAAACTGGGAGCAATGGAACAACAAATCTGTGCCCATCTCCACAAAATTCCCTATTTTGGGAAACTCTGTCCCGGTGTAACACTTTACAAAAAGATGTTTGTAACTATTTGTACCATCCTAAAATTAAGCCTACTTTTTTTTTTCCCTTCAAATTAATTAATAAATATAAATTATTTCTCTTTCATGTCATCCTAATTAATTTTCCTGAAGGATTTACTCATCATTTGTGGCTATTTATGAAGGAATCTGCCCTTCTGTGTCTCCTGAGTTATTGCATGGATCAATCTGACAGGAAAAAAACCACATGGAATGTGGGGAGATGCTCAGAAAATGGATGGATGGATGGATGGATGGATGGATGGATGGATGGATGATGGATGGATGATGGATGATGGATGGATGGATGATGGATGATGGATGATGGATGGATGATGGATGATGGATGGATGGATGGATGGATGATGGATGGATGGATGGATGGATGATGGATGATGGATGATGGATGGATGATGGATGGATGGATGGATGGATGGATGGATGGATGGATGGATGGATGATGGATGATGGATGGATGATGGATGGATGGATGGATGGATGGATGGATGGATGGATGGATGGATGATGGATGGATGGATGGATGGATGGATGGATGGATGGATGGATGATGCATGGATGGATGGATGATGGATGGATGGATGGATGGATGATGGATGGATGGATGGATGATGGATGGATGGATGGATGGATGGATGGATGGATGGATGGATGATGGATGGATGGATGATGGATGATGGATGGATGATGGATGGATGGATGGATGATGCATGGATGGATGGATGGATGGATGGATGATGGATGGATGGATGATGGATGATGGATGGATGATGGATGGATGGATGGATGGATGGATGGATGGATGGATGATGGATGGATGGATGGATGGATGATGGATGGATGATGGATGGATGGATGGATGGATGATGGATGATGGATGGATGGATGGATGGATGGATGGATGGACATAAATAGGTAATCACTGCTGCAGCTCAAACACTCCAAGGTTGCTCCAAAGGTGCCAGGATCAGATTTTGAAAATGGAATGAGAACTTCAGGATTTTTAAATTTAGCTCCCTGTGTTTTTTGGTGTTTGTTATGCAGGAAAATAGGAAATGGACTCCGCAGCATTGAAAATACTCCATCCCCAGGGAAAAACTTAATTTTAGTCCCATGTCTAAGTTGGGCTCAAACCTGATTTAACAAAAGCTGAGCCTTCAGAACATGCTGAGGGGGTTCTTTTTCCAAGGAATTTTCACCCTATGGTGTTGTGGGATTTCCAGAGATCCTGCCCAGCTGAAATGTTCCCTGCTTTGGAAAAAGCAAAACTGCACCCTCATTCCTTCCCTTGGGAAAAATCCCTGGGCATTAAAGAAGAGAGACATCCATGAGGCTCTGGGCTAAATTAACATCCTGAAAGATGGAATTCTAGAATCATGGAATGGTTTGGGGTGGAAGGACTTTAAAGCCCATCTCATCCCACCAGGCTGCTCCAAGCCCTGTCCAGCCTGGCCTTGGACAATTCCAGGGATGGGGCAGCCACAGCTTCTCACCCCGATGAGATGAAATAAAACCAGGATCTAATAAAATCCTGGACAGAACATCCATGTAAATCAGGAATTAAGAGATTCGTCATCTAATTCCTGCCATGTTAAAAAAATGGAATGTCTTTTTAGTTTGGATCCTCAGGACTCACCTGGGAGGATTTTTGTTCCAGCTGGGATTCAGGTGAATTATTCCAGGGCAGGAGGCACTGCTTTTATGGGATACTCTGGAGCCCTTGCAGCTCCTGGAATTTTATCAAGAATCAAATCAAATTAATTTGTGAGCCACTAATGTGATGCAAGATGAGCCAAAATTCCTCTGCTGTGGCAAACTCCCATTGTCTTTCCTGACAGTTCCTCAGTTTTTATTTATAATCTCCATGAATGAGCAGGAAAAGCAAAGCTCCTGCTGGGAAATGTTGGTGGAAATGGAAGTGAAAGCTTCTTGAAATCCTATTATCTTTTATTTTAATCTGATCACTATGAAAAACCTCATTCACTATGAAATCAGCTCTTTTCTTCATTAAATAAAATTAAAAGCCTCTGGGAACTGCTTTTAGCTCCTCAATCCAATAGCATGGGTGGGCAGAGGAATTGTTGGGAAGAAAAGGTCTTTGGGAAATCACCTGCTAATCACGTCACTGCTCCCTGCAGGTCACAGTGCCACTCCTGGGGACAGAAGCAATCCCTCAATCTCCATTAGGATGATTCCAAGAGGATGGCACTGCTGGGAGGTGCCTCTGCAGGGGATGGCATGGGACAAGTGGAGAATCTCCAACCTGGGGGTTTGGAAAGGATCTTTTGGAAGTGTTTTGCTTTGTGGTTGGGGTTGAGGCTCTGGAATTGCTCTGTTTGTCCAGGGAGATTTGTTGGGAATGAAGCTCCAGGTCCTGTACCCTGTGGACAGTTTTTTATTGAGACAGTCGATGGGAAAAGAGATGTGAGAAAATCCATCTGAGGAAGCAACAGCTGCCTAATTCAAGGACACAGTTCCTTTGAGCAAGAAGCTGTTCAAGAAAATCTGTGATAACAGGAGGTAAAAAAGAAGCCACAAACATCCTGAGAAAGGTGGGACTGACTTTTTATAGCTGACCAATGGTGAGCTCTAGTTTTGCAATATGTATGAGCCTTATAACTGTGATTATAAAATGTGCCTGTTAATCAATAAATCTGAGACTTGTCCATCATCAGCAGATGAGCAGGTCTCCCGTCTTCCTCGTCAGTACCCCAACCAAAAATTTGCTCTATAAAATCTTCCTAGAACAAACAAAGAACCAGAAAATCAGCTCACGTTGGTGGCTTCCCATCCCAACCCACCAGTGCCAGGAGAATTCCTGGGCTGGATCTGGGAAGAACCACCAGGATCAGACTGACACAATCATGGAATCGTTGAGTTTGGGAAGCAGCTCCAAGGTCAAGTCCAGCTGTCAACTGCCTCCCTGGTTTTTTAAGATTTTCTGAGCCTTCTGATGTTGACATTCTTGTAGGGAACTTTATCACACATTTCTGTAAATAACTCATTGTTTGCATTCCTTTGATGGAGCAGGAGAGAGTTGATGGGCTGTTGGTGTAACCAGTGTCATTGGAGAGGTGTCACTGTCACCCTCCAATCCACTGCCACCTTTGTAAAACTATAAATATGGGAGTCAGAAAAATAAAGGTCCCTTTTTTCCTTCACCTTGAGAGCAGAGTGTGCTTGTGTTCCTTCGTGTCCTACAGCGACAGTCAACCACCACCACCACGAGGTTCACCACTAAACCATGTCCTCAGGTACCACATCCACGTGGTTTTTGGACACTTCCAGGGATGGGGAATCTCCCACTTCCCTGGACATCCCTTCCAACGCTGGACAACCTTTTCCATGAAGAAATCTTTTGGGGTGATGGCTCTGAGCAGCACCTTGGGGGACAAATTTCTTCAGTGGCTGCTGTGGACTGTTCTGTTCTGCATCCAAAGCCAAACATCTCTGCAGAGAAGTCTGGGATAGGTTTGAGTGCTGGGAGAGTGTTGGTTACATCCTTTCCTGAGCTATTTCAAAATCTTCATTAAAAAAAGGAAAAAAAAATGAATAATAATAAAAAAACCCCAAATAAAAATAATGACATTCCTTTTTTCCTCCCAGTGCAGCTCTGCTGGTGTTTATTTATAGCCATCAGATTCCTGAATGAAAGAGCAGCTCAGGAAGAGGAATGGTTTTGCCCTTTCCTGGATCCTCTGGACATTGTGCCCAAGCTAATGAGGAATTTGCTTTTTTTCCAGGCCCTGAATGCCTTCAGTGTCTGTGAAAAGCCCCTGACAGCAGCTCCGTGCAGACATTTCCATTTATCCACCTCCTTTCAGGGCGCAGATGCCAAAACTGTTCCCGCTCTCACAGGGATGCTCCAGACAGAGGGAATATTGTTCCCTGCATTCCCGTTCCTCCATGAACTCCATGTTGTGCCCCTCTTCTTCCTCCTCTCCTCACACAGCATTATTTGATTTCCTATAGGAAAATAGGGGAGAATATAACTTCCATTTAAAAATGTCTCCTTTACCTTCCTGATCTTTGCATTTCACTGCTTTAAAATGTTGTTAATTAAGGGACAGCCTTTCCAGGGAATCCAGATTCCTTCCTTTCAGTGGGCTCTTCTCCTTGTCTTGTGTAGTGCCCAAAAATGGGATTGTTTCCTTTATCCAACCAGATCTTCCCAAAAGGAAGGGGAAAAACCACAATCTATGAGCTTTAATCTTAAAATAGGATCATGGAATGGTTTGGAAAGAATTTTAGGGATCATCCAGTGCCAGCCCTGCCATGGCAGGGACACCTCCCACTGTCCCAGGGTGTCCAAATGTCCAGCCTGGCCTTGGGCACTGCCAGGGATCCAGGGGCAGCCACAGCTGCTCTGGCAATTCCATTCCAGGCCCTCCCCATCCTCACTGTAAAATAAATTATTTGTTAAATCTGTCTGATGTTGGAGAACAAGAGAAAAATTAAAGGCATTTTAAAAATCACACCTCAAGATTTAATGGCGGAATATGGGATTTAGGATCCTGGAGTCATGGAATATCCTGAGGGGTAAAGGCACACAGGGATCAGCCAGTCCAGCTCAGACACCCCAGCAATCCCACCCTGGGCATCTCTGGGAGCATTTTCCAAACATTCCTGGAGCTCTTGGGAATGTGCCCATTCCCTGGGAAGCCATTCCAGTGCCCAGCACCCTCTGAGGGAAGAACCTTTCCCTGATATCCAACCCAAACCTCCCCTGGCAGTTTTCATTGTTGTGCTACTAAAAAAAAAATCTGAATGTTCATATTTCTTTCCCAAAAAAAAAAAAGGATTATTCCTGCCTCTCCTGCACAGCTCTCTGGGAACACACAGCTCTGCCTTCCACATATTTCAAAATATTCATTATTTTTGCCCTTTCCAGCGTCGCCTCATAAAAATAAATTACAGGAATGAAAATTGGGAAGGCGATGGTTTAATTTCTCAAAAGCAAAACAATGATTCAAGCTTATGGAAATTGGCTTGTCCAATAGGAAATAGGGAATATGCAAATGGCTGGGGGTGGGAAGGAGGTTTTGGTGCTGGTGGATTCGGTGTCGCCAGGGGAGATTTTTGCCCCAAACTCAGCCCTGGTGAGGAGAGTCCATGTCCTTCATGGCCATCAATTCTTCTGAAAGTTTCCCTGCCCATGGCAGGGGTGGAATCAGGTGGGTTTTGAGGTCACTTCCAACCCAATCCATTCCATGATCCCATGACTCCACAATTCCATGACTGAGCCGCCATGGATGCAGGGTGAGATTCCATCATTGGCTTTCCCTCAGTGGGAAATCAGGGATTTCCAGCATTTATTCCCTGCTGTTCCAGGTAGGAAATGCAGGCACCTGGGTTTCCTTCCTGGATTAAACCTTCTCAAGTGTGCAGAACTCACCGGAGCAGGAGCAGCTTGGCTTTGCTGTGGCAAGAAAAAGTCAAATTTTAGGAATTTACACTGACAACATTAGCGTCTTCCATAAGGAAAAAAGCTTGAGAAAAAACCTTTCCATAAGAAAAAACTTATTAGCTTTTTTCATAAGAAAAAGCCAATAGATAATTAAAAAAAAAATAAAAAAAACAGGATTCATTTCTCCTGGAATTCATTTCCTGATCACCCCAGTGGTTTTTAGATGTTTTACACAAGAATTTGTCCTCAGACCAACAAGTGGCTCCTCCTGCCTGGATTTCTTTCCCTTCAGGGGACTCTTTGCACGAGTGTGGCTTTAATTAATATTTTGCAACCTGCTGAGCTGCCGTTGCCTCTCACCAGTTTGAAATCCACTGGTTCCAAAAGAAAGGATGGAAAATCAATCACCACAGGACCTTTTTTTAAACAACTTCCCTAATTAAGAAACCTGCTGAGCAAAGCGACCAAGCACGTGGGTAAGTCCATCTGTATTCTGGCAAATGCAGGAGGTTTGGAATGTGCTTCCCTCCAGAGGAATTGCCTGATGGATTGGGACCTCAAGGAAAACAGGAGACATCCATGTGCTCTTCCCTTAATGATCCTGTATTTTATATTCTGTGACCAGCTCTTTTGCAATGTGGGTTTTTATCCCCTTGAAAGCACCACCATGGAATATTTCTTGGCACGTTCTTGTCAAACCTCGTTTTGAATATTGAAGCACCTGGGGAAGGAAAAGAAATGCACATTTCACTGAATCCCAGGATCTCTGGAGTTGGGAAAGAACTCCCAGACTGAGCCAAATCTGTGCCCCATCCCCACCTTGTCCCCAGCCCAGAGCTCTCAGTGCCACCTCCAGGAATTCCTTGGACACCTCCAGGGATGGGCACTGCAAACCTCCCTGGGCAGTGCCAAATCCTGACCACCCTTTCCATGGAGAAATTCCTGCTGGTGTCCAACCTGAGCCTCCCCTGGCACAACTTGAGGTCATTTCCTCTTATTTCAGACCCCTGGAGCTGAACCCTCTGCTCCTGACAAGGATGACAAAATGTCCTTTATGTTTCCCTCTTATCTGAGATTTCACATTCAGCAGGAAAGTGGGGATCTTGCAAGGGAGATTATCCCAGAGACAACACCATGTCCCTCACAGGAAAAGCAAATATTTTTTAAAGTTATTTTTATTATTAGGCAGCAAAATATGGAGAGGGATTTTGGCCAAGAGCATGGAAGGAGAGGGCACAGGGAATGGCTGCCAGTGCCAGAGGGCAGGGATGGGTGGGAGATTGGGAATTGGGAATTCCTGGCTGGGCTGGAATTGCCAGAGCAGCTGTGGCTGCCCCTGGATCCCTGGCAGTGCCCAAGGCCAGGCTGGACATTGGGGCACCCTGGGACAGTGGGAGGTGTCCCTGCCATGGCAGGGGTGGCACTGGATGGGATTTGAGGTCTTTCCCATCCAAACCATTCCATGATTCCTTGTTAAACCTTCTCAAGTGTGCAGAACTCACCAGAGCAGGAGCAGCTTGGCTTTCCTGTGGCAAGAACAAGTCGAATCCATGTTTTCAGTGGGAATTAGGTCAAGCAGCCATTTGGAAACAAATTCCTCATTTTCCGGTGTCTCCGTCAGCTGCTGGGTGACCTCCTGTCCTACATCCCACCTGGAACTTGTCAAACCCCATAAATCCCTGGAAAAGGCTCTGGTTTTGGCAGCTCCTCTCCACTGAACAAGCTGCTTTTGAAAGCTCCCACTG
The DNA here is from genome assembly GCA_024362935.1 of Setophaga petechia. NCBI lineage: Eukaryota > Metazoa > Chordata > Aves > Passeriformes > Parulidae > Setophaga > Setophaga petechia. Next base: position 163,291 of record JANCRA010000180.1, read on the forward strand.
AGCCCTGTTTATATCCCAAACCTGCTCTTGGGCTCCATGGATAACGCAGGGATTGCAAGGAATTCCAAGGTGAGCATTTGGGGCTGTCATCATTTGACATCTCACAAAGCTCTTCTCCTCCAGTTCCATTTTTGTCGAGCTTAAAAAGGAAAAGGATCTTTATCATTTATAAAAAGGTGGAAAAATCCAGGCTTTTTCTTCCTGGAATGTCCATAACCAGACCCTTCCCTTCTCCCAGTTAGGACACAACCCATGTCAATTAGTGCTTGTCCAGTGATTAAAATCTGTCTCCTCACCTCCTGCTTTCCACAAAGAGCACCAGGATGTGCCCAAAGGCTGCTGCAGAGTCAGTTTGCTCCCAGCTCTCCAGGAGATGGGAATTGTGCCAGGAGAACCTGTCAGCTTTGGAAACCCAACCTGCAGGACCTGGGAAGACCCAGAGCCAAGACCTGCCTTGGCTGAGGAACTCCAACAGCGAAATATGGGATCAAAATTGTCCTCATCCCCCCAAAATGATCATTTGGAGAGCAGGATGAGCATGGTGGAGCTGGAAAAGGGAGAGGATAACTCCACATATGCTTTGGTTTGGAACATTTTCATCTGAGCTCATTATTTCACCAATAATTTGCTGTTAAGAGTGAGGAGCTGACTCTGCTGATGGGTTTCATTCTTCAGAGCTCCAAGGCTCCAACTGTGAATAACAAAACTCAAAGCCAATAATTTTTTGACCATAAATTTTTAACAAGAATCATCATTTATGTTTTAAATCTCAAATGCCAAGAATTTTTTTTTTGGATTTTTTCCCAGTGATTTCAAATGAACCAGACATTCCCAGTTGGGATCTGCCTGGCATCCCATGGTTGTGTTAATTCTGTTTTTGCCCCAAAACAATGCCCTGCAGAGTTCAGTTTTATGGAGGGATATGAGGAATTTATCAAGGAAAAACATTCAGAATTCCAAAGTTTTCTGTGATTATTTACTTCCACAGGGCTGGGATCGTGCTTCCATAGAAAAGAATCCAATACTGGCCAAATTCACTCTAATATAGAAAAAAAGAGTACAAAAATTCCAACAATTACCTTCTACTTGTTTTTTTCCATGGAAATCCACACCTTGCAACCTGCTCTCTGATATTTATTTATCCAAACACCTTGGAGATGTTTCAGGCCACAGCAGGAGTCCTTTACTATAAAATGCAGACAGGAAAAAGAGGAAAAACCATAAATTTGTGGTGCAGATGGAATTTTATTAAGTTCCTGTGAAGCCCTGATGCAACACAAAGGCACCTGCCTCACGTATTTCATTGTATTTTCCAAAAATATGAGTAAAACCAAGGGATGAGACATCCTGAGCTTGGCAGATGAGGATTGGATTTGCCACTTGGTTTATGGATGATTGGGAAAGGGAGGGAAGGCTGGGATTGGTTATTCCCTCTCCTTGAATCCCCCCCAAAGTGGGACAGAACAGATGGGACTGAGGTGAAAAACAGACAAAAACCTCCAGACATCAGGAATACACAGAATATTCTAATTTTTTGCACACTGGAGCAAATTTTTTCCTGCTCCGATAACTCTGGAGTCACACATTCCCTCCCTTTTGCCCCTCCAGCTTTGCCATCCCTTCCTCCAGGACTGAGATCTCCCAAATCCCACCTGGACACTCTCCTACAGACGTGGCAGCAAACCTGAGAGGGATGAGGAGGGCAAGCCCCATGTTTGATAAATTAAACACCATCCACCATCCCATCTTTGAATCACAATTTGATTATTCCTCGCTGCATTCCGAAGAGGACACTGCCTCTAATCCTGTTTTACCCTCTTTGGGTTTGGAATCAGCTTCCTGAGCTTTTAGGATAATGAAAAGGCATCGCTGTCATCTGGCACCATTCCTTTCCCACCACCTTGAAGCCTCCCCAGCCTGGTGAAGCTGCTGAAAATCCTGGGAATCTGCAGAGAGGAAGGTGCAGCTTGCAAGGATGAAGAGGGAATTTGTTGCCAACATCTTTTATGGAAAATCTTTCCCTTAGGATTTTTCTTCTTGAGAAGCTGAGAGGCCTCAGGAACAAAATGTAACCTGGAATAAGGAGAAGGTCCAAGTCTTCCTGCTGATCCTGCACTTGGGCATGGAAAAGCCCAAAAATGCAACGTGTGGTACCCCTGGGAAGAGGTTCCTCTCCAATTCCTCTCCAATTCCTCTCCAATCCAAGGTGCCCGTGGTACAAAGGGATTTCCAGGGTGAAAATGGGAGGTTCTGACCAAGGCACTCCTGAGGACCTTGGAAACTGTCACAGACATCTTTTATGAAAAATCCTTTCCTTAGGGTTGTTCCTCCTGAGAAGCTGAGAGGCCTCAGGAACAAAATGTAAACATTGATTATCTGCTGCTGTGGAATGCAACAGGTGCATCTGGGATTGGTCTCATGGGTTTGTTTCTAATTAATGGCCAATCACAGTCAGCTGGCTTGGACAGAGAGCCTGAGCCACAAACCTTTGTTATCATGCTTCTCTATTCTATTTTTAGCCAGCTTTCTGATGAAATCCTTTCTTCTATTCTTTTAGTATAGTTTTAATGTAATATATATAATAAAATAATAAATCAGCCTTCTGAAACATGGAGTCAGATCCTCATCCCTTCCCTCATCCTGAAACCCCTGTGAACACCATCCCAGGAATTCTTTCCACAACCATCAAGATGGGATTTCCTTGAGTTTTGTGATCCTTTGTGGGTTGCATTTAAAGTCAATTCAAAATGAACACAAAAAAAAAAAAAATCACTGGAGTTTGGGTGGTTCTTTGCTCTTCTGTCAGATTTGGAATTCAGAGTTCTTTGCTCCTCTGTGCCTCTTTTGCCCGAGGAGGAAGAAAAGAGGTGTGTGAATGTGTTGGAAATCATGGAATTATTTAAAAACCCTCTAAGATCACAGAGGCCAACTGTTACCCCAGCACTGCCAGGGCCACCACTGCCCCCTGTCCTCAACTGCCACATTTCAAATCCACAGGGACTTGAAATCCCTCCAGGGATGGGCACTCCAGCACTGCCCTGGGCAGTTCCAAGGCCTGAGCCCCCTTTCCATGAAGGAATTTTCTCTGATATCCAATTTAAGCCTCCCCTGGCCCAGCCTGAGGCCGTTCCCTCTGCTCCTGTCCCTGTTCCCTGTGCAGAGCCACAAGGGCCCCCTGAGCCTCCTTTGCTCCAGGCTGAGCCCCTGCCCAGCTCCTCAGGGATTCTCCAGCCCCTGCCCAGCTCCTCAGGGATTCTCCAGCCCCTGCCCAGCTCCTCAGGGATTCTCCAGCCCCTTCCCAGCTCCTCAGGGATTCTCCATTCCCTTCCCAGCTCCTCAGGGATTCTCCAGCCCCTGCCCAGCTCCTCAGGGATTCTCCAGCCCCTGCCCAGCTCCATTCCCTGTCCTGGACACACTCCAGCCCCTCCATGCCCTTCTTTTTATGAGGTGTGCACAACTGGACCCAGACCCAAAAGGTTCATCTACAATCCCAAGAGATTTGGGACTCTTGGGGTGCAATAAATCCCTCCCAGCCCTAAATGATTAAAATGAGCAGGTCCTCAGGAGTGCCTTGATTGGAAGATCCCATTTTCACCCTGGAAGTCCCTTCCTACCATGGACACTTGGATTGGAGAGGGATTTGTGTTCCATGTCCTGGATGAGGAGGAAGCTCTTCCCAGGGGTACCACACTTTGCATTTTTGGGGTTATCCATGCCCAAGTGCAGGATCAGCAGGAAGATTTGGACCTTCTCCTTATTCCAGAGCTCCAGGAGCATTTGCAAAACACTCCCAGGGATGTCCAGGGTGGGATTGTTGGGGTGTCTGTGCTGCACTGGATGATCCCTGAGCGTCCCTTCCCATTCAGGATATTCCATGATTCCAGGATTCTCCCCCTCTGCTCCCACCACCTGGGAGTGGAATCCCATCAGGAATCCCATCTTTCATTCTGATAGGATTGAAAGAGTTTTTTCCTCAGGTTTGTTTCATCCACAACTTCATCATTCCCAGGCAAGGGAATTATTATTATTTTCTCACTTTTCTACTTTCAAACTTTACAGCTACAACTCACTCTAAATTCTTTACTCTTTCTAAGACGTACTTCCACAACTTTCTAAAAATCTTCTTACCTTTACTATTTTCCCACACCTGTCCACCCCTGGTGGTGGGATAATGGGAATGGGGCACCACAGACATTAATTCAGGTGTAACAGGGGAGAAATGTTTGTATTTCCTTCCCAAATGTTGCCCCTGAGATTTCCTTCCCCGAGTTCCTGGTACTGTCTGAGGGGATCATTCCATGACCAAGAGTTTATTCCAGAAAAAGCATCTCTGGATTTTTCCTTCCTTCAAAATAGGGAAAGATGGAGAGAGGTGGTGAATTGAAATTTACAGATTTTTTCTTTTTTAAAGCAGATGAATAATTATAATTTATAGGGATTGGTCATTAATTTCTAGAATTTATAGGGATTGGTCATTAATTTCTCATGGAATTAAAGAGTCATGGAATGGTTTGGGTTGAAAGGCAAGGAAAACATGAGTGGGAAAAGGCACAAAGACCATTTCCCACAGCAGGTTTTGATGGAATTTTCCCCATATTTACAGGTCAAAATCCACGGGGAGGATTAGCCTGGAGGAGCAGGTGGGTGATTTCATCAGGAGAAGCTTTTTCCCTAATAGGAAAAAAGGGAAAATCTCTTTTTTTTATATAAATCTGGGAGATTTACACAGGAGCTTGACAATTCCAATTCATTTATCTGTGTCTTAATCAATCCAAAAGACTCAAATTGAGGGAAACCCTCTGGGAACCCTCTCAAAGTGAGTTTTACCTTGAAATATTTTTATTATAAATATTTTCCCTGCTTCTCCTGACTTTTATTACCTTTGGATGGCTGCAGTTCTGGATTTTTTGGGGGCAACATCACCAGGGAATATTTTTCCAGAAAGATCCAAGATGAGTAATTTAATCCATTACAAATAATGGTAAAACCCCCAAATTTTCAGGACTAATTACAGATAGGTTGTAAAATCAAGGCTTCCAAATAACATATAATAATTCATATGGCTGCTAATACCACGATGAATCTACCAGATAAAGAACAAAATGGAAAGAGTGGGAATATTTAGGAAGGTTTAATGACGAATTAAGGAATTCTCGTGGTTCTTCCTGGGGATTTTAATTGGAAGTGGAGAACATTTCGTGCCCCTGTTTCCTGCCTCATTTAACTCCACCAGGGGCTGTCTGCTCCTTTGTTTTCTGGACGTGCTCCCTGTGGTTCAACCTATCCTGTTAATGAGATTCCTTGAGTTTTATCACAGCTTCTCCCCTTCTGCCAGGACAAGAAAATCTCCTTTGGAGAGGATTCCTAGGGAGCTGTGCAGAGCCACAAGGGCCCCCTGAGCCTCCTTTTTTTCATGCTGAGCCCCTGCCCAGCTCCTCAGGGATTCTCCAGCCCCTTTTCCAGTCCCTCAGGGATTCTCCAGCCCCTGCCCAGCTCCTCAGGGATTCTCCAGCCCCTTCCCAGCTCCTCAGGGATTCTCCAGCCCCTTCCCAGCTCCCTCAGGGATTCTCCAGCCCCTGCCCAGCTCCTCAGGGATTCTCCGTTCCCTTCCCAGCTCCTCAGGGATTCTCCAGCCCCTGCCCAGCTCCTCAGGGATTCTCCAGCCCCTTCCCGGCTCCTCAGGGATTCTCCAGCCCCTTTTCCAGTCCCTCAGGGATTCTCCAGCCCCTTCCCGGCTCCTCAGGGATTCTCCAGCCCCTGCCCAGCTCCTCAGGGATTCTCCATTCCCCTCCCAGCTCCTCAGGGATTCTCCAGCCCCTGCCCAGCTCCTCAGGGATTCTCCAGCCCCTGCCCAGCTCTGTTCCCTTCCCTGGACAAGCTCCAACCCCTCCATGTCCATCTGGCCACATGAAAGCCAAAATTATATAAAATTTTGCCCTTTCTCTTCTCAGAAGAAACATCTAAATCCAGTTTTAAAGCAACACATCTTTGAAAAAAAATCTGTCCTGGCCACCAGCAGCAGAACAAGGGATTTTCTTTTTTGCTCTTCTCATTTCTGAAGCTTCAGCCTGATTTGATTTATTCCCTCTACATCGTGCCTCTTCCTTTAGACAAAGAGACTCCCTTTTAAAGCAGTTTTAAAAGATGTTTTCATCTCTGTTGTCTGGGCTGAATTGAAATCACAGCTGGTTTGTCCCTGACATCGTTAAACAAACAAATGCCTTCTCCTGGTGTTAAATATTAAAAGAGTATCAAGCACAGAACAGGTGATTAATGACTCGGATGCTTCCACCTGGCAAATTGAATTACTGGGAATATTGGGCAGCACAAACTTCATCATAAATTGATTATTCCATCCTTACTTAGAGTGGAAGGAAAACAACCCCAGAGGGCAGGGAATGAGCCAGTCAAGCGTGGCCTCAGACCTGAAACTTCCCTCGGAGCCTTTTGTCGACTTGCTTGGAAAGCTCTGAATATTTCATGTGTGCCAGACCTTGGATGTGGGAATGGTTGGTCCTTAGGGATGTCCCAGTGCAGGCAGGGCCTGCAGGAGATGGGATGGGCCCATTTCCAAAATGGATCATGGAATGATGGAATTGTTAAGGTTGGAAACGTCGTCTAAGATCAACCCAACCTCAACCAGCAACATCAACATGAACCATGTCCACAAGTGCACATCCAGGTGTTCTTGAACACTTCCAGGCAGCTGTGCCAGGGTTTGAGAGCCTTTTAAATGAAAAAAATGCCCAAATATCCAACCTAAACCTTGCATGGCCCAGCCTGAGGCCGTTCCCTCTGCTCCCGGCCCTGTTCCCTGTGCAGAGCCACAAGGGCCCCCTGAGCCTCCTTTGCTCCAGCCTGAGCCCCTGCCCAGCTCCTCAGGGATTCTCCAGCCCCTGCCCAGCTCCTCAGGGATTCTCCAGCCCCTGCCCAGCTCCTCAGGGATTCTCCAGCCCCTGCCCAGCTCCTCAGGGATTCTCCATTCCCTTCCCAGCTCCTCAGGGATTCTCCAGCCCCTGCCCAGCTCCTCAGGGATTCTCCATTCCCTTCCCAGCTCCTCAGGGATTCTCCAGCCCCTGCCCAGCTCCTCAGGGATTCTCCAGCCCCTGCCCAGCTCCTCAGGGATTCTCCATTCCCTTCCCAGCTCCTCAGGGATTCTCCAGCCCCTTCCCAGCTCCTTTCCCTTCCCTGGACAAGCTCCAACCCCTCAATATCTTTGTACTCCTGAGGAATGACGCCACAAATCAAACTCCCTTTAATTTTGGCTCTTCTACTCATTCCCTGATCACCTTCTAGACTTCATGATTCACAGATAAATCCCAGATTTTAATTGATAACAAAACTCGATGGTAAAGATGGAAAATTATATTTTATAACATTTTTCTGTGTTTTCCTGGTGGCACAACCCCAGCACAGCAACCCCAGCTCACACTCAGCTTTATTTTGCCATTTTCCAGCAGATCTGAGACATTTTGGGAGCATCAGAGTACCCTGTGCCAGCCTCTAGGTGGGCACAAGCCCAATTTGAGGTAAATTCAGTTTAGTCTGAGCTTTTGCTGTTCCTAAGCCCTGAAATGTCACCTCCAGAGGGAATTCCACCTTCCCCACATCTGGCTGATTTTCCAAAAGCTCCAGAAACATCGGGGTTTTTCCATTTCAAAACAAAATGAGTCAGAAAGACATTTCAGAGTGATTTTTAATTTACTGCTCAGCGTCCTGCCCACACCTTGGATGGACTTTTCTCCCTGGGTGACTTCTGGTCACCACATCCAAAAAGGCCTGGAGAGCTCAGCAGAAGGGGGGAGCAGAGGTGATGCAGCAGATGAGATTGAACAATTTTTTATATGTTAAAAGTTTACACAATAAATGAGACTACAAAAATACTTTCCTTAAACTTTTTTGCAACATCAGTCCTGTTACATCAAGACAATTAAAAAATAACAACTCACATCTTAACAACAACCAACGATTTCTTACAAAACATTAAAAAAACTTTTAAACCAATAATATATTACTAAAACTTACAAATAATTATTTTAACCAATCATAGAAAACATGCATGCACCTACTTCAAACAATACTTACTTACATACTTTCTATTAACAATACACATAACTCCATTATTATTTTCTATTAACAATACACAATACTCCATTACTAAACTTTAAACCTTCTACTATCTTACTAAACATATTTTTCTACAGTCTTAAAATCTATCTTAACCAAACCTAAAACTCAAAGTATTATTTCATATCCTTACTATACTACTATAACTTTTCTACTTTCAAACTTTACAGCTAACTCCAAATTCTTTACTCTTTTTAAGACCTTTAGAAATTTTCACAAATTTCTAAAAATCTTCTTACCTTTACTATTTTCCCACATCTGGTGGTGGGATAATGGGAATGGGACACCACAGACATTAATTCAGGTGTACCAGGGGAGAAATGTTTGTATTTCCTTCCCAAATGCTGCTTTAGATTTCCTTCCCGAAGTTCCTGGTTCTGTCTGAGGGGATCATTCCATGACCAAGAGTTTATTCCAGAAAAAGCATCTCTGGATTTTTCCTTGCTTTGAAATAGGAAAAGATGGAGAGAGGTGGTGAATTCAAATCTACAGATTCTTCTTTTTTTTTAAGCGGATGAATCATTTATAGGGATTGGTCATTAATTTCTAGCATTCTCATGGAATTAAAGAGTCATGGAATGGTTTGGGTTGAAAGGGACCTTAAATCCCACCCAGATCCACCCAGGGACACCTCCCCCTGTCCCAGGGTGCCCCAATGCCCAGCCTGGCCTTGGGCACTGCCAGGGATCCAGGGGCAGCCACAGCTGCTCTGGCAATCCCAGCCCAGCCAGGAATTCCCAATTCCCAATCTCCCACCCATCCCTGCCCTCTGGCACTGGCAGCCATTCCCTGGCTCCTGTCCCTCCATCCCTTGTCCCCAGTCCCTCTCCAGCTCTCCTGGAGCCCCTTTAGCCCCTGCCAGGGGCTCTGAGCTCTCCCAAGATCCTTCCCTTCTCCAGGTGAAAACTTTCTTTTGAAATTTTAAATGGATCTGGCTCCATCCAGGGAGATGCAAATTACAGAACCAAGATTTTCCCAGTTCTTCCCTGTCCCCACCTGTGGAACCATCCCTGCCTCGCCTCCTTTGCTCCCCAAGGAATTTTATACCCAACCTTCCCATCCTACCCTTCCCAATCCCCTCTTTTCCATCAGAACACTGCAAAGGAATTTATTTTTTCTCTCTTTTTATTTTCCAGCCCCACAAAGGCTTTAAGTGTCTGAGTCCTAACGAGTCAGAGATGCAAATCCCTGAGGTTTCTGTGAGAAATGGCAACACAAATGGCTCTGCTCCAGCTTAATTGGGCATCTCATTAAATATCTGAATATTAAAGCCCCTCGACAGCTCTGAAGTTGGTGGGGATGTGGTTATGGCACGTGTCACAAGCAGGTTGTTCCAGAGATCCCCAAAAATGGGATTATAAAGTTACTGGGGATTTGCCCATTGTGTTTTTAGCTTTTTTTTTCTCCAGATTTTTTATAAATGTTCAAGTGTTGTGAGCTTTTTATTTGTGCTCAAACTTTTGGGAAGTTGGTGAGGACCACCAGGAGTTCCCTTGCTGGGATGGATGTGATTTATCCATTATTGCACCCCCTGTTTCTGCTCTGCCAGATGTGATCCCTCATCTCTCCCTAAATATTGAATTTCCCTGAATTTTCCACAGCCAAACACGGAATCATCAAGTCCCGAGCTGTTCTCAGTGAGGAAATGTTTGGCTTAGGAAAGGAGAAGGATTTGGTTTCAAGGATATGCTTTGATTTTCCATGAGGGATGGGAGAAGTCTTGGGAGGAGGAGGAAAGGAAGGAAAAATTAATGAGCACTTATTAGGCAAATAAAGATGGAATTTCCCCTTTTGTTTGCAGTGCTGCACAAATCTGCCCGAGCTGCTGGGATTATGAAGGGCTTGATGATTCATTTATCCAACAAACCAAACGGGTTTGATAATCCAGGTTTATTCTGGGATCAGCTTTATTGTTGGAATATTGACTCTGGGCGTGAAAGAAAACTGGTGTGAAACACAATTAGAGATTTGTCCATTGTTATTAGGCTCTGATTAGGTTTTGATTTAGGGAGTGAAATGCACTCTGCAGTTCCCTGTGATTTGCACCTCCCTCCCTCCAAACCTCCCTTTGCTGTGCACAGACACCAGGTTTTGGAGAATCTTGGAATTCTGAGAAGGTTTGGATTGGAAGGGACCTCAAACCCCCCCCAGTGCCAGCCCTGCCATGGCAGGGACACCTCCCACTGTCCCAGGGTGCCCCAATGTCCAGCCTGGCCTTGGGCACTGCCAGGGATCCAGGGGCAGCCACAGCTGCTCTGGCAATTCCAGCCCAGCCAGGAATTCCCAATTCCCAATCTCCCACCCATCCCTGCCCTCTGGCACTGGCAGCCATTCCCTGGCTCCTGTCCCTCCATCCCTTGTCCCCAGTCCCTCTCCAGCTCTCCTGGAGCCCCTTTGGGCTCTGAGCTCTCCCAGGCTGAGCAAATCCACCCCATTTCTGTCGCTGACACCTTTTGTGAAAAATCCTTTCTTAGGATTTTTCCTGCTGGAGCTGAGAAGTTTCAACAACAAATGTAAACAATTATTATCAGCTGCTGTGGAATGCAGCAGGTCTACCTGTGACTGGCTCTTCTTAGATGTTTATAATTAATAGCCAATCAAGATATAATCATCTTCTTAGATGTTTATAATTAATAGCCAATCAATTTTCTCGGACAGAGTCTGAGAAAGCTGCCTTTGTTATTCATTCTTTTTTATTCTATTCTTAGTTTAGCCAGCCTTCTGAAAAACCTTTTCTTTTTTTTTCATTTTAGTATAGTTATAATGTAATTATACATATCATAAAATAATAAATCAAACTTTCTGATCATAGAGTCAACATTCTCATCTCTCTCTTCACCTGCAAACCCCTGTGACCATCGTCACACAACACCCCATGAGGGGAAATCTTTGAGGATTATTATTATTTAAATGTAATTAATAGCCCAGTGGAGCGTGTTCAGGTTATTCAAGTGGGTGCACTGACACCATGGATTGAAAAATCTGTTTAATACCCAAAAAAAAAAAAACCCAAAACTGTTTCTGTTTAAAAAAATCAGATCAAAATAATCTAAAATTAGATTTTTATATCTATTTATAGTAATAAGAAGTGTTATGGGAGGGATAATGCTTTTATTCATACTAAAAAGGAGCAGTGTGGAAAAAGGGAGAGGACAATGTCGCAGAATTCTGGGAGGAACTGGGTTGGAAGGACCTTGAATCCCATCCCATTGCATCCCATCACATCCCATTGAACCACATTGAATCCCACTGAATCCCATCCCATTGAATCCCATTGAACCCCATTGAATCCCATTAAATACCATTGAATCCCATTGAACTCCAATGAATCCCATTGAATCCCATTGAATCCCATCCCATTGCATCCCACTGAATCCCATTGAATCCCATTGCATCCCACTGAATCCCATTGAATCCCATTGAATCCCACTGAATCCCATTGAATCCCATCCCATTGAATCCCATCGAATCCCATTGAATCCCATTGAATCCCACTGAATCCCATTGAATCCCATTAAATACCATTGAATCCCATTGAACTCCAATGAATCCCACTGAATCCCATTGAATCCCATCCCACTGCATCCCACTGAATCCCGTCCCATTGAACCCCATTGAACCCCATTGAATCCCATTGAATTCCATCCTGGCCAGAGGGATGGGGAGCCTCAATAATTGGGATAAAATCCTTAAAGGAGCAAATAGTGGAAGAAACGAAGCCCTGGGAGCAGCTGGAGCAGAAGGAAGGGGGCAGAGGAGCCAGCAGGGGGGTTGTGCTGGCTCAGCTGCTGCAGGAGCAGCACTGGGCACGGTTTGGGGAGGGAGCAGAGCTGAGCTGCTGAGCAGAAGTGCAAACCTGCAGCAATCTGGGTGATTTAGTGCCCACACTGCACATTCCTGCTGCTCAAAAGCTCCTGCTTTGGTTTGGTTTCCAAAAGAGTCTGGAGATATTTAAAACGAGCATTTTTTTGAGGATTTACATAGAATATCCCTTCTGGAAGGAAGGTTTAATTCTGGTTTTAAGCAGCTGGGCATGAGCATTGGTCCAGGTCTGCTTCAGTGCAGAATTTGGGGCATTGTTCTTTTTTCCAAATGGGAAATAAATTGCCATGAACTGAACCAGGATCTTCTTGGTGGTGCCCAGAACTGGGATAAGAGAAATGAGCAGGGACTGATCCCAGGAATTCCCAGGACACAGAACTCCTGCCCTGGGCAGTGCCCAGCCCTGAGCAGAGCCCAGACAGGGGCTGCAGTCTCCTCCCTGGGATATTCCAGAGCCAAAGTTCTGGGCCCCTCAGTTTGGGAAGGATGTTGGGATGCTCGAGCACGTCCAGAGGAGGAAAACCCTGCATGGGACACCCCAAAATCCCCCCTGCTCCTCCTCTGAGTTCTGGGATGGATTTAAGAACCCACATTTAAAATCCCATCCTTTCCCCACCTCCTCCCTGCCTTCTCCACTGGGTCCTGGCTGGCACTTGATGCTCTCCAAGAGATTTTCCTGACTCTGCTCCTCAGCACTGGGACCTGGAGAACATTTCCATGGACTCTGGAGCCAAACCCCACTTCCTTCCTTTTGGGAAAGGCACAGAGCTGCCTCCTGTCAAATAGGAAATGCCCTTTACATTGCCAAAGTTCAGGAGCTTCACTGCCTTAAGGATTTAAGGAGGAACATCCCAAGGTTAGATGGGATAAACTCCTCCAACCTCACTCCTCCCTGAGCCCCACTTCCATCTGGATGTGGTTACAAATCCTACCTGACGTTCCCCAAAGGATTGTGCAGAAATGTGTGGTTGATCAAATAAATCCTGCTGGATTTCTCGCTTGGAAGAAATATTTACAAAGGCAAGGAAATCACAGGCAGAGGGAAGAAAGCAGAGGCTGCAGCTTGTCTTTGCTGGAGGCTGCTGGCAGTTTGTTTTTCAAATAGCAAATCCTGCCTTAGGCCTGACCAGAAAAAGCAATAAAAACTTCATTTTCGAGGGAGGAAAAGAGAAATAGGACTTTTAAAGCCTTTCACAGTTGTTGGGGTTTTTTTTTTTTACTTCTTTCTCTGAATATTTTTCCCTTTAAAGAGCAGAGAAAATATATACTCTGCTGTGAGCAAAGGCTGGGAGAGCTGGGAATGTTCACCTGGAGAGGAGAAGGCTCCAGGGATGTGGCGGTGCCGAATCTGAGCCCGGCTGGCTCCACAGAGTGCACAGCCCACAGCCTGAGTTTGGGGCACAGGCAGCTGCGAGTCCCAGGACCTCCAGCGGGAGCAAGCTGGGAGTTCAGTGCCCTCTTTGGAGCTCCCTCCACGTCGGTGGTGGAGGAGGCAGCTCCAGCAGGCCAAAAGGCAGAGACGACGTCGACACGAAGGAGGCGAAAAGAACAGGCGCGAGGCAGCAGTCCTCCACAGCAGGGTTTATTCAGGGAAGGCGAAGGAAAGGTGTGGGTGGGTAGGGAGGCTGCAGAGAACTGCCACCAGGGGTGGGGCGAACAAAACATATATAGAGGGACCAGGGGGAGGTGAACCCCTTCCCCTGGCCAATGAACTTAACATACAACTTGAATGACATGGGGTGACAACAAATGAAATTACATAAGGGGTGGGACGGCCCTCTCCTGCCCAATCACCCTCTGCCCTGGGGAGAATGTTCTGGAGAAGCAGGCAGGGACAGAGAGTGACAGGCAGGCAGGCTGACAACTCAAGATACAGGGATGGGGATTACTTGATACAAAAAGGCGGGAGTAACCAAGGCAACTAAAAGACGGACAGCTCTGCTAGGGGAAAAACAGGGGGAGGGGAAACCCGGCAGGCGCCATCTTGGGCAACTGAAATTAATACAATAAATTAAAGGGAACAGAACCGGGGGGAGGGAGACTGCAGGGCGCACCGCAACACAGGGAGAGCTGAGGGTACCTGAAGGGGCTCCAGGAGAGCTGGAGAGGGACTGGGGACAAGGGATGGAGGGACAGGAGCCAGGGAATGGCTGCCAGTGCCAGAGGGCAGGGATGGGTGGGAGATTGGGAATTGGGAATTCCTGGCTGGGCTGGAATTGCCAGAGCAGCTGTGGCTGCCCCTGGATCCCTGGCAGTGCCCAAGGCCAGGCTGGACACTGGGGCACCCTGGGACAGTGGGAGGTGTCCCTGCCCCTGGAATGGGATGGGATTTAAGGTCCCTTCAACCCAAACCATTCTGGGTTCCAAGGTTCCAACCCCCCTGATGTGGGTTTAGGGGAAGTTGTGTCTAAAGCAGCAGCAGCCAAAGCAGGAGAATGAAATTCCAAGACATTTCCAAGGAGCAGAGACCATTTTGGGATTTGCCACCTGCCCCCCTGAGCCTGTGGGAACAAATCTGACCTGGGTGCTGTGACAGCAACGCCAGCAGGAGATGGAGCTTTGATTCCTGTGGGAGCTCAGCTCATCGCTCCTGATGTCCAGAATCACCCAGAAAACCCATGGGGGGCTCGGAGGTCCTGGAATGTTGCTAAGAATTCTTGGTGGCTGGACTTTGACCCTTTAGAGGATGTGTATGAGGACGTGAGAATGAGCACAGTTTAAGTGGTGGAGGGATCACACATTCACAGGGTGAAATATGGATTTTGGGATTTTGGTACAGGGGGGTTATATCTGGGTACAGGGGGGTTATGGAGACAAGATGGAGCAATCGGGGCGTGTCTCAGCTTCTTCTTTCTTCTTCTTGTCTTCCATCTTCTGTGGTGGTGTTGGCACTTGGGGATTGGTTTGTGGTGAAGGTGCACTTGTCAATAAGGGTGAAAGGTGTTGGGAATAAAAGGTAAATATGATGTATGGAGTTTTTGTTATAAAAGGACACAACTGCCCCGTGGGTGCTCAGAGTGCCCTTGGCTGCCTTGCTGGTCAGATCCCGGCTGGCAGAGAGGAAAACTCTGTGAGATAAGAAATAATAAACATTCTGAAGAGGGAAGCATTGAAGAGTCCAGACTCGTCCTTTGACCCGCGGCTGCCCCGACCCATCCTGTGTGTGTGTGAGCAGAGACAGCAGCCGGGGCGGGCAGATTCCAGCCCTCCACCCAAATGAAATCCTTGGAAATGTTGGAATTGGACGCAGATTTTTCCTCGTGGGCTTCACATTTCCCAGTGAACCTCATGTGAGCAGCACCACTCCCACGAGCTGCTGCTTTTTGGGAATGTGTTGAACAGAATTCGTGTTCAGATCCCATTTCTTTGGGATGAGGCCCATGGCACCAAATGCCAATGGTCTGTTTGGAATTCCAAAGGCTCCATCTCCCAGGACAGGCGTTATTCCAGGTGGAACCACCCTCTGTGACATCATCTCACAGAATTTCGCCCTCCCAGACATCATTTTGTGCTTTCCTCACACAATAAATGATTTTTTTTTGATCTTAAACCATTCCTTGGCCTCAGGGTTTTCATCTTTTATTGACTGAAGCTCTGCTAATGGCTCTGAGGACAGCAATAAATATTTGCAGTCTGGATTGGCCCAAATTTATTGCAGAAAGTGGAAACCTCAGGTCAGCAAACAAAGCTGGATATGTGTGGAGGTTTTTTTATGTTAATCCTCCAAATTATTAATATGGGCAGGCTGTGGTTGTGGGGGCAGAAATTTTTCTCTTCAGTGGCATGTTTAAATATGCATAACATAATACAATTAAATTATTATTATTTAAATGTAATTAATAGCCCAGTGGAGCGTGTTCAGGTTATTCAAGTGGGTGCACTGACACCATGGATTGAAAAATCTGTTAAATACCCCCCAAAAAAAAAAAACCAAAACTGTTTCTGTTTAAAAAAGTCAGATCAAAATAATCTAAAATTAGATTTTTATATCTATTTATAATAATAAGAAGTGTTATGGAAGGGATAATGCTTTTATTCATACTAAAAAGGAGCAGTGTGGAAAAAGGGAGAGGACAATGTCACAGAATTCTGGGAGGAGCTGGGTTGGAGGGACCTTGAATCCCATCCCATTGCATCCCATCACATCCCATTGCATCCCATTGAATCCCATTGAATCCCATTGAATCCCATCCCATTGAATCCCATTGAATCCCATTGAATCCCGTCCCATTGAATCCCATTGAATCCCACTGAATCCCACTGAATCCCATTGAATCTCATCACATCCCATTGAATCCCATTGAATCCCACTGGATCCCATTGAATCCCATCCCATTGCATCCCATTGAATCCCATTGAATCCCATTGCATCCCACTGAATCCCATTGAATCCCATCCCATTGAATCCCATTGCATCCCATTGAACCCCATTGAATCCCATTGAATCCCATTGAATCCCAGTGGATCCCATTGAATCCCATTGAATCCCATCCCATTGAATCCCACTGAATCCCATTGAATCCCATTGAACCCCATTGAATCCCATAAAATACCATTGAATCCCATTGAACTCCAATGAATCCCATTGAATCCCATTGAATCCCATCCCATTGAACCCCACTGCATCCCATTGAATCCCATTGAATCCCATTGAATCCCATTGAATCCCATTGAATCCCATTGAATCCCATTGAACCCCATTGAATCCCATTGCATCCCATTGAATCCCATTGAATCCCATTGAATGCCATTGAATCCCATTGAATGCCATTGAATCCCACTGAATCCCACTGAATCCCACTGAATCCCATTGAATCTCATCGCATTCCATTGAATCCCATTGAATCCCAGTGGATCCCATTGAATCCCATTGAATCCCATTGAATCTCATCCCATTGCATCCCATTGCACCCCATTGCATCCCATTGAATCCCATTGCATCCCATTGAACCCCATCCCATTGAATCCCATAGAATCCCATTGAATCCTATTGAATCCCATCCCATCCCACCCCTGCCATGGATGGGATGGGATGGGATGGGATGGGATGGGATGGGATGGGCAGGGACACCTCCCACTGTCCCAGGGTGCTCCAATGCCCAGCCTGGCCTTGGGCACTGCCAGGGATCCAGGGGCAGCCACAGCTGCTCTGGCAATTCCAGCCCAGCCAGGAATTCCCAATTCCCAATCTCCCACCCATCCCTGCCCTCTGGCACTGGCAGCCATTCCCTGGCTCCTGTCCCTCCAGCCCTTGTCCCCAGTCCCTCTCCAGCTCTCCTGGAGTTTCTCCTCTCCAGCCTTTCCATCTACAAAAGCCAAACTGAGAAATTCCCCAAATCCAATATTTTTGGGGTGTGTCTGGGTGTCCCTGCAGGCTCAGTTCAAGGCTGTGACATTCCCAGGATCTGCCAACAACGCAGGAAAAATTCCAGAGGTCCCAAAGCAAGGTCAGATGTCCCCAAAGGGTGACGTGGATTTATTGGGTCCATGGAGCACAAGGACCAACAAGGAGAAGAGGAAGGGAGAAAGGAAAGGAAGGAAGAAGGGAGGGAGGGAAGGAACCTCTTGTAGGATATTGATGGATTGAGCATTCCACAGGTGGAATTATGGAATTTTTCTATAGTTTTTTGCTTTTTCCCAGATCTCTCCATGCCTTTCAGGCTGTCCCACCTAAAAATTTTCCCTCTCATGGACAATGAGGTTGTTGGAAAATGTCTCCTGTTCCTGCACTCTGGCAGGAGTGAGGGATGTGGAATTACTTCCCAATTTTCTGGAATAAAAATTCATCTCTGGGCAGCAGCAGCAGGGCTCAGAGTTCTGCCTTCCCAGGATATTTCAGAATATTAAACCTCAGGGCTATTTAAGCAAATACCAAGGAAATAATTGCTGGCAATTCCCTGGCAGCTCCCAGCAAGATTCCTGGGAAGTTCTGCAGTAAAACAAATATTTGATGTACAGAAAACATGACAAAACCCACAATATTTGTGATGCCATTTTTTTTTCTTTTTATTTTCTTTTCTCTGACTTTTATTTAAATGCAGTGAATAAATGGATTTAAATAAGGTTCCCAATATAGGGAATAAATGGATTTAAATAAGATTTCCTGTGTACTATGTCCACGATGCAGCTTTTTTGGTTGTTTATTTGAACCTGCTGGACAGGTGGGGTTGATTTTTCCTGCCAGGAATAGGGATGGAAATATGGCTCAGCCTTTTTCAAACCTTATCATCAAATAGTCTGGGATGTTTCCAGCTGTGGATGGGAAAGTTCTGCTGCTCCTGAGGCTAAAATCCAGCACAGGATGGGGGCTGAGGCTCTGTGCAACCAGCCAGGGAAATGGGATGGGATCCATAGGGAAATGTGGTCATAAATCCAATAATTTTAGTTTTTTAAGGAATCTGACAGGCAGCCTTGTCCCAAGAAATCCTCCTGTCCCAGAAGGGGGGTCAGGATCTGGAATCTCCAGTTATTTATATCTGGTTGCTTTGAAATAAACTCTGCTCCAGCCAAATGGAATTCCCTGGAAATGTCCAAGGCCAGGTTGGATGGGGCTGGAAAAACCTGGGACAGTGGAAAGTGTCCCTGCCCATGGAAGGGGTGGGACTGGATGGGATTCACCATCCCTTGAGCCCAAACCTTTCCATGAATCCATGATTCACCAGTTCATCCTCGTTCCTGTCCAGTGGGAATTCCATTTTCCAGGTAAAACCATCTGTATCCACCTGCCCACCCCACAAAGGTCACCAACAACTTCTTGAAGGGTTTCAATTTGGTGGATAAGGAATTCCAGCAGCTTGGACAATTCCCTGCTGCCCAGCTGAGGAATAAAATGTTCAACCAGGTGGAAATGATGGAAAAATTCCAGAATTCCCTGCCAGGAGGGCACAGCCAGGGGGATTGGGCTCTGCTCCAGGGAACAGGGACAGGAGCAGAGGGAACGGCCTCAGGCTGGGCCAGGGCAGGGTTTAGATTGGATATTTGGGAAAAAATTTTGTCATGGAAAAGCAATATTATTGTTGTCCCACCTCCCAAACCTGAACAAATCCATAAATTGAAATTCCAAAATGCACTTCCCAAACTCCCAGACATCCAGAGCTGGGGAGAAGCTCCTCATGGAGTGAGAAGTGAGGAAGCTGGAAATTTAAACCTTTGTCCTTTCTGAAGGGTCACAACATTCTTGGCTGCTCCCAAGGTGGAACCAGGGCTGGAGAAGTTGGATCAAATATTCCCTTTATTTTTGGTGGCTTGGCTGCAAAATCCCTGGCTGGCAACACATTCCCAAAGCACAGAGAGGCTTTCAAACATGGAATTCTGG